>JALHLI010000004.1:3066748-3666748 GCA_023349425.1 Anthopleura sola
ACATGCAACAAGCAACATGCAACAAGCAATATTCAATATGCAACATGCTGCATGCAACAAGCCGCATGCAGCATGCAACATGCAACATGCCCTATGCTACATGCCCTATGCTACATTCAACATGCAATATGCAACATGCAACATGCAACAGAACCTTCGCCAACCTTTTTCCAAATAGCTGGATACTAGAATTAGCATGCTAGGCACTTTGCGAGGGATATTCCCTATTTTTTTGTAATTTCAGTATCTCAGTTATTTTTGTTCTGTGAATGAAAAATACCAACACAACGAGGCCTACCTTGAATTCAATCAATACTCGTCCTCTTACAAGCCTGTCAACCAGTTGTCTTTGAATGGCTGTCCAATCATATTCAACTAACGTACCATGACCAACTTCAAGCGAGTAATGACAATGTGCTTGCATGAGGGGGAGCAGATCACAATCAGCATCGTACGACACGAGTTGGGAACACGTCACTTCTGTAACTGGAACATCCTGCAGATTACTGAATGAAATGCAACATTGATGTTAGGAATCCCTGTCGTGAATGTGTTAAGCACTGCTTTTAACATATACAACTATTTCAAAATAGTTTTGTGAAGGTTTTGTTGCATGCTGCTTACCAAGCTTGGAATGTATTTTGGACCATATGCAACCAATGTGAGCACAAGAAAATGTGCTGGAAAAACCCTTAGTTTAAGAAAATTGCGAGGGTCAATATTGTTGTGACCTTATTCAATTCACATCGGCCATAGTGGCATTTCGGGCTTGGTATGCAACACGCAACAAAACCTTCACAAACCTTTTTAAAAAAAAGCTGTATAATTATGTAATTTCTGATCCTTTCCTTCATTAGTCTTCAGAATGAATTATGATCTACTTACGGCGTGTTCACTGAATGCCGCCTGTACATCTCCATAAACTCATTATGAGCATCAACAAGAAACTGGAGAAGAAATATGGAGCACGTTCCAAGGCCACTGGTAGCAGGGATAAACATTGATATTGAAGAATCATCATCCACTGAATACTGCAAAAGTTTTTTGAGTGTTCCTTTTGTACCTTAGAAAAATGAAAGCAATCACAGATAATATTATCAGAATAGAGCTTATAGAGTGTGGCGTCAATAGTATGAAAAAAACGACTTCCGGGTCCAAAAGAAAAGGCAGTTTTATAAAGATTTTTTTCCTTACGTTTTCTTCATGACAGGATTTGTTGTCTAAAGTTCTAATTGTTTCAGATGGAGATCAAACCATTGCGAGCATTTTTTGTTTCATTTAGCGGTTTTTGTGAGCAACTGGATTCGGAAATACGTCAGAACTCCAGTAAAAGCTCTATAGTCGTGAAAAATGAATGTTTTAGCAAAACAAGACAGCAAAAATCACCTTGTTCAGCGAGGATGGTGACCATTATATCCCATGCTGAGCGGAAGCTTTTCCTTAGAGCTCTGTACTCCTTCTTTGAGCCTAGTAACAGAACAATACGAGAACAATTCTATACAAAATTCTCGAGAACGCTGAATAAGGGTTAACTTTATCAGCTTCAAAATAGCAGGAACTACGACTTGGTTAGTTCAGTACACCAAACCCTCCACAAACAAATCCTGAAATTATCACCCATTCTCGCTTTTGAAATCGAAGCGAAACTACTCCTGGCGCGATTACACGAAGCAGTTTTTTCTGCAACTTGCCTCGCAAAGGCGTTGCGACACAAGTTGCATGGAGCACTGCGGCGTGTAACCTACAGTGCAATTTGAAAAATGTTGCGAGACAAGTTGCAGCCATCGTTGAAAAAAGTAGAATTCGTTTCTACTTTTGGCAACGATTGTTACACCGTGTAAAGCCTCTTGGAACTTGTGTCACAACGCTGTAGGTGTAGAGAAAAGTGCTCCTTGTAATCGCGCCTTTACCCTCTGCGCAAACTACTAAAAACTTAAATAACCTCTAGGGAGACGTTTTTCGAAATCTTTCCATTTGAGCTTCCCCGTCTCCGTTTTGTCTAGTGTTCGATGGTAACGATCCATCAGAAGTTGTTGCAGCTTTACCACATCCGGAAGGAACCGCACAGCACGTAACTTGTGCTCCTAAAAAAATGGAAGAAAATAATTATCTGAAAAGAAACAAAGGAAAGAACTTCCGAGCCAAAGTAAAAGCAATCTGATCTATATGTGTTTTGAGGAAAGCCTGATGCACACGATCAAACCAAATACAAACACAAGAAAAATTATGTGTGAACTACACCTGCAGCATCTCAAACGCAAATACGAACTCAAACGCATAAAACACAAGTAATCGGGAAACTTTCTCAGTTTCTTGTGCTTGTATTTGCGTTTTTAACGTGTGAACAAGTGTTTGCGAAAATGCAAGACGAAAAATTAAAATTGTTTTGATGTAAAAGCACTACTGCGCTTTGGAATTTAAATGCGGGAATTTGTGTTTCACGTGTGAACATTGCTTGCATTTCCCGTTGCTCGTGTGAACTATGTTGAACAGTTTAGTTAAATGAATACATTTTTCAAGAACTCTTTCAGCACAACACAGCCCTCGTCCTGCGCATGAGCAGACTCGTTGAACGCCCTTGTCACGTGATCTAGTGTTACTGGGGTCCTGTATCTCCATAGTGCCATAGAATTTGTGTGTATCTTATTACTGTCATCCACGCAAGATTCTAACTCGTACAACTGTCGAAGAAGAGGATTGGCTCCTGTCAAAGTGAAAGATGAGGTAAATAAGAAATCTACTAGTAATGGCATTGTTTGAAAAAGGGATAAGATAGTGTTCTTCCCTTCGTGCGGGCCTTCGTGTCTGCCCGTCACGTGGTCTGCAGTAATGATTACTGCTAGCTAAGATCGCATTCCCGAAAGGAATTATGGGTCAAATATTTTTGGTTAGCATTTTCCAAGCATGAACTGATTGCAATGTAGACTTCTCTTGTCAATTAACTTGGAATTCCGCCATGGGTTCGACTAGCGTTACAATCAATTTACGGAAGGAAGAACTCGTATTTCATGGATACTCTTGGCAGAGTCATGGGAAATGCTAATCAAAATACAAGGTCAACTCAGCTGGTGAAACGGTGTACCTACCAAAGCGCTTGTCGTTAACAATAAGCTCCATTGTCTTCTGGATACTATTCTCCAAATTCTACAAAGATTATTCAAGATCCACCAATAAGATAACGTGTTACCAATCAAAGTGTTTAAAAAACAATGCCGTGCAAATCGCGATGGCGAACTGAGATTTGTGGTAATGACGTCATAAGATTCAGTGACGTGGCCGTTTGATGGACTGACGTCATCAGGTAGAGTGAAGTAATACTTACAGTCATAAGTGGCACAACAAGCGAGGTTGAGAAGTTGTTTTCCCATTGTTTTCTTTCATCTTTTGTTTTCAAGGTATCGTAACGGCCTTTGAAAACAAGACAATTGTTCTAATAACCGTAGTCACTACACTCATCAAGCCTGTAGAAAACTATTTTCAACCCATGGCTTGGTATCTGTTAACTGAATTTATCTCATTAGAGCAGTATTCGTATGACTATGAAAAACTTCGACATTAGGTGCCTTGTCCGCACCGCGCCGTAACCGTGCCGTGTTCCGTGACGTTTCACACACATTCATAAGAAATCTGCTCTAACACCCAAACACTGCCTCCTATGAGCTATCAACGATGGACAGTTCTATTGAAAACTTGCCTTTCTGCTGGTAAGAATGTCAGGCAAAACAGAAAAAGTCTATTAATAGCAATCTATAAAATTACCTTGATACATTGGCGCATGCTCAGAGATGTTGTGTAGAACCATGTGTACGATCAGCGCTGTGTCATCCACGCTGCGTCTGGTGACCTTTGACAGAAGATTCAAGTCACACATGGCATGCTTCCACAGGAACTCCAATATAGATTCTTGAGGTATGGCTGGGGCTGGCGAGATGATTTGACGCATGTCCTTATGAAGAAAAAAAAAACAATGTATCAAGATATTTAGTCATTGTTATTGGAAATTCGCCTTCAATAATAGAAGTAAACATTTGCTTAGTTAAACACAATTTAGCCTAAATGTTTTATACCCTACAGCTACGGACACACGGTGCAAAATTGCGCGCAATGTTGCAGGCAATCGATGTTGCGAGCCATGTCACGCGATGCAATTTGTTGCACGCATGTTGCTGAAGTAACAAACGATTCTACTTCAGAAACTCTGCCTGCAATATTGCGCTTAATGTAACACCGTGTTTCCGCGCCTTAAGTTTGTTTAAGGTTCATACCTGTGTATGATAGCACGAACCAATCAACATAGACCCATGAACAAGTAGACGCAGAAGACACGTGACCAAGGCGGACATTTCCCGCTCCGGTATCGGCTCAGTTCCTCTATCATCAGGAGAACCAAGGCAGTGCCCTTTCTTTGACAAATCCGTGCTAATCAGGAGTAAATGAAATTACATTCTTTTTTTTTTTTTTTTTTTTTTGAACTACGTAATGTTTTCAGACCACTTGTCATTCTCTTGATAATAAGATTCTTTGTTTGAGTTGTATCCATATTCGTATGTCTTCTAATGCGCAACCAGACAAAGAAATGATACTCTAGGGAATGACACGTGGTCTGAAATGGGAAAACATTGCGCCCAAGGTAAAGAAGTCTATTCTTTATATACGTACGTTTCTCTCTCTCTGTTGTTACTCGTAAGTTGATGGCGGAGTCCACCTATTTCTGCTCCGCAACCAGATGCTCTGCAAAAGTCCTTTACCCATGGCCGCCCACACTAAAAGTCGTGCAGTAAACAGCAATCAGACAAAAGTTAGAACAGCGTTAGTGTACTCGCCTCTCTCACCTCTAGGGTCTCAGGTCCGATTCCTGGACTCAGCATCACATGTGAGTAGAGTTTGTTAGGTCTCTCCCTTGATTCGAGGGCTTTTCTCTGTGTTCTCCAGTTTTACTCCCTGCGCAAAACCAAAACACTCCAAATTTTCAATTCCATCTCTGTAAGTTAGTCATGCCCTGACTTTGATCCGTCAGCCCAGATTTTGATTCAGTTTTACTTAATAAAATTGAATTTTTAAGGAACCATTTTTAACAGTACTGTCGATACTTACTTCAGTAACAAGATAAGGGTGGCCGTTAGGACATTCTACGAAGAAAAAAAAGAACAATAAATGAGAAAGAATATTTCGTGTTGAATGAAGTGCGGCTAGTATTCCAGATATTCAGTGATCTCACCGTAATATATTCCTTTTCCTTCTGTCGCTGACCTAACGTCTTGCAGAGGATCATCAGGCATAGTTGGAAGAAATGAGTTCTATACGAAATATAAGAGTAAGCATGTCTCATCCAAAGATGGCTGAAAACAACCAAGGTCTATCCTTGTATTCAATGTATAGTAAACTTCCGGCAAATGATACACGCAAAAGTAGATAAGTAGAAAAGTAGAAAAGCCTCAATTGGAAGTCCGAGTTTTCCGGATTTTTCCAATCGGAATGACACATACTATGTGTTTTCCAACCGGAATTTTCGGTTTTTCCGGTTAAATGTTTAGCATCCCTGATGTAACATCAACTGCTTTTGGACGAATATTGCAAACACAAGTTAAATTTTTAAAAAGTAGAGTCTCTACTTACGGTAGTCGCGCCAGGGCGCAAAGCAAGGGTGAGGAGTGGACCAACAAGGCCATCTTGGGCACGTGAGAACAGCACAGCAGCCAGATGAACGATAATCTCTACCATGCTTCTATCCCATGTGTTATTTCCAGCAATCCTCAACACATCGTTTATGTTGCCTTCTGTTTCGGCCATTAAGTCACGTGCTAAAACACGCGACTAAAAAAAACAGAAAATAGGAAAAAAAAATGATCAATGTAAATGAAAAGTAACAATTAAAATTGATCAAATTCAATATTTCCCTTCGCAGTTCCCTGCGATGTCTTGAAAGGTAGCCGTGTCTTTGCATCGAAGCGAGACATGAGGTGACCTTGCAATGATAGATACCTTTCTTAACACCTTGGACAATTATTCACATCATTGCAAGTCACCTCATACCTCGCTTCGATGCAAAGGCACAGCTACCATTCAAGATGGCACAGGGAACTGTAATGGGAACTATTCTAAACGTTCTGTCAATCAATCTGACTTAAGCCTACCTGGTTTTCTGACTGCTGAAGGAAGTTGTGCAAGCTTTGCTTTACCTAGCGTGAGGGAAGAAAGAAAAATGTTGTCGGTTACATTCACTTGTTTTCAATTTTTTTCAGAGAGAAATAGGAAAAAAGGAGCCGCGACAACGCGGATGACATGATAACACAGAAGGGAAGAGGAGGAAAACAATTTCAAATAACATTATTGATTGGCCAAAGAACAATCCTGGAACATATAGGTAGTAAATAAGTAATGAGAAGTCAATGAACCCCATAACCGTTCACTGACAGTAATCCACAGGAAAACACTGAGATCCTGTAAGCGAACGGTAATGAAGTCACTAAAACGGTTGGTATTGGCAACTAAATTGACTGCTTTATTATTCCCAGATCTAAGATTTTAGGCATGATTATGACAGTGAAACCCTTTTATTTTCAATTCATCTCACCGTTTCTGGGATAACAACTTGTTTGTTGGTTGTAATTTCTTGGTAAATTCCAAGCAACAAAGTTACATTGGTTACATGTGCAGAACTGGTCATACCCTACGAAATCAAATACAAAACAATTTAATAAACAAATCCATAATATCTATTACATACCCAACGGTCCCAATACTTTTCCTGAGGCACTCCATACAAAACACATCACGATAAATTGTAAATTCTTTTTGTAATACAATACCCAATGGTCTCAGTATTTCTTCTGAGGAACCCCATACAAACACTTCACGATAAGGTAGCAAGTAAATGTTTCCCTACCTGCAGGACTTCCTGAATGGAATCTATGTCTCCACTGATCGCTGCTCTCGAGATTGTTTCTCGAAGGCTTTGATATTCTTGCCCATAGACAAGAAACCTGTCTTGGATTACCTGTATGGCGGTAAACCGAGTTAATTTGTTTATTTATTGATGACAATAGCGGAGCACAAAAAAGTTTGGAGGTTAATAAGCACAATCAGAGGGTTTTCTTTTAACAATGACTTTTCCTCCTAACATTTTTACTGCCATTCCAAAAAATATAGGTCAGCTTTCACAGCAATCAACTTAACTAAAATTGAAGTGGTATACAGCAATTTGAAAAAAAGTTGAATGTTTTTTTTTTGCATGTGGCATACCAAACCCAATATGCACTATGGGCGATGTGAATGCAATCAGCGAAAGGTCACAAAAACACCATCATCATCAACAACATGTCAGACGGATACTCACGTCGCTCGATTCTTTTGCCTCAGGTGGCAAGATCCATTGAAAGTCTTCAGCAAGAACAATAATCGACTCGAAACCAAACTTCCTTGACAGCTGCTTCAGTAGGAACAACCTTGGTGTAGTGAGCAGTGTTTTTACACATATATTTTGCAGCTCAAATCTAAGTCTGTCGAAAGCTCGATTGACATCGGGATGTGACCATGTTTTATATTGACTCATGAAATCTGCAGCTTTTGATAGTACAAAGCGAGTATTGGCGATTCCTTCCAGCCACTTTATGTCAAGGGCTTCATCTTCCCGTGCTTCGGAAAGTAATGCTGCAGACGTTTTGAAATCGCCTTCTAAAAGACGCATTTTCTGGTCCAACGGAAGCCCAGAGGCTCTTTTGATGAATTTGCTGTTGAGAGCGTCCTGTAATAAAAAAATAGCACATTAAGTTGAGCATCTTTGTATAGACCACCCCTTAATTCAAGTGACGTCAAAGCAAATAAATTTGGAGGACAAAACAAAAGAATTTTAAATAAACCTCCTGCGAATTGGAACCTGTTGTTTTGTCCTCCAAATTGAACTTCATTCCAACGTGCTTGCTACAAGGGGTCTATAGTAAATATCAAGCCATAGACAAACCAACGTACCTCCATACACTGAATACACATGACAAACACTTCAACTGAAGACGTTGAACCTATTTCCACGACGTCTTGTGCTCTCTTTATAAACAAATCCATGTATTTCTTGACTTTCTGGTCACTGAAAAAAGTAGATCCATGACTAGATTCAGTATCCAAGCAAGTCGTATGATATACAAGATAACTCTTATAGGGGATACAGGAGCAGAAGTTGTTACCTTGACTTTAAAAGTTGCTGTAGTAAGAATGACCTCACGACAGGGTTCACATCTATTCCTTGGTCAGGGAAAGGAGAGAATCGCCTGGTGTTGCGAGCCTTGTCCCCTGTGACGTAATACATGAGTAGTTCGTAAGTGTCGTCTTCCAATGTCCCACATGGTGAATAACCAAAACAGAACAGAGACACCACCTCCATGAAAAATGAGTTGCACTGATTCCTGAATGTGGTGACGTTGTTGAGAGCTTCCCTGTGAACAAAGAACACATTCGTGTTTACAAACGACTTTGAAATTCAATGGACTGGACCGGGATATATCAATATTTGACACGAGTCGGAGCTAACTCTGAGCAACGGAAAGTTGAGTTAAAACCCAAGGGGGCACTTCGAAGCATTTCGTATGGGGATGCTCTGCCCAGACTCTCAAGCCCTTACCTTTTGTATACCAATTTGTGGCCAAAAAAAAAAAGTACCTTTGTCGAAGAGGGAACCCTTTTATATGCTTTTTGACAAGGATTTCCTTGAACAAAATTTCAGCTAGCTATTTTTATACTGGCAGTGCGAAACAATAACCTATCTATACCTAAACTTCCCAAACCTTTTCTATACCTGCCGCCTGAAAAAAGTAGCCCCCTTTCGGGCGGAGCATCCCCGTATAGTCCACTATAGGGAGTACCCCCTGGGGTTGAAATTTTAGTTTTACCTCATATGTTCGGATTCTGTTGGCGTGTAGTCTGCAGGGACTGGTTGTCTGCAGCTTGGACAGGTTGAATTTTCACTGAACCAGCGAGAAGAACATTCTAAGCAGCAGCAATGCCCACAAGGAATGACTGAAGGTTCCTTGACTTGTGCCAGACAGATGGCACAGGTCACTTCCAAGCTAAAACAAAAATCATGGAGTTGACTTATATGGGACATATTATGAGAACGAGGATGTATAATGATGATGATAATGGGGTTAATAAGGGGTGGTGTAGTGGTAGTGCACTCTCCTCTCACCTCTCACCTCTCTCCTCTGAAGTCTCGGGATTGATTCCTGGACTCGGCATTACATGCGAGCAGAGCTTGTTAAATCTCTATGATTTTGATTTGACGATTTTTCTCCCAGGGGATATTTCAGAGTTTGATCAGTGAGTTAATCAGTGAGTTAATCAGTGAGTTAATCAGTGAGTTAATCAGTGAGTTAATCAGTCGATAATTACAAATAAGGGCTCGAAATAGAAAAGATAAATGGCCAGTTTTTTTATTTTCGGCAGAATAAATAATTTTGGAGCAAAATTCCCCTGCCATTTTATTTTCCATTTGGCAGTTCAAAACTTTTTTTAACCTGACAGTTGTAAAACTTGACCTGCATTTTGGCCATTGGCAGGCCCCTATTTTGAGCCCTGCAAATACAAATACTAGTGTTATTTTCAGTCTGAGTAAACTGACTGTTTTAATTGTACCACTTATTTCTTTTCCTGTGTTCTTGACTGCATTCCAGTAAAAATTCTTCTAACCGGCGAATACACGGTGCTTTCAGGAAGTTAGTGTCATCACCAAGTATCTAGGTAAATGTACAATAATCAGCAGTAAATACAGTCATTTTACAAGCGTTTTTGTTTTCTAAACTAACTGATATCACCATTTATCCCACACCATAGAAAATACAGCCAATCAGAATATATATATAATATATAATATATAATATATAATATATAATATATAATATATAATATATAATATATAATATATAATATATAATATATAATATATAATATATAATATATAATATATAATATATAATATATAATATATAATATATAATATATAATATATAATATATAATATATAATATATAATATATAATATATAATATATAATATATAATATATAATATATAATATATAATATATAATATATAATATATAATATATAATATATAATATATAATATATAATATATAATATGTATATTCGTCGGTATTTCACTCTTCCTTCCCATCATGCACGTTGAATCTATACGCATTTGTATTTTCTGTGGTGTGGGAAAAAATGGTTATACAATGGTTTCTCGTGGCATAATATGGATATCCCACTCGTCACTTGTATTTTCTTTGTATACACACTCGCATAAAGGCTTGTGTGTTTACTAGAAACTACAAGTGACTTGAAACCATTGTATAACTAGTCTAAAAGTTTCTTAGATAGAAAATAGGCGGTCCCTTGTTGTCTAATAACCTCTTTATGAGGAGGAAGGGCAACCCGATCACTAGAATTATGACGATTCCCAGTTGTTAACAATACCTTCCAAAGCTTGAAAATATTCTCTACATCCTCGGCATTTGTTTGCTGAGACACGTTACACACGTGATCAATGAAAAGCCTGACGACACTAAGGCGTTGCCACATCTCCCTAGGATAGAAATAACAACATCAGTACTTAATGCTTTAATACAACTTATTAAAACACTGTTGTGTTACTTGATTACAGGACTCATTTACTGGGTTAGCCTCCTTTCGTGCAGCATCAAACTACTGGCAACGGTAAAGTAAATATCGCACAACTTCAACTATACAAAGACATTACAATCCAAAGACATTACAATCCACGAAATTTGATGGACCACATGAATTTTCTACATAAAAATGAGGCAAAGCAACAGAGAATTCGAAGCTGGAGTATATACCCTTTTCAGCACTTCAGAATGCCGCTCAATTTGGAGGACAAAACAACAGTTTCCAATTCTCAGGAGATTCTTTTGTTTTGTCCTCCAAATTAAGCTGCTTTGACGTCACCTGCAGGGGGTCTATTATCTAACAGTCGTTGGTACATTAATACAAATTATAAAAATATGGGGACGTTCAAAATCGCAGAAGCATTTACCAGCATTTTTGGAGAAGTTCCTTTTCCCTATCCTCGTAGTCATCAATCTCTCCACGTTTCTTAGAAAATACCTCCTTTGACGTCATAGCCTCGATGCTTTTTCTAATGTTCAAAACCCGTCCACACCATTCATTTCTTTTTTCAGAACTCTCCAAGTCATCAAGACTTGGCTGCAGTTTTTCCAAGCACGCCCTCAAGCCAGCAACATCGATCGTCTATTATAAATTAAAGAAGATAATATTCACCGCTTTTCATACATCGGTTCACTGGTCACAGACAAAGCATCCAATCAAGGCTCCAAGGTAGTTTCAAAGGATTATTCAAATTTGACCCTTGCAGCCTCAACTGAACGCTTTGTGTTTGACAAGGGAACCGATGTATGGAAAGTGGTGAATGACAATTGGACGTAATGGCTTTGCCCAGTTTCCTCTTCAATACGCTGCTTTCTTACGACCCATAAAGCATTTCGATTTGGCTCATGTGCGTCAAATTTGAAGGTATTTTGCATAAACACAATAGTTTTCATGTGCAGTGAAGGATAACAAGCTATTGTATTTATGCAAAGTGCCACTCAACGTCGAGAATAAGAAACCAGTGAATAAGACATCCGTAAACAGAAGGTGATCATGGAATAAACGAACCACAAAAGCAATGATACAGTCTCACGTGATCATTCTATAACACGTGACCTAATATAGAACCACGTGATCGAACGTAGTACCACATGGTGCATGAATAGTTTCTGTGTCATGAGTATGGACCTCAAAAAAACCTTTGTTTAACCCCACTTAACCTCATCCTGAATGCGAGGCTCCGTGGGGAAAAAATCTACAGTGCCATCCAACATGGCTGCCGCGTGAGAAAGGTCCATTGCTTACCAACTGGCGGTTTGGATGTTCCAGCAATAAACTTGTTAAACCAGGTTCTGCCTGGACAAGTAAGTTAAAGTTGTTGAGACGTGACTGGATGAGGTTGAAGGCAACATGAATTGCAGCAAAACCAAGATGTAATTCGTCACTGGATCTCTTTTCCGCGGCTGTGATTATTGCTCTGCTAACCAGCTGAAAAGAAAATATGATATTCATTAAGGCTTTATTAATTTATTGCTTTATGGGGAATGGAGGGTAGTGTAGTGGTAGTGCACTCCCCTATTAAACCTGGAGTCTCGGGTTCAATTCCTTGACTCAGAATCGCATGAGTAGAGTTTGTTAGGTCTCTTCCTCTTCCAGGGTTCGATCTGTGAGTTAGCCATGCCCTGACTTTAATTGATCAGCCCAGAGGTTGTTCCAGGGTTCGATCTGTGAGTTAGCCATGCTCTGACTTTAATTGATCAGCCCAGAGGTTGTTCCAGGGTTCGATCTGTGAGTTAGCCATGCTCTGACTTTAATTGATCAGCCCAGAGGTTGTTTCACTGTATTCAATAGAGGTTTTTCTACAAGTATCCTGTGGCACCCTGTCAAACAGTCCGGCAGGAGATCATCGGTCCTGATATCTTATCATTTACTAACCTTGACTTCTTCGTCTTCATTTTCTTTATTTGGTTTATAGACCATGTGAACAAAATCGTGCAGATATCGATTCGCAGCCTCATCACCTTTACCTTCTTCATGTATGACAGAGAGGATGGACCTTAGTTCGGAGTTCTCCATTATTCTTTGAAGTTTATCCTCTTCTCTCTCGCTAGAGCGACCTGAAAACATCACACGACAAAAATTTAATTTAGTCAAAAAATGAGGAAGATGATGATGATGTTGATGATGATGAAGATGATGATGATGATGATGATGATGATGATGATGATGATGATGATGATGTTGATGATGATGAAGATGATGAAGATGATGATGATGATGAAGATGATGAAGATGATGAAGATGATGATGATGATGATGATGATGATGATGATGATGATGATGATGATGATGATGATGATGATGATGATGATGAAGAAGATGATGAAGATGTTGATGATGTTGATGTTGATGATGATGACGATGATGATGATGATCAGTGATAAATCAATCTTCTCTTATGTCATTGTGTTAGGCTCATGTGAAGTTCAACGTTTTTATTAAGCTTTAGTGAGAATCGCAGTCACTTACTGGAACCCTGCGGCATTCCTCGCCAAAGTTCATCAATCAATTCCTTGATTAGCCACGAAAACGGAAAGGCACAACGAAAGACGTGTTTTCCTTTTCCCGACACCTGAACCTGCTCGGTCTTGGAGAACTCGTAGAAGATCTCACTTAGACGTTTATTGTTGAAGATGAAAATCCACAATCTAAAGAGACGAATAAAATAAATTGTTAAGCAAATGTTTTACTCTCAAATTTACAAATCCAAAAGTTCATCACTTACCTCAAAATCCATGGTTCCTGGTCACGTAGCAGGTCTAGGTTACAATCCCTGTCTGCATAGGCGAACACCTTAGCCAGTAACGGCTCTACTTCAGTCAGTACCTTGTGCTGCAGTGCTCTCCTGAACGTGCCTCGTTCATGTACGCTTGTCCCTGAAAGAGCCTCATGGCGAACCCAGTGACGAGCTAGGTCTCCGGAATGTTTCTCATTCTTTTCCACAAGAAGGTTGTAGATCTTCCAGTGTAGACTTTTTGCAAATGATGGTCCATCTTATATAAAACCACGAGTAGATTATTACAGCGCTTTTCATAACTCTGCGACATACCGACTACAGGCGTCTGGTGTTTTTGCTTCCGTCAATAAAACTTACGACGGGCCAAGTTCATTCCGATCGAGCGATAAGGAAATTGCTGTGACTAGAAAACCATTTTCACATTAGAATTTCTTGATCATTCGCGATCGGAATGAACTTGGCCCGTTGTAAGTTTGATTGACGGAAGCCAAAACGCCAGACGCCTGTAGTCGGTATGTCGCAGAGTTATGAAAAGCACTGCAATAAAACTAAGAAATCATACCTGCAAATACTATAACGACAGTAGTTGTATATTTACACACCTGGCATTTTTGATGAGTCCTCAGGAAGAAGGCTTAAAATCAGATCAATTCTCTCAGTTTTTCTCTCAGCCATTATTTGGTCATCCTCTAGTCTTCCTGTCGCTGCTTGAACACTCCTACGTAACAACACAATGGGATCAAACCTGCCAAGATTCGTACTCAACCTATCTTGTTCCAAGACCCTCAATAGGTTTTTTTCTTCATCAATTTCCATCGCCGCAGCTTCTTTCTTATCTGTTTGAACATCTTCTTCGTCTTCATCATCATCTTCTTTATCCTCTTCAATTAGCGTTTCTTCTCTGTCTTGTGCGTGATCCTTTGTCTCTTGTAACTCCACGTCTTCTACAGATCCCTCCCGAGATATTGAGCCAGCGGGCCTGAGAAGTTCGCTGATTGGACGATCAATGAGCATCTGTATTGGTGGAATTTGGTTGGTGGGTGGACGTAAGTCATCTACATGAAGTGAATCCCACTGACCCCCCTGGAATCCAACGAAGTTTACGCATCCACCTTTGACACGAGGGAGCTGTATGACGATTACTACATGTAAAGGAGGAACACTCTCGATCTAGATACAAACACAATAAAAATCAAAAACGATTTTTATAGAATACTGCGCTCTAAATAATGAAGTTACAATAGTTAAGGTGAGTACCTTGAGCTTCTCCTTCAACATTTCCTCTCTTTCGATACGTCGATCCATCAGTAAGTGTCGAGTACAAGCTATCAAATTGAAATTGACGTCACCTGAATCGCACTGCACGAGAAGAATCCCTTTGTCGTTACTCAATCTGATAAAAAACTCCCTAGAATTTTCGCAAAAAAATCAATATTAAAGGCGTGATTACACGGAAATTATTTATCTGCAACTTGTCCCGTAACGGTGTTGCAGCATCCGTTGCATGGAGCATTGCAGCGTGTAACCTATAGTGCAATTTAAAAAATGTTGCACCATGTAAACCCTCTTGCAACTCTTGCAACTCGTGTCGCAATGCCGTTGCAAGACAAGCTGCAGAGAAAATTGCTCCATGTACTCGCGCCTTCACAGAATGAACGAAACGAACACTTCATCACACATATATGTACAAGTGATATCTAACCTGACTTGCTTCAAAAACTGTTGCTCTGTTTGAAACTGTTGTAAAGTAAGAAGTTCTACGTCACGGCGTTTAAAGTGAGTGGCTTGACAAACATCTGTTAAGTCATTCTCTGACAGCAGTCGCGAATGAGTCGACACCTGTACAAGCAAACCTTCTTCGCGTCTCTCTGCTTGGTCTAGTAGCTGCTTTAAACAAGCCGGTAAACTGACGTGTTCTTGTTGCCTGAAGTAGGTATCCCATAAGACCTTTGCTTGAAAGGATAGTCTTGTGCGTGATAACCTAGCCATTGCATCTGGGGTAGCACACTGAAGTAACAGCTTTTGGCATCTTTCTTTGACTTCGGGAAGCCAGTCTTCAGGCCCGGCTTCATCAGCATAGCAAGCGGATTGTGCACACGCTTGAAGAACCATTGCTGGAATTGTGTCACTTTGATACCCAACGAAGGCATCGCCAATCGCGAAATCCCTGTAGCGTAAAAACGTGTATGCCTTATTGTTCACAAAGTTACAGAATACACCATCACTGGCTAAATAGAGTATATTCTGTATGGCTATGAAACGGCATGACCACCACAGTAAGGGTACAGCCTTTGAATCAATCACAGCCCGCAATAAAATGATGGCACACGAAGCCGCCACAGCTCGGTACGGCCCGCATACGGTGAGCTTTTTTAAGTCATTCAAATGTGCACTAAGTAACTTACTGCTGGGTTTCGTGGCGCTGTCTATGGACCTTCGCAAAATCCAGAGCCCAGGTTTTCAATTCTCTTGCAAGGTCCAGCTGGACTGGTCTCAGGCTCTTGGATGTTACCAAGTAATGCTTTTCCAGACGATTGATGAGAGGAATGGGAAATTTCTTGTAAACGACCTCCTTCTCGGCAATAACGATAAGCCTGACAAAACAAAGTTAGAAAGTAGAAAACCGTTAATATATTTTACGTGGTTATCATAATATTACTAATAATAACATTATTTATAACCTGAAGCTATCATCCACTCTGCACTTGACACGGTGGCTACCCAGACCAAGATCCACGTACTTCTGGTCAGCACAGTAGACATAATACTGGAGCATAAACAAATAATTAAACATTATAAACTACGCCAGAAAATAGCGGTGTGGTGTGGTGTGGTGGGCAGGGTTGTGGTGTGGTGTGGTAGGATGTGGTGGGCAGGTTTGTGGTGTGGTAGGGTGTGGTAGGGTGTGGTGTGGTGTGGTGTGGTGTGGTTTACCTGGTGTGGTGTGGTGTGGTGTGGTGTGGTGTGGTGTGGTGGGCAGGGGTGTGGTGTGGTATGGTAGTTGTGTGATGTGGTGTGGTGTGGTTTACCTGGTTTAAAGCATCATAGAGACTCTCATACAAGCTTTCAAGATTAAGAAGAACAACTGTCCGTCCCGTCTCCATGCACACTTTTATCTGGTTTATGTTACGACAAACCTTAAAGATAAAAAATACACGATAAAGTAAGTACATTTCTTGTCACAACACTTGAACAGTGCTACACGTTGTGCTTGTCCTCTCATTTTCAGTCAGTGCCCGCGTGCTTTATGAGAACACACAGCACGCACACGCACTTTCTACTTTTTAATATACCTGAGTATACTCTTGGTCTTTAGGAAAACTGCTTCCAAATATCACCACGTAGTTATCTTTGTTCTTAATAAGCTCTTGCTCTACTATTCGAAGTGCTGAATAGTTCTCCGTCAGAACTAGAAGATAACGGCTCTCTCTGTTATAAATAAACAAACCAAATCATGGATCAAATGGATAAGCAGCTCAATGTGGAGGACAAAGAAAATGAAGAATTTCAATCTGCTGAGAATTGGAAAACTATTGTTTTGTACACGACATTGATCATGACCTACTTTGACATCAAGTGCAAGGGGTTTTTACAAAAGAAAGTATTCTGTATATTACCCGACGGTGTTCTTGTGATCAAGACTTGCCCTCAACAGATCCAGAGTATCCACTGGCTCACCCTCCTAATGACCAGAAAAGAATTCGAGATGTATATAAAAGATACTATTAGATTCTAGTCATTAGATTCTTGATAAGCGGTCCTTATTATCAGAAATGAAATTATAAGTACTACGTGTGAGTTAGACCAGATTTCACATGAGTGTGAAAAGTCAGGGCACACGGCACATTTACGGCGCGGCACGGACATGGCACGGAATTTCGCTTATGCTTCCATACACTGCACGGCACTGACCCGGCCCGTGCCGTAACTTTTTCATAGTCATACAAAAACTCCTCTATCATGCACACACGTATATTGATACCTGTATCCTGGCATCACTGATGTGGTCTCGGAATATCTCTACAGCATCTATCTCATCCAGCCCACCAAAGTTTCTCCTGATTGCGTGTTCGAGTTCTGTCCAGGTTGGCTTACCATTCTTTTCGGCTGCTATGCTGTACACCATCTTGACAAGACTATGGATAAAACAACATTTTGGCTTCCATCAATCAAACTTAAAAAGTCCGAGTTCATTCTGATAGCGATAAGGAAATTCCCGTGACTAGACAGCTATTTTCACATGGGAATTTCTCATTGCTCGCGATCGGAATAAACTCGCACGTCGTAAATTTGATTGACGGAAGGCCAAAACGCCAGACGTCTGGAGTCGGTAGGTCGCAGAATTATGAAAAGCGCTGAAAGACCGACAATATGCTATGAACGTGCAGTAGAGAAGCCACATACCTATAGAAGTCACGGAGTCCAAAAAACTCATCTCTTTTAGATCTGCGCAAGGATTCAAAATTTTTCTGTCTTGTGTACAAATCTTCATAACCTGCCGCCAGTTCCTCAAGCAGTGTTGATAGGTGTTGTCGTACATCTTCCCGCTCTGCACAGATTCCCCTGTAGGATAATATTACGATATGTTACAAAAACTGTACTGCCGGGGACCCAAATATATGATACAATGAATCAAATCGCTCTGCACAGATTCCCCTGTAGGATAATATTACGATATGTTACAAAGGCCACACTACCGGGGACCCAAATATATGATACAATGAATCAAATCGCTCTGCACAGATTCCCCTGTAGGATAATATTACGATATGTTACAAAAACCGTACTGCCGGGCACCCAAATATATGATACAATGAATCAAATCGCTCTGCACAGATTCCCCTGTAGGATAATATTACGATATGTTACAAAAACTGTACTGCCGGGGACCCAAATATATGATACAATGAATCAAATCGCTCTGCACAGATTCCCCTGTAGGATAATATTACGATATGTTACAAAGGCCACACTACCGGGGACCCAAATATATGATACAATGAATCAAATCGCTCTGCACAGATTCCCCTGTAGGATAATATTACGATATGTTACAAAAACCGTACTGCCGGGCACCCAAATATATGATACAATGAATCAAATCGCTCTGCACAGATTCCCCTGTAGGATAATATTACGATATGTTACAAAGGCCACACTACCGGGGACCCAAATATATGATACAATGAATCAAATCGCTCTGCACAGATTCCCCTGTAGGATAATATTATGCATGTTACAAAACCGTACTGCCGGGGACCCAAATATATGATACAATGAATCAAATCGCTCTGCACAGATTCCCCTGTAGGATAATATTTCAATATGTTACAAAAACCGTACTGCCGGGGACCCAAATATATGATACAATGAATCAAATCGCTCTGCACAGATTCCCCTGTAGGATAATATTTCAATATGTTACAAAACCGCACTGCCGGGGACCCAAATATATGATACAATGAATCAAATCGCTCTGCACAGATTCCCCTGTAGGATAATATTTCAATATGTTACAAAAACTGTACTGCCGGGGACCCAAATATATGATACAATGAATCAAATCGCTCTGCACAGATTCCCCTGTAGGATAATATTACGATATGTTACAAAAACCGTACTGCCGGGGACCCAAATATATGATACAATGAATCAAATCGCTCTGCACAGATTCCCCTGTAGGATAATATTACGATATGTTACAAAAACCGTACTGCCGGGCACCCAAATATATGATACAATGAATCAAATCGCTCTGCACAGATTCCCCTGTAGGATAATATTTCAATATGTTACAAAAACCGTACTGCCGGGGGACCAAATATATGATACAATGAATCAAATCGCTCTGCACAGATTCCCCTGTAGGATAATATTACGATATGTTACAAAAACCATACTGCCGGGGACCCAAATATATGATACAATGAATCATACCATGCGCTGTCTTCAAGTTCTTTCTTGCTTGGTTCACCACGCATCAACATCAAGCCTCGGTTCATCTTTGCGGGATCTAGTGCCCAGTTAGATATCCCAATGAAAGCAACTCGGGTGGGCTTTTCGTCTGTCTCGATGATGTCATCAGATGACGTCACTCCATCCTCCAGTAACGGGTGAAGGGTTTTCAGTGGCATCAAAGGTGAATCTTCTGCCAAGCCCACCTCGTCTAGTACTACCACTGATGCGTATCGATCACCTGGGTTGTTTTCCTGTAATCTTCGACACTGCCTGAATGTTGCAACAATTCCATCAGGGGTGGAAAGTGGACTGCATTGATAGGATACCATGTGCGCCTGTAGAATGTGAAGATTGTAGAGGTAAGTCTAAGGGATTTCATTAAAATTTCCAAGTAGTCCTAGTATGTCCCGGATGTTATGAGTGATAATGATTGTGTTTTGAAACCCGGGGCATTCGAGTCCCGGATGCTGCTAGTGAAAATTATTGGGTTTCGACAACCGGGACATTTTCATTCTTTGACGTCATAGACGCCATATTCGAAAAGGGTAAGTAGGCGCCGGATTTCGCCGGTTGCCGGCTTCTAATGAAATGCCTGCTAAGTCTGTCTATAAAGTCAAATACAGTAAGACATAAAAACTGAATAATCAACCAACCCGTTTGAAAGTTTTGAATAGCTTGGACTTGGACGCATCTCCTTGCATATTGTCAGCCACAACTGTCTTGGCGAGTGATTTGGAGCTGCCTGGTTTACCGATGACGAACAGAGGGATACGAAGCTCGATACAAACCACCATCATGAACACGTTCTCCCTGAGGGCTGTGTTACGAGCGATGTTGGGACCAAGACTGAGCTCATTGATCATAACTTCTTGGCACCTGAAAACACAACGCATAAAAAAGTATTAATACTGTGCATGCTGTGCACTCGCTGTTCACCCCTGGGGCCTCGGGTTCCATTTCTGACATTGCTCAGCCCTGAGGTTGTATCAGGGTTCTATACATTTTAGAGTATAGGTAAAGAGTAACTGCTCTATAATCTGTCCTTACCTGACGATCTCGTGATGCATTTGTTTCTCTCCAACATTAACAATTAATGGAGGAGCACAAGCTGATGTAACAGCTTCCCTGAAGGCTTTTCGGTCCTGTAACTTGGCATGATAACATACACCAAGACTCATAACCAGAGACCACGTGATCATATCCATAGGCTGTAATGACTGTAATATAATAGAATGACAGATATTATTCATCGTGGACATGTAATAAATGTTATCTATCTGTTTGTCTCACAACTGAAGGTCATTTGTAGAAAGAACAGCAAGAACACACTGGCTGTAAGAAAACACTTTGGGCGGAGAAACAACACCGAAACAGATAATAACCCGAGCCGACCATCCAATCACGGCACAGATGATCCAACGAGCGGTATATAAGAGACGCACCATCCAGTCTACACCATCGCCTGATGAAGACTAGCAGCTTGAAACCGAAATCTCGCGGTCCTCTACAAATGGCTGAGTATGATTTATAATAGACTTTAGCAAAGTCCTTCGTCTCCGTCTGTACAAGTTAATGCACGCGGAATAAAACACAGGCAGCCCAACCTGGACCAGGATCACAAGCGCTGGACGAAGGACTTTTCAAACTTGTTTCCCGCCAATTTTAGCGACCCAAAAACGGGTCGCTGAATTATACCATGGATGATAAAAGGACCCCAGTCAATTTTTCATCCATGATTATACTCGCGCGCTTTATCAACGTACGGAAATTTAGCGCGCGCTACAGAAATACACGCCATTTTTGGCGCGAAAAGAGGAACAAGTCGACCTCTCGCGTCTTCGACGTTCGCTTTATTTTTTTCCTTCTTTTCATTTGCTTCGCTCGTGACTCTGTGAGTCTCTTAGAGGTCGACTTGAAGCAAGTCTAGATTTATAACAGTATAACAGTTTTAAATAGCTAAACAACAGGTCTTAAAATCCAAATCTGACCCCGCCTTTGGCTATCTGGATTTTTCAGTGGTTTCACTTACTTTTGAATGTAGGTTGAGAAAAAAACAACTCACCTCTTCTTCATCTTCATCCTCATCTTCGTCTTGACTGGTAGTAACCTGGGGTCTAAGGTGTGTATGGTGTTGATAGAACCACGTCATTACAGTCATTGTTCTTTCTACGTCACGAAGACTAACGAAACTGCATTCGTCCTACGTGCATATATACGAAGAAGAGAAATTAAACACTAATCACCATCAGGGACCACTTGCATAGCGAGTCCGAGTGGCAATTGTGGTGGGTTGGAGAGAACACGGTGATGGTGGTGAGTTGGGGAGAGCACGGTGATGGTGGTGAGTTGGGGAGAAGGGGATGAGCGATGGGCGATGGGCGGTAGGGGATAGGGGGTGGGCGGTAGGGGATGGGCGATGGGCGGTAGGGGATGGGCGATGGGCGGTAGGGGATGGGCGATGGGCGATGGGCGGTAGGGGATGGGCGATGGGGGATGGGCGATGGGCGGTAGGGGATGGGGGATGGGGGATGGGGGATGGGGGATGGGCGATGGGCGATGGGCGGTAGGGGATGGGCTTTCCTTCACTATGCCACTGTCAGGAACTATAGACCGGAACTACGTCACGATAATTAAAACCAACCTGTTGTTGTCTCATGTATTTTTGTGCGGCAGCCAGTACGTTAGAGATTGTTTTGACAAGGTTTTGATTTCCAGGAATGCTTTTGTCGATTAAAACCTAATGAAAGAACAAGTAACAATATATAATATCATATATTTTACAACAATAAATATTTTTGTGTATAGGTTTGCTCTATACACACCACCACTACATTCATTATTCTATGCACCCAACATTCAAATCACATTCATTTTTACGCAGGAAGGAAAACTGGAAAACCCAGAGAAAAAGCTCTTGTAGCAAGGGAGAGAATAACAAATTAATTTAATGTAACTCGAATACAAGGTTCAGTTGAGAATCGTTAGAGACAGCGCCGTAGCATCGAATGCAAGTCATGCTACCGCAAACAGTCACTTAAACATCCTTGATACTCGTACATACATATCTACTGACGATCTGACGAATGTAAAGTTCTTCTATGTCAGGTTTCAGTTGACCGAAATCCCAGACAAGAGGACGCATGCTTGCTGGCAGAGCATGTACACGATACACCAGATGACGAAGAGGTATTTTTCCTGTAGAAATCGTAAAGAAAACAAAAACAGATATTTGAATATAACTGAAAAAATATGAAGTAATATTGCACAGGTAGATTTACCCAATTTGTCTTTCGTCTCGTCGGACTTTACGCTGTAGCCCAGACCTGCAGATTCTAGTTTCTTTATCATCTTATCTGTGTGGCTGTAGAACATAATGTGACAATAAATGGCACGATAACCAAATAGTAAGACTAAGGTCGAAACGTTGAACTTCACATGAGCCGAACCTAATGGCATAAAAGAAGACCGCCATTTTATCCACTGTTTTCAATAAACACGGCTCATGTGAAGTTCGACGTCTGAGCCTAAGACCGTCAAACTTCAGACGAGCCGAACCTAATGACATCAAAGAAGACCGCCATTTTATCCATTGTTTTCAATAAACACGGCTCATGTGAAGTTCGACGTCTGAGCCTAAGACCGTCAAACTTCACATGAGCCGAACCTAATGACATCAAAGAAGACTGCCTTATTATCCACTGTTTTCAATAAACACGGCTCATGTGAAGTTAGACGTTTGACCTGTAGCCTAAGACCGTCAAACTTCACATGAACCGAATCTAATGACATCAAAGAAGACCGCCTTATTATCCACTGATTTCAATAAACACGGCTCTTGTGAAGTTCGACGTTTGACCTGTAGCCTAAGATCAAACGTCGAACTTCAAACCAGCCAAACTTCATGAGCCAAACGTAATGACATCAAAGAAGACCGCCTTATTATCCATGTGAAGTTCAACATTTGACCTTATAGTCTATGCTACCTACACTGGGGCAAGATACTTACCGCCTGTATGGGTTGCATGCTGCGATGAAATGGAGTCTACGCAGCCCTACCCCCACAGGTCGTCCATTGATCCTTCGGTCAACCATAACTTCTTTGATCATTCCCAAGGCGTTTGTTGTGTTGGCTTCGTCAAAAAACAAAACAGTGTCGATGCCTTTTTTCTCATTTTCTGCTGCCATTTTTTCAGCTTGTTCTACTTTCTTTGTTATGTCCTGGTACGAAGTACCTCCGTGTACCTGACAAAAAGCAGTATTATTAATCATCAGCACACGACAGCCTCAAAAGTATTACAGAATTAGTATTAGCAGGGCACATCAACCCTGCTTCCAAGACCGTTCATTCTAGAACCACTCAAAACACCGTACCTTCATAAGTAGCATGTTGCGTTGTCCTTTTGGACCTGCTTGTAATGCACACATGTAGCGAATCAACCGTGTTTTTCCGCAGCCAGTCTCACCCATGATCACCACAGGGATACCACATCTAGAAAACAAACCCTAACACTCAGAACATAGGTAAGATTAAGTCAAACTACACACACAATATCCACTGCAGCCCTAGCTACTGTGATAATTCTTCGAACATTACCTGAATCTCATGTGAATAGCCAGGATTTTCTTCATGTTGTCAATTGTTAGTTCGTAAGAGGTATCAGGATCGACCTGGTCTTTCACTCCCATTACACAGCACAGTTTATGGATTCTTTCCTGCCTGATATTAGATGGATATTCATGTAAAGATATAAAATTTAGGGAGTAAACAAACGAACGAAACGAGCGAGTGAGCGAACGAACAAAAGATCGCCAAGAATGAACATAACAAATGAACGACAAACGAGCGAACAAACGGACAAAAGGACAAACGAACAAACAAAACGAACGAGCGAGCGAGCGAACAAAGGCACGAACGAACGAACGAACGAACGAACGACAAAAGACCAAACGAACTGACAAAAGCACAAAAGGATAAACAAATAAACAAAATGAACGAACAAACTAAAGAACGAAAGAACGAACAAACAAGCAGACAAGTACACGAACAAATAAAAACAAACGAACGAACGAAGAAACAAATTATGTATTAATACAAATTTGATAACTATTATCATTATCAATTATCATAAATAATAAATATTAGTAAGATATATTTAATAAACAGGGGTGTCTAGTACTCACTTAGTCCAGGCTGAATAGTTTGTCTTGAAGTCTACTTTCTGATGTTCCAGACCAGCTCTCAACTGTTTGGTCATCAGGGTTGACTGAATGACAGCATTAGTATCAGGGTCAATCAAATCTCCATTGGTGTTGATATGAAATCCAAGGAATGTCATGGTGACATGATCTTCATTGAAGAAGATGTAGGGATGTGGGCTAAACGACACAAGAAAAAATGATATACCATGGTATACAGACAAGTGATACGATGCTACAATATAGGCCTACTCCATGTCCAAAAGTCCGTTTAAGTCATCCTAAGTAGACTAAAGGCGCGATTACATGAAGTATTTTTCTCTTCGATTTGTCTTTCAACGAATGCTACTTTTCACAACGATTGCTGCAACTTGTCTCGCAACATTTTAAAAATTGCACTGTAGGTTACATACCGCAATGCTCTATGCAACTTGTGTCGCAAAGCCGTTGTGCGTAAAGTTGCGGAGATAAATGCTCTGTGTAATCGCTCCTTAAAGTGACTTTTAAACCCGGAGAATTCCTTCAATTCAAATATTCTTCTGGCGCAATTAATTCAAATTAATGTAACATCGTTCAATGAGGAAGTTATTACTGAGCCTCCCAAGTCAGAAGCTCACGACTAATGCGCTTGACACAAGATCGAGTTGAACCGTTTAGAATACGAAGCAAACCCTCAAAGCATAATTGGCAACTAGGAACTCTGTCCAGCCACATCAAGAAGTAGGCTACACACAGTACTGTGCGGGCTTTGCACGGCTACTGGTTATGGTATAGATTAAATGAGTTTTTGTACCTGCTTTCCCAGCGTCGTCGTAGTTGTAGTGGCCTGATATCTTCATCGTCATCTTCCGCTGAGAGCCCTGCAGAGCAGACAATGGGGTCATCATCCAGGGAGGGTGTTGCGAAGTCCTAAAAAGCAACCATTAAACTCATAGGTAACTTTACACATTACACATCTAGGGCGTAGTGAAGTCTCGATCATAGAGGGGGGATGTACCATTTTTCTGCCATTTCCACAGGAATCCCGCATGAATAAGTAAAGAAAATTTCGGTGCCGAGATCAAACTTTTCGGGGGAGCGGCACCCCTCACTACGCCACTGTTTACGCATTTTGTCATTCAAGAACTATTTAGATATCAAATTCTTACCCTTGACATGGTCACCATAAAGCGAATGACAAAAGATGTGAATCCTTTAAGTGTTCCCTGCATCCACGAGTCATCAACGTTGTCAGGATTACAGAAAATATTCTCTTCACAATCGTGAAGTTGAGAGTTGAGGAAGTCCACGAAATGTTTCAATTCCGACCATGAAGGATCTCTTATTCCGCAATACCTGTCGAATCAGACAATATTATTATACATTTTACTCAACATTTCGCCTGTGATTTGCTGGTGACAAATGTTTGGTATACAGCAAAAGGAAATAACTCACTTGATGATCAGAGCAAGGCAATCAGCTTGTGTGCCCACCAAACGACTACTAGGCACGAATTGAAACCTGTCCAGACTCTGACGAACATCATCACAAGCCTTAAGATACTGGAAAACTCTCTGTACGGGAATACTGCGATATTCCTGATCCTCGAATAAAGGACTTTCTGAAATGTACAAAAAATAAGTACAATCTAGATTCATGCTGGATGAATTAGAATTTGTGTAGCACCCTTGATGTGTCATACAAGCAGAGGCATGTAAACCTAATCATGGTGGACTTTGGATTGCCGTTGTGTAATTCAAAATCACGAGAAGTTGTTGGCATGAGTCTTAGGCACTGAGGATGGTAACTGCAAGGGTGTCTACATGGAGACACTGCATGGGCCGTCGTCCTAGCCATTCGATGGTCTAACCATTTATTATCACAAAGCAGTACCTTTACCCCCGGTAATTTTTAGACCCTGAGGGTGCTTCGACTAGTGCTTGAACCAAAAACCTCCCACACAACTGACACAACAGTCCGTTGCTAAACCAACTTTTCCAAACCGGTGTTGGCTGGTTGATCACCTTCTCTCGATTACTGTCCATATATTACAGTCAAAACGGCTCAAGCGTACCCCCTAGGCTCCATTGTTGATTTCACTATTCCAATATTGAGTTGATTATTCACTCTGAGTTTTCATTGATAAATCGAAGACTCCAAACTTTACATTCATTTCACAACTAAAATTCTAAGCGATGGCCTTTCCGGGGAATTTTTCTACCTTGGAATGGCGATTGTTGAAGAATCGAATCAAAACTGAAGTAGATAATCTATTTTCAAGTTTTGAGTCAGAGTGAATAACGAACTCAATATTCGAATAATAAATTCAATAATGGTTCTAGAGGGTACGCTTGACTCGTTTTGACTGTAAAGGAGACGAATTAAAAATGAAGCTATAACAACTTACTTGTAGTTTGGTTGGTTTTGAGGATTTGCAGGGTTGTTCTTGGTGTAGTGCAATTTGTCGTTGGAAGCAGAGAGACAAACGATAAACAAACACCACTCCCCTTCTCTGTTGACTGTGATTCCTGGGGGTGCAGTTGCCATATGGCAAGAAACGTTAATTACATTTGTGTGTGTGTAGACAAGAGCGTGTAGGTGAAGTAAGTGGTATGCTCCTTGGCGTTTCGCGATAAAGCAGTATATAGAGCAGGTTTCGCATGCCGGTGTGAAAAGAAACACGGCAAACGGCACGGTTACGGCAAACGGCACGGTTACGGCATGGCGCGGACACGCAACGAATGTCGAATGTTTTCATACGCGGCACAGCACTGACACAGTCACCGCAAGGCGTGGTCCGTGCCATACGTTTTTTCATAGTTTTACAAAAACTGCTCTAACTATTTTATTCAATACCTTTAAAAATGTCTGCGCATCGGATTGGGAGTGGAATACCGACGAATATACAACGATTTTGCTGCGTTCTTTTTTAAAGGAAGGAATAACACATATGATATGCAGCTTACCTTAGGCATGGGGGTGGTCATCTCAATCATGTACAAGTCTGTTGGTTTTCTTCTCCACAAGTGACCACTGTTGTCACATAGGACTCCAAGCACAAGAAGGTTAAAGAGAAGTGTTTCTAGACCCTCTGTCACCTAGTATGTGAATGTACACCAGTATTTAAATACTTGTTTGTTTCATTATCGTGAGAAAAGTCGAATTTTGTAGATAATTTTATCGATACCCTAAAACAACCTCTGGGCTGATCAAAGTCATGGGCACGCCTAACTCACAGATCGAACCCTGAAACAACCTCTGGGCTGATCAAAGTCATGGGCACGCCTAACTCACAGATCGAACCCTGAAACAACCTCTGGGCTGATCAAAGTCATGGGCACGCCTAACTCACAGATCGAACCCTGAAACAACCTCTGGGCTGATCAAAGTCATGGGCACGCCTAACTCACAGATCAAACCCTGAAACAACCTCTGGGCTGACCAAAAACATGAGCACGGGTAACTCACATACCGAATTGGAATTTGGCGTGTTCGGTTTTGCGGAGGGTCTAAAACCGGAGAACCCGAGAATAGCCCCTCGAATAGAGAGAGACCTAACGAACTCTGGCTCACATGTGATGCCCAGTCTAAGAATCGAGCCGGAGACCCCAGAGGTGAGAGGCGAGTGTGCTACTGCTATTCCCCCCTTGATTCCCATAAGATACTTACTGAAGGAGATACATCAAGGTGCACTATTCTTGATACTGGAAGGTCCCCTCTGGCTGGGTGCTTCCACAGACCATCAAGAAGAGGGCCAGTATTTGCTACTGTGCCATGCAGTGGAACTGTCATTGTAAGTGGGAGGTTTTGCAAGATCTTGGTCACCTTAAGATTGTTTTGCAGATTTGGAATGCGCTCAAAAAGCCTTGTGATCATCAACGACTTTCCAGCTCCTGCCCGACTTGAGCAAACTAATCGAACCGAAAGACTGTAAAAAATGATTAAAATAGAATAGAATAAGACTAAAATCGTTGACTTGGTATAGAAAAATGACTGATAGAGGTAGCATACCTATCGCTGTCAAGATGAGCAGCAGGAATCCATGAAACTCTTTCTTCGTTAAAATACCCCGTCAAAGACGTTGAGCAAGTGAATTGTTTTGTTAGGTAGCCAGACAAAACATTATCAGAATCACGGCTTGGTGCATCATTTCGTCTGTACTCGTCTAGTGCTGCGATGATGTGAGAGCGATCTTCATTCTCTGTACTGCATAATATTATAATTCTACATCCTGTGAAAAGTGAACAAACGGTCTGATGTCAAAAAAAAACAACCTTGAACTATTTTACAAAACATTGATAAAATCCCTGGGCTGACCAGGGCATGGCGTACTCACAGACCCAATGAAATTTAGCGTGTTGGGTTATGAGTAAAACAACTTTCAAATTTCATCGACACTGGGAAACCCAGAGAAATCAAGGGAATCAAGGGAGATTCCCAACGATTTCTACTGAGTCCAGGCACCCGAGACCCCAGAGGAGAGGCGATTTCAAAACAACATATTGATCTTGTTCTGTATTTCATTAGGACAACTTACTTACCCTCTGCTGTTATCGTAAACTTGCGCATAAGAATGCCTAACATGTTAACAGCAGTCTGACTAACGTTGTAATCCAGAACATCTGGGTGGACTAAACAAAACATTTGTTGATTTGTGTCTTCAAATGCACGCCACCAAAACAGTTCTATCTGTGGATCAATGTATTATAATCAATCAGTTGCTCAAGATAACAGATTTCTTTGGTCATTTGTTAGACTTACTTCCTCAGCTGTTGTTTCATGGGTACAGACAAGTACTTCATTGGCAGTGGGAAGAGAGTTGCCACCATATTGCATGTATAGTGTTAATACTGTGGGTATTATGTCTCCTGGAAAAACCACAATACAAACTTATTAACATATGCATAATTAACCACCATCACCATGACCACCACCTTGACCACAACCACGACCATCATTATTAGGACCATGACCATCATCATCAACACGACCATCATCATCACTACAATATCATCATCACCATCCCTATCACCATGACCACCAAAGTAGCCACGACCATGACCACAACCATCATCATCATCACAACCATCGTCATCACTATGTCATCATCATCAGTCACCATCCCTATCACCATGACCACCAACGTAACCACGACCATGACCACAACCATCACCATCATTATGACCACTTTCATCATCATTACGACCATCATCACTATATGTCATCATCACCATGACCATGACCACGACCTTTATCATCATCACGACTAAGTAATCATCATCATCACGACCACGTAATCATCATCATCACGACCACGTAATCATCATCATCACGACCACGTAATCATCATCATCACGACCACGTAATCATCATCATCACGACCACGTAATCATCATCGTCACGACTACGACCACGACCACGACCATCATCATCACCACCATAATTACTGTTATCATAACGCATGATTTTGTAATTACCTTTGGGCACCAGAATCAGATTTGGCTGTTCACGACTCAAATACTCAGGAAACCTTCTTCTGTCAAGTGTCACACCTATAATTTAGAAGAGCCATTATAATGCATCTTTAAGGCATATTATGTTACACCAGCACACAAAACTGCACGGTGTGTCCACCTGTGCAACGGATAATGCAGATGTAGAATCAAGTTCTACATTTACAGCATTGCGCAAAACTATGTGTGAACATAACCTTCAATGCTGCTGCTCACTTGCTGTTCTCAGCGAATTTATTTTGTTACCTTCCTGGCAAGCAATGGGTGAGGTTCCTTAATTCATAGTTTGTTCCAGGAAAAAGTGTGAAAAATGTAGTGCTCAACAGGTGGGCCAAGTGTGTCTGGGCTTTTTTAAATAGAGGTTTTGCACCATCATGTGCCGGTGGCATTAATGCAGCTTGAGCTGCATGTTGCTAACGGCAGAACAATAAAATCCCTTTACTCTCAGAGTTGAACAATTGTATTGTTCCTGCCATAAAACATGGCTGCCGTCATTGTGCTGGTGCAGAATCTCCATTCAACAAATTCAACGAATTAAGAATATTTTTGTCGTACATTTGGACGATAGTCTTGCGAGAACAGAACCAAGCTCATCCAAGGTTAGGTAGGGATGTTGTTCGAAATCTTCTTCTTGGTGCTCCTCTACAGAAGCTTCCACTTTCACTTGTTTTTCTTCTTCTTCTTCTTCGCCTTGTTCTTCTTCGCCTTGCCAACGATCAGGAAAAAAGTCTACAAAATCTTTATCCTCACTGGCTTTGTCAATCCACTCAGAGACGAGTTCTTCGTCCTCCCCTTTATCCATACACCACTTGATCAGATTATCCTCGCTTACGTCATAGTTTTTAATGACGTCATTTGCCTTGAGTGCTGCAATAGCTACCTCTTCATCAAATTCCATTTTCTCAACCATAAGCAAAAAAGGCTGAAACTTTTCTCTGAGATTTGCTGAACGAAAACTTCCTTGTTGTGGAGTAGGTGATGGTAGCAGACTGTCTGACATGGTGGTTCTTCGTACATCCATCTTAAAACCAAGAGTTTCAAACAAAACTTCGTTTAAATCTTGACTTGTAATGTCTGGAAGAACACTTTCTAGTAAAGTATAGACTTGTAAAGACATGTCCGCGCCTGCACTGGCTCCCTCACGTAACAGACCGAGTTCTCTTCTCATGACAAGGATTTGTTTGGTTGTGTAGTGGTTCAACTGCTTGTATCGATGCCTTTTCTCATGAACATGACTTCGCCATTTCTTGAGTCTTTCCTCCATCGTGAAGCTTGCTTCTGCAAGTTCCTCAGCAACAGATCGTTGTGTGGATAGTCTGTTATCCGAACAATGGACCTCTTTACTCCAATCTAAATATTTAACATCACCAGCTTCACAAAGATCGATGTAAACTTGGCCAAGTCTCATCGTGCCCTCTAATACCTAAGGAATCAAAAAGTGATCACTCAGTTATGTCATTTTACAGCACTTTCCAATTTCACGTGCGAATCGCCGTCGCGACAAAATAAGGTTTTGGTGGACGTCAATCAAAGTGTTTCCATGACATTGTCAGAAAACACAAAGTCATCAAGGCACGTGCCACGTGGAATGTTGTGGAAACACCTTGATTGACGTCCACCAAAACCAACTTCGTCGCGACAGCAAATTGTACGATTTCGCGCGTGTGGTTGGGAAGGGCTGTGATAAGGAAATCAAATTTACCTCGACAAATCGGTTTATCTCTTCAGTACTCTCGATGCAATCTTTGTTCTGTAGTTGTGCAGTTTTGCCTGCAATCAACATCAGCTTGCTCTGCAAGTCTTTCAGGTCGTTCAGTGTGTATGTTTTCAGTTCTTCCTTTTCTTCTTCCTGTTGTTGCTTTGGGTCTCGTGTTCTTGTGTCTATAGGCACAGTAAGAGTAAGAACGTTTTCCAAGTCTTTTTTCCCACAAGATACAGGCAGGCCGCCGTTGTGATCTTGAGTTATTTGCCCGATACGGAATACACCTGAAGAATTGATGGCCTTGGCTTGCATGATGGACGACATCTCAACTGAACCATGGGAACTTTGAACAGCTTTTAACCATTCAAGGTGACGACAAGTCTCAGCCTAAGAAAAATGATATGTTAATGAAGAAACAAAGATGCAACAAATACAGTATAAAAAGAAGACCTCCTTCTTATACTGAAGCCAGTTTAAAGTTTAAGAATCGTTGTCAGTGCCATGCGATTTTATCCCGAATTTTTCACCTTCTTTTGTTTAAATCTTCTTTTTATAAAATCGCATGCGCACTGAAAACGATTCTTAAACTTTGAACTGGCTCATAAGAGTAAATGAAACTAACCAACTTTAATGAGAGTCTCCTGTCTTGTTTCACCGCCTCCCACACTGGTTCACATGCTCTCATCAAATCTTCAAATCCAAATTCTTTATTGAGATCAAAAATAAGTGGTGCAAAACTAAGACAGCTTGTGTGGAAATTTGAGATTCGATCGACTTCAAGATCATTCTCGCCTGCGGAGATCATGGCCAGATCCACTAGTGTACTAAGAGCACTCGTATCTGAAGAACAAGCAGTCAAACTATTAGTATTCTCCAAGACAGGTAATGATGGACTTATTACTTGGAGTGATGAACCCGGTCTGTGTTTTGGCCTAGAGACCTCCCATGCCTCCCGAAGCGAAGCCGAGGTGCTCTCTTGTCAAAGAGAAGCAAGACAAATTGAGGAAAATGGACTTTGATTACCTTTTATAGTTTCCCGTAGCCATTTCACCAAAGGTTCACATTTTATCACTGCGTCAAGACAATGGGAATTTTCACGGGAAATTTGGTTCAAGTATTCGCCAGCTTTAGTGAATCTTTCATTGATGCTTTTCAGATCCTTGTCCTGAAACTCTTCGCTTACCTGGAAATATTAAAATCTGAGTAAAACTCTTAAGTAAAAATCTGAAAATCTAGTTTCAAACGTTTGAAAAATTGTGACAAGATTAAGCCAACTTCAGAGCAAGAAACAGTGAAGATATCTTCTGAATTCTAAAAGACATGCATGTACCTGATCACGTAATTCCTCTATGATACCAAAATCTCCTGAGAGTCCAAGAGCTTCCTTGAAACTCCAAACAGTTTCAGCTGCTTCTATGTAGTTTTGAAGGCTACGATATCGAGTGATTTGGCCAACTCTTTTCCTGGCAATCTTATCCACTGCAGAAGAAGTTTCATCAGTTACTGTCTGCCGAAACATAATATCAAGCTCTTCTTTCAAGTCTTTTGAGTCTATTTTTCTGAAGTTCCCGTCGACTTCCTTGAGACTGATAAAACCATCGTAGACTGTCTTTGCGAGAAGTGACCACGTTTCTTTGGATGGAGGCCACACTTTTTCTTGTACATCAAGTAAGGTTACATGTATTTCCCCCTCTGGGTTACCCTTCTTCTCTGAGTACAGTGCTTTACAATTTCTTTTCCAAATGTCCTGGAATGTTTTACTTTTGTAGGCATCCAATATGAAAGGGAGGATGAATTGAAACATGTTTGGTAAGCAGTCAAAGAAAACAACCTCTACTCTTTCTGTTGCTTGATCATCAGTTGACGGGACGCGCTTACAAAGGTCTGCTATCCTTACATTTGACGTGTCACAAGTTGCTTTTACTTGCAAACCCCCAATATCAAACGCTGCAAAGAAATTTGAAATTTGAAGAATGAGAGAGAGAGAAAGGTAGCTGAAATTTTGATATAGAACCTTCGCACTTGACATCTAAGCAGCCAATTTGGAGGCCAAAACAAAAGAATTTATTTCAATCTCATCATAATTAAAAACCTACTGTTTTGTCCTTCAAATTAAGCTGCATTACGAAGTGCTGCAAGTGAGTGTATTCTCTTTAGTAGGCTTACCACTATCCCTTGTAGATTTGCAATTATCGATGAAATGTTGCACGTGTTGTTTCATGATGTGGAATAAGCGATATTCCTCGTGTCGTTTTTCCAGGTTCCTTCTTACATCTTCTACAGAATGAGGCTTGGGATCCCCTTCCGATGTCGTTTGTATTTTGGACAAAGCGCAGCACAGAAGTATGAAGTTATCCTCGTATTGATTCAATGACGTTAACGTTCTGACATCAATAGAACCATCTGCCAGTGCATCCTGGACATTAACTAAACAACTAATCACACGCTGGAGAAGTTTATTAGCTTCGTCACTAAGTATCCTCTGCTTCTCTTGTGAGCCTAATAGGAAATAACGATAAAACTAAGTACTTTGTCTTTTCCCATGAAAAGTATTGTATGAAAGTAAAATGCTTGAACTCATGCGATCTTAAAGGCACTTAACGAGTTTCTAAATATGGTCATGCAATTCAAAAGGGAGGAAGGGGCAAAACATTGCAGACAAAATAATTTGGAACGGGATATGAATACTGTATGGCTCTGGTGAAGGCAGGATAGGCCTAGCAAGCCACTGCGTGATACATATTGCTCGAGTTACTCAAGATAAGTATCAAAAGGACATGGAGGCCCAAGACCAAAAGACCCGTAGAATGGCCAAGAAAGCGATGGATTCAAAACATTCCTGAGGCCCTCCTGACACGATTGACATCCCTGGACTCTGTGATGGAAGTGGAAATATATAAAGATCGAGGTGTAGAAATACTGACCAGGAGTTGGGTGAGTGAGTGAGAATATGAATGAAGGTATTCTTTACCATGAAAACTAAAAAACCCTGTCCAGGGTTTCCATCTCAGAGCATATTGTAACACATCCTGATCTGTCACTTCCTTGTTACCCATTGCTTTACTCCAAGCACCAGTTATCATTCGTGATAACAGTTCTCCTGCCTTTGACGAGCCACCACTTTGTAATATCCTGTTTTGCAGAGCGGCTAATGGACGTTCATTGCTTCCTCCTTCCTAAATCAACAGAACAACACTAAACGTATAAGTAGCCACCTGTTGGGTTTAACTGAAGCATTTTGTGGAGCTGAACCCATGAAGCATTTCGATTTTGCTCATTTGCATCAAATTTGAGGGGCACTTTACATAAACACAATAGTTGCAAGGTCATTGCAAGGTCACTGTTCGCCTGGCTTCGATGCAAAGGCACAGCTACCTTTCAAAATGGCGCAGGGAACTGTCAAAGGGACTACTGCCTTGTCACTCTTCATCTTCAATTTTTTTTTTTTTTTTGCCTTTTAGAAGAACTTGCATACGAAATCATACCTCTACAATCCTTTCTACTATGACAAAGGCATGTTGTGTGATGGACTGCACAAGAGCCTGGTGGAACCTCTCATCCATTTCCACTTTACAGAACAATTCAACGACGTCGTCATCATTGACCTGCATGGATAATACAAGTTTGCATTGATAACAAGACAAAAGCAAGCCACACCCTAAAGTACAGTTACTATAAAAAGTACCTTCTTTAATCTCTTCTCAAACAGAGAGACAACGCTGTTCATCCAGTTGGTTTCAAAATTCTTCTGGGATATATTCAGGTTAAGTAAGGTGGTCCATACCTATAAGTCAGAAATACACTCAAGATATTAAGGGATAGAGACCACATGCACACACGTAGGTTGAACGGGCGGACGACAATAATATTAGGACACACTGTTTTTACATTTTAACCATGAAATCTTGATTACTATTTTTTTCCTGTCCGGTATCCTAAAAATCGTGCGTTCTGATTGGCTGTTTGAGCGGACGGTATTTTCTCAGTATCTTCCCGAGGTCCGGTATCTTGACGTCATCCGTGTGCACGCATGAGAAAACGGATACAAAACAAATGGAAAAGTCAATGGGAAAAAAATTAATAAGTTATTTACCGGTCAGGAGGTCCAGATACGGAAAACCTGTGCCCGAGGTCTTGAAAATGGACCTCGGCCTAACGGTCTCAGTCCGTATATTAAAGACCTTTTATTTCACTAATATTTTTTTGTTCTTTGTATATTGGGTAGTCACTCATCTCCAACACGAAGAAAAAGCTGTATTACCTCAAGTTCCTTTACTAGCTGTGCGGTGTACAGGTATGATGACATCTGCAAATAAAACTCCTTTTCCACTGCTTCTTCTACAATGTCTTCTATTTTATAGAATATGTCTTCACACTTGTGTTTAATGTCATCATCTTTCGATTGTCCCTGACGTTTGTTTTCCTTCGTCCTTCTTTCATCTTCAGAACCATGAACAGAGCAAAGCGCTTCAATTAAAAACTGGATACTAGTGAAAAACAGCTTGTCCTTGAGTTTAACTTTCTTGACAAGTTCTTGCAATAAAGACATTGACAAGTTGGCAAACAGCAAAGCTTTTGGTTGTTCCAATCTCTCTCGCCTACAAAAAAATATTTATTACCATAATATAGTGAAAGGAAACCAATGAAAGCCATGTAGATGTTTAGTTGAAATTTGGGAAGGGAAGAATTTTATACAAAGGTAACAGCTACCTTTGTTTGGAAGTTTGGCGGTTCATCAAATTGGACAAAGTTTCATCAACTGCGACAAACTGTAGAAGATAAGAAATGTTCAATTAATATTAACTGACAAATCTACGAAAAACCAGAAAATCATTAGCATTTATTTGACAAATCAAAACAAACCTTTGTTGCGAAGATATTTCCATTTCGTACTTTGTAGAATAGAGCCGTGCAGATCTCATGTACAGGAAAGGCAATGTTGCCAGAAAGTTTGGGAAAATCCTCTAATGGTGTGTAATGCAGGAACAGCCGACGTAGCAGTGGATCCAAAGTAAACATTGGCAAAGCTACAGGCAGGAGAGATTCGACAATACTGTGGATGTGAAACGTAAATTAGCAGATGAGTTCTTGAGTGAACTAGGGAGATGGGATGACTTAGTTGCCATAGTTTGGTCACCAAAGTTTGCGTTTCTCAGCTCTTGATTAAACCTTAATGCTTTGAAATATTGTAAATTACTATGAATGGTGTAGAACTGCAAATTATTGGCAGAATAAATCCAGGCAGGTTAGTCACGGATGCTACCGCGGTCACACATATAACTTACTTAGTAGTTAGTATCTCAAAGAGAAATTTCTTTTGAATAACATTGTGACTGAGTTTTCATTTCTTTGACTTGTAAACAGGGGGTAGGTCTGTCCAAACAAACTAGCCCTCACATTCTGGTTTATAGTTTGCACTTTGATAAAGTGCACAAAAAGAATTCAATAGTCATTCATGGCAGAACACGGCACATGGGAAAAAGTGCTGATTAGAAATATCTATCAGTTTGCTATGAGCAAAATGAAGTTTATGCATGCAACATTATCTAACTAGCACAGCATATGGACTTACCTGTCGTAAGTTTTGTATTGTGGTAGACCTTCTGCGTGACACCATTCTTTTACAGTTTTTGGGTGTGGCGTCACCTCAGGCTCTTCAAATGGTTTTGAGTCTTTGCGTAGAAAATGAAGAAGAGGAACAACAAGGATGATGTCTGGACAAGATCTGGAGTCATGCTTGTCGTTGGCAGCTTTAATTATGTGGACAATAGACTTTACAAGATCACTAAGGTGGGATAACATGTACAAATGTATCAGTAAATACCGCATTAAAACCAGCTTATAAAAGTTCAATTTACAGAAACTCAACCTACCTCCACATCTCTTCAGGGAAATGCTTGTGAACCTCATCGAAGTCGCACCCACCACTACCATTAGCTTGTATCATGAGGCAATGTAAGATATCTCTGAGCTGGTGATATGGAAGGTCTAGCTTGTAATGGGCAATGAGATGTGTGATTGCCAGGCTTGATACAAGACGGTTGATGCGAACCTCTGAACTCTGATCCTTCTTGCTTAGCTGGGCATTGTATTCCAATTTTGGCTTTAAGAACTCACTTAGGATCTGAAACAATTTTTTTTTTTTAAATGAATGCATAACCATTTCCAAATCTAACATACATTTTAAGTATTACCTTATTGAATTCTAGACCATCAATTGCAAATGTCCTTTTTACGGGATGATAACCAAGAAAAATGTAAACATTTGTTAAACATCTTGATATTGCCTGTGTCTTCTCGATGGCCTCTTTTGCTGACATCTGCTCGTATTCCCCATGCACAACAAAACCTTTCCATTTTGGAAGAAATGTCTCAGCTGCATGAAGTCTGTACTTAAAGAACTGCTGCTTGCGATCAGTCCAAGAACTTGCTATCCAATTCACAAATTGGGTTAAAGGATTCCATTTACTGGCTCGTTGAGGGTGAGGATAAATTACTCCATCATACTGATGATAAATGGCTAGGGGGAAAATTATAAATTGATAAATTATATGATGTTTTCAAAAATTAGATGCAAAAGTTAACTCAGCAATACTTCAAATTAAAGTAAGATTACTCTATAATATCAAAAAAGTTTATTGAAAGTGTGTACCTAAACAATAAATTCACTATAGACTTAAATATGACAGACTTAAATTGACAGAGCCTTAAATTTCTGAAAAGAAAACTAAGTGCATTCTTTTTTAATGTGTTATAATTACCATGTTTCGTTCTATACTTTTCCAGTAGGGACAAATTACGGTTCACAATGATGTCAGGATGATCATTACGGAACTCTGAGTATTCCCAGTAAATCTTCTGATTTTTAGTATATACGATGTACTTATAAGGTAGAGGTTTGCGCAGTAATCTGATAGGCACTTGCATCTCTCCAATGATTGATACAAACTTCTCTTTGGTTTGGCTAGCGAAAGATAATTTTTGTAGTTAGTCATTTGTGGCATTATATGCTTCACATTAACATCATGCACTTTCATAAAAAATTGATGCCTCCAACATGATCAAGCTCACTTACACTTTAACATGTACTGCCTTTGTAATTACACTTCAACATTACTTAACAATATTATAATGGAGGAACATAAAAGAACCATTCACAGAAGATGTAAAGAAACCCTGGCAGTACAGTGGCCACCCTCAGTGTCTGTCTCATACTTGCCACCTTTCATGACTTAAGTATCAATTTACATACTAGGAAGCTAAGGGCACTATATAAATCACACATCATAATTTTGTACTCACCCAATTATAGTAAAGTCATCTGTACAATCATATTTCCACTCTCCTAGTTCCTCTAGACCTGCTCTAATGAAGATCTTTTGCTTTTCAGGGTTGAAGTGGAAATCAGGTGACAATAAACTGTGGAATATGACAGTTACACAGTCTTCTGTTGTCACATCAATTGGAGGTGGGGCATTCACCTTGGGTTGCACATCCTTTAATTGTTCTCTGAGAATCTCGGGTTCAACTGGTATATTCTCTTGCCTACTATGATCTTCATTCACATTTTGTGGTGGTATTTTCCTAAAATTATTATTTCCAAAAATATAAAACTTAATTATGTTATACAATTAATTATATATATAAAGAATTAATCATAGTAGCTAGGCCTAATGTGGCCTCAACAAAATTGTTGATGTTCATGCATCCAAGTAAAATGAAACTCTATATTAATAATAATGGTTTCCTCGAGCAAAACATCTGCAAGCTCAAGGGATGTTAATGCACAGGTAAAGAACACTGTGAATGGAAAAAGATAAAAAAGAAAAGAGATGCATGAGTATTAGCTACCCTGGTATTGTTTACATGAAATTATTGTATAATAACCCTAATAAAGATTGATTGATTGATTGATTGATTGATTGATTGAAATTTGAGGCTTGCATGCATTTATATACTCTCCGGGAGATCACCACCTTGTCATGGTTGGAGAGCTTGCATGCCTCTATGACCCCTAGAGCTATATGCTGCCAGGAGCTTACTCTCCTGGTAGGGTCACCCAAGCCAGACAGGTCAAAAAGTAGATCCACTGGTACTTCAGGTTAGGGGTTTGGGCACAGGGCTGACAACCTCTCTCAAAAAAAAAAATGCTATAGGAACAGCAACAAAAGAAAGGACTACAGCTGTGAGTGCCAGGCTTCCAGAGATATCTCAAAATACTAATATGAATGGTAGAAGTGAAAGCCAAAAGAAAGCTACTGACAGGAGTGTGGAAGTACTGAGCACCAAATACAAAATGCATTTGACATGGCCATGTCCATATCTTTAAAACATGCAAATTATGTAAGTGAGAGAAAAATGGAAAGTTTTCCATTTTTAGTTTGAATTTTCACTTGTGTTTGCATAATTGCTCTTATTTTGTTGGCCTGCATTTCAGGAAATCAAAAATGGTAAACCATATTATATAAAGTTTTGTCATCTTCCCATAATACATTGCAGTTTAAGAAACAGAATAAGAAACAAAGGAGAATAAAAAAACAAATAATAGAGTCTTTGCACCATCACGTGATGGCAGCCATGACAGGAGGCAGGAACAATTTAGTGTGATCTTCCTTGATGAGCTGTTTATTTTTAAGAGAGCACAGAGAAAAAAATATTTTTAAAGAAAAAAAACAATGTCATCTGATGAGAACGAATTCAGTTTCAAAAGGGAAAAAGACTGTTGTTGTACCTCCTGTCATGCATGGCTGCCATCATGTGATGGTGCAATGCCTCTATAGTGACAAGCATTATTCAGGGGTTTCAATAGACAGCGGCTACCAGCAGTCGATCGCGGGGTACTTAACTTCATACCGCCGGCTATTTTAAGAATCAGTCTATATAGCTATGAAGTAAAATTAGTGGACACAGATGCCTACATTTGAAACCCATCTGTCTACTTTAAATACTATTGAAACCCCTGATTATTAGTACTCATGAATGTGCAGTCACATGCATTCTCATACATTTGTGTCCTGGCTTCAACATTTGCATTTGCTTGTGGTTTTTCCTCCTTTTTGGCTTCCTGTTTAGGAGCTTTTTTGCTACCTTGCTTCTTCTTATTTTTCCTTTTTTTCTTCATCTCTTTAATCACTTCTTTATCATAAGGTACTGGCCCAGTTTTTTGTGCTGCTGTTTTATTGGTTTCTTCTTCAGACTCTGATTCCTGATCAGTATTAGAATCAGAATCCTATGAAACAAAAAAATTTCTTTTTTTAAATGAATGAAATGCATTATTTTCCCAAAAGCTGGTATCCATTTCCTTTGCAAACAAACTCAGCCTATATATTATTATGTATATGGTTCAGCTCATATAAATATACTTTGGAGTTCTGGAAGAATAAACAGTATTATATTCAAAAAAATATATATTTTAGGTGAAGATATAATCTTGCTCAAAATTAGTTGTTACAAAACTGCAATTTCAAAAAATCACTTCATTTCTCTTTTACAACTTTGTACTCCAAAGTGTTCCCCCCTCCAGGCCTATCCAATGTTGCATCCTAAGGGGCTACAAGAACAATGAGCTACCAGAGCAACATTGAGAGGGGGCTGAAGGAAACAGCCAAAAAGTGCCAAAGGCACCAAAAGTCTGTCATGTAACACCAATTTTGTCCAAGATTGTATGATAGGTAATGGTTTTCTATTAATAGCGGAGTGTTCTCCATTTTGACATATTTAACATAATACGTACAGTAAAGGAAGGAATTAAGGTTCAACTTGGTGAATTTAAAAATAAATCAATAAAGTCATGATGTCGAAAAATAATTCTTTGAAAATCTGAATTCCAATTATTTTAGTTTTATTTTTTATAGGAAAATACTGTTGATGTCATAATCTATCATCCTATATCATGATAACATTGTTTTTTTGCTAATCAGAGTACAAATTGCTCATGAAAAGGTATTATACAAATAGATGTGATGCATAAAATACATTCTAATAAAGAATGCATGTGAAATTGGTACTTACAGATTTATTATCATCTTCTGTAGCTTGAACAGATAATTTCAAATCATTTTGCCTCTGAGCGCTCCCCTTGTCTGCATTCTTCAATGGATGGAGATCCATGGATTTTTCCCTGTCCTTTGATATTACTTGACTATAAGCATCATCTTTGTTAACAGATGCTTGTCCTTTTTTATCTTGAGGATGCTTTTGTTTCAGTTGGCTGCGGCCAGAAACTAGATTAGAATCTCCAGTACCACCAGAACTGCTTGGCATACTTTCACCTGTGTTTCCAAAGACGCATGTTGGGCCAAGGATTGTCACATTTCTATGTGAAGATCTTTCATTGATTCCATCTGGCCTTTGTTCACTACTTTGATGTTGGTTTTTCGTTGTCTCATAGCTATCCTGGTTGCTAGGATTTGCTTGCTTCTGTTTATTATTCAATGATGCTTGTACACGTAGTCTAGTGTTATAACGTGGATTATGCATCTCCTCCTTTATTTGGTTACTTTGTCCAGAGTTGTGGGTCTTAGCTACTTCCAACTTCTTACTCATCTCCCTACCACCAAGATCTGATTTATGCAAATTGGTTTTATCTACAGTAGAACTGGCCACAGAATCAGTATGAACTTGATTAGGCAATGGGTCATGACGGCTTGATGTATTTGATGTTGCTTGCAAACCTTGATCAGAGCTGCTACTTTGACAAGATGACTCTTCACTACCAGTACGCTGTTTCACAACATCAGGCACTTGTTTTCCTTTTGTTGTATCACTTTCTGTTGTCGTTGCATGGTGTACACTATGAACATTGTTCTTAATAACAGAGGCGTAGGTCTTATCTTCTTTGGGCTTCTCACTAGTTTTCGTACCACCATGCTCCGAATTAGGCAAAATGGTTTTGTCTACACTAGACACTGCAGGTTTTTCATCTTTTACTGCCGTCTTTCTCTCATTTTTATCTTCCACTTTGATTTGGTTTTCTAGGGAGTTTAAAAAAGTTTTTAAAATACTTTGCATATATGTCTATATTAATAGATTCCTTCAAAATCATCCTAAAAATATGGAGAAATGTGTGCAGCATATTTCTTTGTTGTAGATAGTAGAAAGAGCTTCTACTTCTGCGACAAAGTTGCACAACAAAATCTTGTCAGGGTGGTAATATGAGCAAAATTTGTTCTGCAACTTGCAACACAACAATTAGATGTTGCTTGACAAATTGCACGAGATTGTTGCTCATATTACCAAACCTTAAGAAATTTAAGAAATTCAGAAAATTATAGTACAGATTTTCCTTGTTCCCTCTGCACCTCATCACTTCCCTCCCTACCCCCCCCCCCCCCCCCCCCCCCCCCATCCCCTAACTTAACTCCAAAGAAAACGAAAGTTAAAGTATTTTGTTTGTCTCAACATTTCCTCGTTTGAAATCCAATCAATTTTATTCGGTAATACGAATTTCTGCGTACTTGAATAGTGAAAATAGAAGGAGAACGAAGAATAGATAATAAAAAAGATATAAATTTATTCATTATGTTAGGCAAGATTCTTAGATTTCTCGAATACTGATTTAGCTACATGTAAGACGCGTCAAATCTTCCAATTTATCTATGATTTCACAAATTTTATCAGTAAAGGTCTTCAATATTTATCAAGCTTACCTCCTGGACTTCTCTCTTCCTTTTGTCCAGTAGTTTGATCGCTTTCTGTTGAAATTCTGGCTTCCTCTTTCGTTTTCTCGATGGCTGATGTTCGTCGCAGGGGTTGTTGACAGTAAGGACAAAATTCTGGAAGTTCTTCGACTTTTTCTACACCAGCAAAAAGCTTTTTAAGAATATCTGCTTTAGTACAATCAGGATTTATACACTCCATCTTCTAGTTAAAGTTCATTTGGTCGTAAAATCGAGGAGAAATAGGTGCTGTAGAAACAGTTTGCTCCCCGACATTATCGCTGCACTTTGCTCTCAATAAGAGCACGCACTAGTGCACTGTGGGCGCGGGAAATTCTAGGAATTCAAAACCGGAAGTAAACTTGCAAAAGGTTAAAGATTAACCAAAACACGAAAACGCAAATTCTTAGTATTTATCGCACAAAAAAAATAAATATAGTTAAGTTCTTAAGAAATGTTTTGCTCTTCAACTCCAAAAATGAGGCATCCGTACCTCAAACTTTGTTTATCAATGAGAGTCCCGTGTGAATATTTTGACGTTCAATCGAAAGATGCTATTCTTGAACCAACTTATCTGTAATTATTTTTCCAAAAACATTTAGGCAGTTTATCAATTACCAAATATTTATCCATCTTTCCATGATCCTCATCCGTCATCCTATCAACCCATTATACACGCTCGTTCTAGTCATCACTCCACTCATATACCACCCTGCAAACCATCCATCACCCTATCACATCACCCTATCACCCTGTTCGTCATATACCCATCCATTACTATACCCTCCTCCTTAGGGGCGTAGCAAGGACCTTGAAAGTGGGGGGGGGGGGGGGGAGGCACCCAGGTACCCAGTATAAAAAAGCAAACCAAAAAACAGAAACCAAACGTTTTTATAATTCTCCTTACCCACTACCACACATATCCACCACGATACCCACCCGTCAATTACCTTAGCCATAGCCACCCATCGATCCCTTACAATACCAAACCAAGAGAGTATGAAGTACTTTATACTCTCATGACCAAACGCAATAGTCATGTTAAGATGGGTTGTACACGGTTTATAAAACATGTGGACACACAATTTGGTATCAAATCAATAGATGTTTCCTTTTGTAAATGACATTTAAAATCACAATTGCCTTTTTGGCGGGAAAAATCATGTGTCTTACGACACTACGAATATCCTTGGTTAAATGTTACATTTGGCATTCATTGGTTGAACAAGTTGAATATAGGTTCGTTTTACAGTTGATAATCACAGCTGAGATAATTACATTGATATGTAGAATTTCCACAACTCTCATTAACAACTCACTTTACTTTTCATTCAATTTCTTTAAGCCGACCAGATTTTCTAAAAATCTTTTTATCCGCAAAGAACAAACTGTACATTACAAACTAAAAAATTAAAAATTAATCTCACGCCTTTTTTTTGTCTGAATAATCATGGACCGCGGAGCACCCTAAAACGTGGTGGGGCTATATAAAGTACTAGTATGAGAAAAAGTGGCGGGGCTAAGATTGGAAAATATAAGAGACTAGTATGGGAAAAGGGAAAAAATGGTAGGGCTATAGACCCCTTGCAGCACATCGGAATGCAGCTCAATTGGCCAAATCAATAGGTTCCAATTCTCGGAAGGTTAAGATTCTTTTGTTTTGACCTCCAAATTGAGCTGCTCTGACGTCACATGCAAGGGGACTATAGCCCTACCAGCCCGTCCCCTCGCGTGGTCCCTGATAATAGGCAAAATTCATTATCATAAACCTACAATTACTGACTAGGACGATGATTTTCATACCGCAATATATATTACTGGATAATGTACATGTGTTAAAGCAAGTTTACTGCATTTAATTCCCTGTGCATTTTCACATATGCAATGAGCATGCCGAGCCGTCTTCATCATCGTCAGCGCTGTTAAAAGAAGGTACCAGGTAATAGTCTTTGTTATTGTCCAGATTACTGAAGTCCATGTATGGACTATCTTCCTGTAGAAGCTCTTCAAATCGTTGACGAAGTTCAGGGAACTTTGGACGCTCGATTGGGTTTTCTTGCCAACAATGCAACATGGTTTTGTACCTATGACGGAAGCAAGAGTAACAATATAACTAATACAGACGGAAAAGGCAGAGAAGGAAATAGAAGAATAAGAAAGGAAGAGAAAAGAAAAGGAAAAGAAGGCAAGGCAAGGCAAGGCAAGGCAAGGCAAGGCAAGGCAAGGCAAGGCAAGGCAAGGCAAGGCAAGGCAAGGCAAGGCAAGGCAAGGCAAGGCAAGGCAAGGCAAGGCAAGGCAAGGCAAGGCAAGGCAAGGCAAGGCAAGGCAAGGCAAGGCAAGGCAAGGCAAGGCAAGGCAAGGCAAGGCAAGGCAAGGCAACAAATCATGCAGAACCTACATTTCTTCACAACACATATCTGGTTTTTCCATTCTGTAGCCCCGGCGTAGTTCTCGATAAAGTTCCCGCATAGACATGGAAGGGTATGGAGCACCTCCTACAAAACAATAATATAATGGCTTGTAAAAATGTGGTGGGACAAAACGGCGTAAAACCAAAGTTAACGTACTTAGCCCGTAGAAGAGTTTTGCACAAAACTGCAGAATTTCTGGTTAGTAATCATTCAGACCATGTTGGCATATATGACGAAAGACACGAACGTCAAATCGTTTTGTTAAATTTAACCAAAATCGAAGCTTCGATCGCAGAAGACAGATAAAGTAAAAAGTACAAGCATGAGTCTTAATATGTTTTCTGGCTTCAACTAAGGGTCTCGACAGAAATTAATTAAAAAATACCCAAAAACCACGTACCTAAAGTTGATATTTCCCATAAGACCACTCCATAGGACCAACTGAAACAGTAAATAAAATACAATCAATGGAAATGGGAATTGATAACTATCTTTATCTCATTTTGTACTACTCGTCATTCCCATGAAAATTACTTTTGTGTTTAGACACTTACACATCACTCTCAGTAGTAAATATTTGGTCATACAGTGCTTCTGGTGACATCCATTTGATTGGTAGTTTCCGCTGTACTCGAGCATTGTAGGCGCTCTCCTCGTAAAGGTCACGTGTCAGTCCAAAATCGGATACTTTGACTTGTTTGTTGTCAGCCACTAGAATATTACGAGCAGCAAGATCACGATGAACGAATCCTTTGCTGGAAAGATATTCCTGAAATGTGAACGACGCCATAGTCGATTGTTGATTGAAATTTACTATTGCATTAATCACTGTTTTTTTAAGATCCATAAAGCATTTCGGCTTTGGCTAATTTGATTCAAACTAGTACCACTAAAGAAATTCTTATTACCCATCAGTTCCTTCCATTCGCCATTCGCCATTCGCCATTCGCCATTCGCCATTCGCCATTCGCCATTCGCCATTCGCCATTCGCCATTCGCCATTCGCCATTCGCCATTCGCCATTCGCCATTCGCCATTCGCCATTCGCCATTCGCCATTCGCCATTCGCCATTCGCCATTCGCCATTCGCCATTCGCCATTCGCCATTCGCCATTCGCCATTCGCCATTCGCCATTCGCCATTCGCCATTCGCCATTCGCCATTCGCCATTCGCCATTCGCCATTCGCCATTCGCCATTCGCCATTCGCCATTCGCCATTCGCCATTCGCCATTCGCCATTCGCCATTCGCCATTCGCCATTCGCCATTCGCCATTCGCCATTCGCCATTCGCCATTCGCCATTCGCCATTCGCCATTCGCCATTCGCCATTCGCCATTCGCCATTCGCCATTCGCCATTCGCCATTCGCCATTCGCCATTCGCCATTCGCCATTCGCCATTCGCCATTCGCCATTCGCCATTCGCCATTCGCCATTCGCCATTCGCCATTCGCCATTCGCCATTCGCCATTCGCCATTCGCCATTCGCCATTCGCCATTCGCCATTCGCCATTCGCCATTCGCCATTCGCCATTCGCCATTCGCCATTCGCCATTCGCCATTCGCCATTCGCCATTCGCCATTCGCCATTCGCCATTCGCCATTCGCCATTCGCCATTCGCCATTCGCCATTCGCCATTCGCCATTCGCCATTCGCCATTCGCCATTCGCCATTCGCCATTCGCCATTCGCCATTCGCCATTCGCCATTCGCCATTCGCCATTCGCCATTCGCCATTCGCCATTCGCCATTCGCCATTCGCCATTCGCCATTCGCCATTCGCCATTCGCCATTCGCCATTCGCCATTCGCCATTCGCCATTCGCCATTCGCCATTCGCCATTCGCCATTCGCCATTCGCCATTCGCCATTCGCCATTCGCCATTCGCCATTCGCCATTCGCCATTCGCCATTCGCCATTCGCCATTCGCCATTCGCCATTCGCCATTCGCCATTCGCCATTCGCCATTCGCCATTCGCCATTCGCCATTCGCCATTCGCCATTCGCCATTCGCCATTCGCCATTCGCCATTCGCCATTCGCCATTCGCCATTCGCCATTCGCCATTCGCCATTCGCCATTCGCCATTCGCCATTCGCCATTCGCCATTCGCCATTCGCCATTCGCCATTCGCCATTCGCCATTCGCCATTCGCCATTCGCCATTCGCCATTCGCCATTCGCCATTCGCCATTCGCCATTCGCCATTCGCCATTCGCCATTCGCCATTCGCCATTCGCCATTCGCCATTCGCCATTCGCCATTCGCCATTCGCCATTCGCCATTCGCCATTCGCCATTTCAACATTCATTAATCTTACCATTCCTGCTGCTATTTGAAAGGAGAACGATAAGACATCTTTAGGAGTCAAAATATCGTCTTTCAGCAACATTTTCTCTTCTTCTGTTGCTGGAGACAATATGTCAGTTTCCTGTAGCGACGTCACGCTGTTCATATATCGAGGCTAGAAGTCGAAAAGAAAGAGATACTTTGTATTACACTGAAACGATCATCTCAAAGAACAACCTATTCATTCTTTGACCTGTTTACCTCTGGTTCAGATAAAAGAGTCTTCGTATGCAAGTACGCAGGGGCTGTTTCTTTGCCTTCAAAACCACTGATCTGCAAAACATTACATTCAAATCCATCGTCAAATCCATATCTCTACCATAATCTCTATCATACCAACAGTTTATATAGTGTACCTTGTGTCTGTTTGTTCTCAAGTAGTTCAGTAAATCTCCCTTTGGTAACAACTCCACTATAAGAAAGTTTGGCTCACTCGTGGTACAACAGCCCAGGAAGTTTACGATATTCTGATGACAACCAAGTTTCTTCATCAGGTTGATTTCTTTCAGGAATTCTTGCTTTTCACTTGAGTCTGCCGCCTCTAAATATAGAAATGGTGTGGCCGTAAAGGGAAATATGAATGAAAACCATATTTAGAATGTTTTTTAGAAAAATTTAAATCCAATTTTCTTAGTGCCAAACTTATGAAATGCATAATACTTTGGTGTCCCTGGCCTTCTTTGGCACACTCATTCTCAATAATACTCCAGTTTTTGAATTCGTGGTTTACACATGACGCCATAGCCGCCATGTTGGAAGAATTTGACAAAAGATTTTTCAATAAATTGTAGTGTTGTATCTTCCAACACGGCGGCCATGGATTTTGTGATGATGAGGAGGAGGAGGAGGACGAGGACGAGGAGGACGAGGAGGAGGATGGTGATGATGATGATGATGATGATGATTGGAAAGCAGGACTACTAACCGTGTAATGTCTTCGCAGCTACTATCTGTTTTGTTGCATTGCTGTTCTTAGATTTTACAGTCGTTCCTTTCAGTTTTGCCAATACCTTCTTTTCTTCTGTAGCTGGTGACATCGTTAGGATAGCTCTGTATACTTTACCAAAAGCTCCTTGGCCAAGTTCTTCCAAAAAAGTTACTTGATCCGGGCTGACTTCCCACAAGTCTTTCATCTCAATCTCTAGTCCCAGATTGTCTCTAATAAATTGATAATAGTCTTAATAAATCATCGCACTCCCTGGTTTACAATGTTTTCCAAGAGAATATGTAAAAAATGGGCCTCCGATTTGGTTTTTAAAACAAAAGAAGCCGAACTAAAAATCTTTCAGTAAGTATACATCGAATCGAAAAATGGTCATGAAGACCAATTTGAATAACTATAGTTATGGTTTCACCAAGCCTCGTGTTCACTTGGAAACATAAAAGCGTTTTCACATGTATGAGAGGGTATTTAATCCAAAACAATAGTTATTCGAATTGGTCGCCATATTTCGATTCGGTGTATAAATGCAATCAACACTGCCAGGCGGCAACAGACGCAGCAAACACTGTGCACATGAGTAAACTTGAGCTAAGCTACTAACCTGTGTCTTCCTTTATCCGATGCCTTTGGACGTCTCCTCTTTTTAAAACACATAACTAATGAAGCTACTATTACAGCAAGCAGAACACCGCATCCAAGTCCTATTCCGGCTCTTTCAGCCATCCCTAAGACTAAAGACACCATCAACTAAGTTAAATTTCGGGCGTAATTTCTTCACCAGACCACTTTAGTCATTCCCTAGTACTGATTTGCCAGTAACAGTCAGTTTGTCAGTTGGCCATATTAGTGTACCAAACAATAGGACATTTTTTGCATAGAGTTCAATTCCCGGAGGACAGAAAACGTGTTGTTTGGCACCAATATGGCTGCTCTGACGTCAAACGGTCTATCAGGTAATGTAATCAACACTAATAACAGTCACATGCAATTCACACTGAAGCCGTGGTTGGAATAACAAATTTGGTTCTTTAGATGTACTTACCATGTATTTGGTTTTCCTTGTCGGGAGTTGAAAATGGTGTTGAGAAACGTGTACCGTTATAACTTGTTGTTCTTTGTGTACTAGACCGAGGATTCCCTGTTGATCTTGGCAAACCTGATGTAGGATGCCCTGACGTCGGCCTTGGCGTCTTGGACCAAGGATAAATTGTTGGCCACCGTGTGCTGAATAGGGGATACCTTGACGTTGGCCTTGGCGTATTGGTCCAAGGATCAACCGGTGGCAACCGTGACGGCAGTGGCTTTGGTGGAGTGGTAAATGGATGTATCGATGGCTTTTGTGTATTTGGACGAGTTGTTGGCCAAAGAGGATGAGTCGTGGCTAATTCACCATAAATAAAAAACTAAATAAATCACTTTTTTTATAGTTGGATTCAAATTCAGTAACTTTAAAGCTGGTTTCCAATTTGGCCCACTGTCACTCACACACGCTACCACTTCATTATATATTCTATGCATACAACTCAACTAACATGTTGACTTTTTACGGAGGGAAGAAACCAGAGAACCAGGAGAAAACCCTCGTGGCACAGGAGAGAACTACACATCGAACAAACTCAACTCACATATGATCCGACCCGAGCCGGGACTCGAACCCGGATCACAGTGGTGAGAGGTGAGCAATAAACCACTACGCTACCCATGCCACCCATGCCCCCAGTTGACGTCGTGGGTTTTGTTGATCCAGTGGTGGGGTTATGAACCATTTTCGAAGATTGTGCAATGACGGTACTATTTCTGTAATTTCCTTTAAAATTTTACTACCCGTGGACAAAAAAGTAGTGTGGTGCTACAGCCTCATCAGCCCCTCCGCGAGCCCTGTGTATCCATAAAACTTGAATATTTCTAAAGGGGTTTAAAACTTACCGTCATCATCTGTAATATGAACTATGTGTCTTGATATCGGCGAAAACACCGGCTTTTTTCGTGATGATGATGGTAGTATTACAGGAAATAGTTCAAGTACGATACTCTCTGGACCTTCAACTAGACCATCATCTATAATCCGTAAAAAAATAGTTTTGTTTCTTTCGCCGGCGAAAAAAATCACAACCGATTTATCTATCTTGTGGTGATTCAGATGGTAATCATAACCAATGGTAGCATTTCCTGTTGCAACAATCCTTGTGAAAATAAACAAATATTGAATGAGGATAGAATATTGACTAGTAATTCCAGCTATTAGTAGGTTAATTCTTCGTCTGCAATCATTTCCAAGGCAGATGTCGTGGGAACTCGACATAATAAATGCCTATATTATCTGTAGGTTTTACCTATGGAAATACGTTTGCTATTTTTTTCAAAAGCAGAATTAAATCTTTATTCTTAGTTTACAAAATGAATAATAAAACAATTATTGAATTCGGTTTTCGCATGATACTCTAAATTATCAAGATCTCGGCCAACGGCTTCGGCAGATAACACGGCCTTGGTCTTGATAATTTACGATATCATTCTTAACCTCATCCAATAATTGTTTAATCTACTAACATGAATAAGTTGGAATCAAGAATCCCTGTTCTTTTGATATAAATGGAAGTGGAAGATGGTTCAATAACGTTGCTAGATGACGTTATGAAAGATATGACTGTATGACGCACATCTGGGTAGTAATAATAATAGATATAATATTAATTATGGTGATATTAATAAGAATAACGAAAGGATGATAATGAAGAAAATAGTAATAATACTAATAACATGCAATAACAAAAATAACAACTTTTATAACTGATAACAACAGCAACAGCTAAAATTATACTACTATATTACCAATAATAATTTTTTTTTAAATTAATAATTTAAATTTTTTAATAATAATAATAATTTCAATAACTAGTAATAATAATATAGTAGAAAGTAGAATAAAACCTAATAGTAACTCGTCGTATAATATAAGTTAATAAGTAAATATCTATATGAAAAAAAAACCTAGTGTGTAATATCTAATTCCTTATATCTTATGCCCCACATCTTGTATCTAATATATCTTATATCTTATAGGTAAATTCAAAACTGATCTATCTTAAATCATAATCATATCTCTAATAGTATCTATTATAGAATAATAATAATAATAATAATAACAATAATAATAACTTAAGCTAGACTGCAACAAAGCCTAGGTGAAAGCCCACATTGTTGACTGTATACACAGAAATTGAACCAATAAAGATGCCATAATAATAATAATAATAATAATAATAATAATAATAATAATAATGTTGACGATGGTGATGATGATGATGATGATAAAATTTCGATAGTCATGCTTGCTTTTAATCAAAAAATCTATTCTGTTCTCGGATCATGAACCCACCCTGAAATGGTACTTGATGATGACTAGTAAAGATTATCAAGTTTTCCGTCATCAGACAACTTCAATCATTCGCAATAAATTTTGTACCGAAGTATTTGGACATTTTTTGCAAAGAAGTTTCAAGCTTTTCTTTATCAAAGTAAAAAAACTCCAATCCTATTCGCAAGAAATTTTGCACAACTATAATTCAAAAACAAACTAAAGCAAATAGTAGTCTGTTGTATGGGACTTTTTTTAATAATCTAGTCTACTGTTGGAAACAAATATTAAAGTTTCCCCTGACGAAAGAAGTTGACACAGCTGACTAGATTAGAAAGAGTCATCATCTGTGTTTGTAGTATTTTGTACAGTTCAAAACATTTGAGACAACAGGTCACAAATATCCACATTGGAAAGCAAACAAAAAACTGCTTTCCCGAAAGATTAAAAAATTTCTCTTTTCGACGGTCTAAGTTTTCTTTCAATATTGTCGGCTCTTGTATAACTCAGGAAATACAAGCTTAACTCGTATTCTTGTGTTGTGTGAGCTTGGTGAAAGTTTGAAATAGTTGGTTGAGAAATTCAATGAAATAAATACTCACATTGTTCACAACAAGTCCCAGTGTAACCTGAAGTGCAAAGACACCCCGCGTCCATTGAAAAGGTGCCACCGTTGTAACATTTCCCTCTACAGAACCTTGTTTCGTCCAAGTTAACGACAAGACATCTTCCTCCACATTGTTGAGGATGTGTTATCCTTCGTGTTCGACGACTAATTACGACTCCACACCTACTCTTACTACGACAAGAAGTCCATCTGGTCCAAGTGCTAATCTTGCAATCAACTGGAGGATAGCAAGAACTAGAACAAACCACTTTCTCTTCTAAGATTACAAGCAGTAACATGAACAAGACATTATATATCTCCATTGCTAGAGCTCAGTGTTTAAAACCATGAGTTTGGTATCGACTCATGACCAACTAACTTCAATTATCTATGAAATAGTTCATAAAATTAGACGTCAGAGACTTATAAAATCCTTTCAGTTATTTGGACAGGCTCACTTGTCTTATGCAAACATAACTTTAGAAGACAGCTGCTTTTTAATCAAATTTTGACATTTATGAATAGTATTGGTAAACGTTCAGTCAACTCGTATAAAAATTCTGCCAACTTCTGCCTTAATGATAGAAAATATTATCCAAACTGTTCAGTCTGGATTTGGAATAAGTCAGAAAATTTTACAAAATCTAAAATATAGTTTCTGGGTATTGCTGGTTTTCACATGACGTCACAGCCGCCATCTTGGTTGAACTTTACGGAAGATTCGTAATCAGTCTGTTTTGTTATATAATCCAACATGGCCGCTGTGTCTTTTGTTTTTTCTTTCTCTTGGTAATGATTGAAAACCAGCAGATTCGACTCTTCCACGAGACAATGAACAATGTTCAAGACAAGCCTTTCAAAAATGTTTGGATTCTTATTGGTGAGACAATTGTCCTCTATAATACGAACGAGCAAAAATGTCCGTAAAAAATGCAACAGAACATTTTTTTTCGCGCGCGCCTTTGTTTTCCAATGTAATTTCCCTATGGTATCCTATGTGTGGATTTATGTCAATATAATTTAACATTGGAAAACAAAGGCGCGCGCGAAAAAAAAATGTTCTGTTGCATTTTTTACGGATTTTTTTGCTCATTCGTATTATAGAGGACATTATCTTGACCTGGAATTAAAAAGATTAATTAAACGCGATTTTTCCCCGATTTAATTTTCACCTTTTACTTTTATCTAAATTGGGCTCCCTGTGGTATTACCAAATATTTGTTGCTTTGGTTAAATCCAGTTTGTGTTCTTTCGATTCATTCTGTAGATACCACTTTATTACACTAGTCAGTTTTCAAAACACGTACCCCCATCCTCGGGACAGGGCAGGGAAATGTACATTTACGTAGTGTTAAATATAGTACTTTCCCACGGTGAACCGATGTATGAAAAGTGGTGAATATGACCAAAATCGTGAACAAGAAAATAATAAAGAAAATAAAGAATATCATATTCATATTTATTAAATTCATTTCCCTACCATTTCAGATCTTTTTTTGAAAAGCAAAAAAGACCAAAACCTTAGAAACCGTTTTTTTTTTTTTTTTTTTTTTTTTTTTGACGTGAATATGATATACGACTTTTTAATTAAATAGAATGTGAAAAACATTCAACGTAAAACCTAAATTCAAATTATAGAAAATAATTTCTTCGGTAAATAAATAAGACTTACTCACATTTGAAAGCCAATTAGCAGTGTGGATCGTCCTCAATTATTTTCAGGATTGTCAAAATATTCACTACTGTAAGAAATTAAAGTGTCCAATTGCTGTACATCAGCTGTACGTCGATTCTTGACGTTGTTATTTAGTTGAAAAAGCAATTGCTTGACTGACAATATGAAACCAAATTGCGCAAAGTATTTATCATGGTTTTCGCGTCGTGTTGTTAATTACAAATGAATCAAGCTTTAGAGAAAGTAGGGAGTGCTAAAACCGTGTTGTTTCGATTAATTCATCTTCAACCAAAGTATTTCATCTCATTTGCTAAAGGGTTTTGTGTCTAGTTTTCGTTCGTTTTTTTTCTAAGTCAAAACGAGGGACTACGATTAGAATAAGCGGCGCCATTGACCAAATTGAAGCCATGGTACATGTATGTTCGTTTATATTCAAGATTCTAAGATATATTATTACTTTGGTAATCTTCAACTCACTGCTCGTTCTTCAAATGGGAAATTCCTGTGAAATGTGCTCCTGGTCTCAGTGGTCAGGCTGCTCTGCTCAGTGTGGCGATGCAGGAGTTCGATACCGTTACAAAAACAAGCTTGAATGGTCGGGCGTTGTGCTTGACTGTTCTTGTAGTATATCTGAACAAAGTCCTTGTAGCAAAGATGCTTGTAGCAATGGAGGTACACGTGCGTCGTTTACAACTAAACAAATGATAGGGAGAACAACCTTAGCAAGAACAACAACAGCTGAAGAAACGACGACAACAACTACGCTAGTAGCATTATCAACGGCCATGACAGCAGCTTCTTCAATGCCAGTATTGCCATCACAAGCGACAACAGTAGCGACAGCAACTACACAGTCAGCATTATCATCGTTGTTGTTAACTATAACAGCATCAACTTCACTACCACCAACAGCAGCAACAATAACACTTACTATGATATCACGATCGTCATCATCTTTTTCAACCAAGACAACAACAGCAGCAGCAGCAACGGCAAGGATAACAACAACAGCAGTAACATCATCAACAGGATCATCTTTATATTCGTTGTCAATTAAAGCAACAGCAACAACAACAACAACAGCAACCACAACAGCAACAACAACAGCAGCAACAACAACAGCAGCAACAACAACAACAACAACAACAACAGCAACAACAGCAGTAACATCATCAACAGGATCATCTTTATATTCGTTGTTTATTAAAGCAACCGCAACAGTAACAACAACAGCAGCAACAACAACAACAACAGCAACAACAGCAGTAGCAGCAACAACAACAACAACAACAACAGCAACAACAGCAGTACCAGCAACAACAACAATAACAACAGGTGAGAGCATACCAAGAATGCAATAAGAAAGTTCTTTACATTTTGTACATGTAATTTTAACCTAGAATAAATATATGTCACTCTTAGTGCAATTCAAAAAATACACGCATCAGAGTCAAACGGTTCCGAGTTCAATCTGGCAGTCTTGAATCCGTAAAATCTTGACATTTTCGTTGTCTTTAGTAGTTTGTAATCATAAACTTATTTCCATACAAATAAATCGTTCATTTGGATCCAAATAAGTTGCTCAGTTAGATTGGGTAAAAAAATTCTAATTGAAATAATTGTGTAAATGACTGGACAGGATGCGAGCTGAAGATATAATTAGCGCCGGACACAGTTTAAATTCATTAATACTCGAATTACGATAAGGCAACCCTCGAGATATTAAAATTCGAACACAACACCGAGGATCAGTAGATATTGACCCGGAATGCCAATATGACCGCCATCATAATTTTTTTGAATTCATATTTTAGTTGACTACTACATTAAAATTATATTTTCAGATTTTTCAACGTGACTCGGGATAGTTTTTAGAACGACTATGTGTTTTATAAAGTAGCCTCGCTTCAATAACTTATTCAGTCATTTTAAATTTACTATCTTTCAGATATAGGTATCGCTTCAAGAGTCGGAATAGCAGTTGGGACTTCAGCTCTGTTAGCTGTATTTGCAGCCTTCGTAGTCTTGTACTTTAGACACGCAAAAAAATTATCAACAGTATCAAACCCGAATGAGAGAAAATCCAAAAAGTGGTAAGTTATTCCAGGCTGCCTCGACTATCAAACTTGACTCCGACTCTACCAAAAGTAGGAATAGTTGTCTTCGGAAGGGAAAACGAGGGAGCGTTGGGAGGTTGTCTGGTTGTCTGGAGATACTTTGGATTTGACAAGGACCTAGCCTCGTTTGCGATTGTAGAATGTGCCCGCTCTCCCAGAAGATGCACGTCTTTTCACTAAACGGAATTGCTGTGAGTGATTAGGTTGATGTCCCGGGGGCCGGGGTTGACGTGTTTGCACATCGTTATTGTTTTACGTGGATTTTCAATTTGAATGACTGTGCAACAAGGAAAATCTTAATTTTAAATTTTATATCCATAAAGTGATAATCTAGAACTGGCATTGGATATGGAGAACAAGACGGACGAATGGGAGGTTTGTCCTGATCACGTAACTAGACTAGAACTACTGGGACAAGGAGCTTTTGGTAAAGTGTACAGGGCAATCTTAAAGACAACACCCCCTCGAGAAGAAGTGACAATCCTGGCAAAGCTAAAAGGAACGAGTTTGAATGTCAAGAAAACAACTGAAATAATTGCAGCAGTAAAGACATTAAACGGTATAAAGGATAGTTATTATTTAGAGAATCACTAGTGGAAACAGGGGTGAGAACTGAATATTCAGTACAACTTCTGAGGAAGTCGAGGCAATACCTCGAGAATTCTTGGTTTACAAACAGGCCCAAGGGAGAAAAATAACAAAAGCCATGGCCGCCATGTTGGAAGATATAACAAAAGAAAATGGCGGCTATAACGTCATATGCAAACGGAAAATTCGAAAATTGGAGTATCATATAAAAGGAAGGGACAAAAGTTTATATATAAGTTTGGCACTAAGAAAAATCGACTTAAATGTTTTTCACATTATGAAGATTGTTTTCATTCATATTTCTCTTTACGGTCACATCATTTCCTTATTTAGAGGCGGCAGACTCAAGTGAAAAGCAAGAATTCCTAAAGGAAATCAACCTGATGAAGAAACTTGGTTGTCATCAGAATATCGTGAACTTCCTGGGCTGTTGTACCACGAGTGAGCCAAACTTTCTCATAGTGGAGTTGTTACCAAAGGGAGATTTACTGAACTACTTGAGAACAAACAGACACAAGGTACACTATATAAACTGTGGGTATGATAGAGATTATGGTAGAGATATGGATTTGACGATGGATTTGAATGTAATGTTTTGCAGATCAGTGGTTTTGAAGGCAAAGAAACAGCCCCTGCGTACTTGCATACGAAGAGTGTTTTATCTTCAAAGGATGAGCCAGAGGTAATAAGTTCACTCAAAAGTAGGGGCAACTGCCATCATTTAAAGGGGCACTTGGATGAAAATCGATGAAAATTGGAAATGCCTTGAAACTTGGTTAAACTTATCTATATGGCCCCAATAGTAGCCAAGCAACATATTTTCTTCACAGTCAAAATTTGCGGATAAAAATTATATATTCTTTTCAGCATCTAAATTGTGAGTAAATGACGTCATTTACTCAACCCTATTCTTTTAGTTTTTAAACCAAAATTTCTCAACTGCGAGTGGCTCCCAGGCTAAACTTTTTGCCAATCTGGTTTTCATAATCATGATTGAGTCATATTATTCTTAAATACTTGAGCTATTCGGACTTTCAAAATATGGGGCGTTTTCATCCAAGTGCCCCTTTAAGCCAACGTTACTGGATAGCTACATTGAATTCGTTACCTACAAACTAACAACCCATCAAAACAACATACCAACGTGCAATAGACCAACCTACCCTAACGGAAGATTACAAAGATTAGCACCCAGTTTCCTATTCGCTCTTGTCAAGGACAATTCTTTATAGATTGCTTATTATTTTACAGCAATCCTGGAATAACATGTCGTTTCAAGAATCGTATGAGGAAAAATGCTTTGAAGAAGATGTTTTGACTCCAAAAGATATCACATCCTTCTCCTATCAAATAGCTGCAGGAATGGTAAGGCGGCTCATGTTCATGCATATATATATATACGCTGCTTTCTTACGACCCATAAAGCATTTCGATTTGGCTCATTTGCATCAAATTCGAGGGGCACTTAGCATAGACACAATAGTTTTCATGTGCAGTGAAGGATAACAAGCTATTGTATCTATGCAAAGTGCCTCTCAAAGTTGAATCAAATGAGCCAAAGCCGAAATGCTTTATGGATCGTAAAAAACCAGTGAATATTATTCTTAATGCAATATTAAATTTCAATCAACAATTGACTATGACGTCGTTCACATTTCAGGAATATCTTTCCAGCAAAGGATTGGTTCATCGTGATCTTGCTGCTCGTAATATTCTAGTGGCTGACAACAAACAAGTCAAAGTATCCGATTTTGGACTGACACGTGAACTTTACGAGGAAAGCGCCTACAATGCTCGAGTACAGCGGAAACTACCAATCAAATGGATGTCACCAGAAGCACTGTATGACCAAGTCTTTACTACTGAGAGTGATGTGTACGTTACTGAATCATACGATTTATTGATACTAATATTATTAGATGTTTAACATTTAAAATTTAACTCTCTCTAGTCGAATTAAGGAAAACAGAGGTGTGGCCAAGGTTACATTTTGTTGTATCAGTTTTAGTGTAGGCACAAGCAACTGTGAGGGAGCCATCTAGGGGAGTCTTTCTGGGGGGTCGTTCAGTTCGTTTGTGCAGGCACGCGTGCCTTTTTGACTAGAGGCAGCTACACCACTGGAGAAAAAGTGGAACCCTTTCTCCAATGCCTTGGTAAATTGGAGAGACCTCTAAAGTGGAACCCTTTCTCCAATGCCTTGGTAAATTGGAGAGACCTCTAAAGTGGAACCCTTTCTCCAATGCCTTGGTAAATTGGTCTAATCCATTCCAGGACGGTTGAGTTCTAGAATAATCCGATGTCAGCAAATGTTTCCTATTCCAAGTGACTCTAGTCCCAGGCCCAGTGCATCAAATCCAGCAAAAATAAAGGCTACCCATATAGTTTGAATAATTTTACCCCTTTTTTTCAGGATCAAATTGCTTGACTAGCTAAGATGAAAAAAGGGGTTGCTGGGGAATATTGTAAGAAAACTTATAGATTTTCTTCAATCAACAGATGGTCCTACGGTGTTGTGTTATGGGAGATGTTTACTTTGGGTAAGTGCAGAAGTCCATAACTAGAATCGACTCCTGGTAAGTGCTATACTGCATGACAATGTACTAGCCTACCGACTCTGATTAGTTTTAGGACAAAATGTATCTTATTTGAACATTACCTCATTTCTAGGTATGTATATTTCTACGATAATTCTTCTTTATTCTGTAGGGGGTGCTCCGTACCCTTCCATGTCTATACGGGAGCTGTATCGAGAACTACGCCGTGGTTACAGAATGGAAAAACCCGATATGTGTTCTGATGAAATGTAAGTACGTCGGTTTATGAAGCATAATACAACCCTAGTTTTTATGCGGCTTCTTTTCTATATTTGTTTGTAACTACTTTTTCCCCTCTCACTTTGTGTAATCTGGCTCGTAAACCTTTACTTGTTAGAAATTAAAAAAAGAGGCTGGTGCGTAACAGATAAAACCTTGGTTGCCAAGTAACGAAGAAAAAATTATCAATTTAAAAATAAGTTGTGATAAAAAGGTAAATTTGACACCGTAAAAAATAAGAAAGATCACTTACTGACGTTTCGGTCGCTAGTCCTTCGTCCTTCTTCCTATTGGGTACTCATAATTTAAAAATAACAATGTTTTTCATTTTTACATGAATTCTTCGTTAACCAAATGAAAATTATTTTCTAATATATACTATACTTGTGACGAAGAATATATATATTATAGTCAATTCTATCACTTAGAAGACTTTTCCCTACATTTTGACGAACCTTGCTCCAAAAACAAATATTACGTGCTTGAACTCCATTGTAGCTCTTAGTGTTAGCGTCTTTGCAAAGTTGGCTTCGAGCGCGCGGATGGCATCAATTAAAACAGCACAGTTCTCGATCAAGCAGAGCGAATTTGCTAAATTTCATTTGATAGGTAATTAATGGTCTTAGTTATTCTTGGTTTTTCAGTTACAAAGTGATGTCATATTGTTGGCAAGAAAACCCAATCGAGCGTCCAAAGTTCCCTGACCTTCGTCAAAGATTTGAAAAGCTTCTACAGGAAGATAGTCCATACATGGACTTCAGTAATCTGGACAATAACAAAGAGTATTACCTGGTACCTTCTTTTAACAGCGCTGACGATAATGAAGACGGCTCGGTATCTTCTTTACATCTGTAAAACACGAACTCCAAATAGACCTTATTCGTTGTGGTGCAATGTTGTTCTCATCAGACCTTTTTGCTCTATCACTATTTTCGACTTCGTGCACTTTAAGAACAATAGGTGCATCAAAGATTGTACGAAATTTGAACATCTTTAGAATTTGAACAAAAGATACTCGTATTTCATTGTTCAGTGTTGAACAATAGTTGTAGTCTGGTCATAATTTCAGCATACGTAAGTGTTGTGCATTGGTATGACCCGACTCGTTGTTATTTACAACAATGAAATACGAGCATTACAGACCATGTGTCATTCCCAAGAGTATCATTTCTTTGTTTAACAGTTGTGCATGAGAAGATACATAAATATGGATACAACTAAAACAAAGAATATTAAATAAAGGTATAATATTTTAATTTCAGTTCAAAATAGCGTAAAATAGATTTTCAAATAATTATCATCCGTAGGGCACAGAGATATGTTTTGTTACTTCCTATCCTGTTGACTGTGTCTAAAGGAACTTTAACAAATGTTAATTACACTTTGATTAAATGTTTACTTAATAATAATGTTTTTTCCGTGTTTCCAATATTGACATCGGATAGTGTCATCGTTAATCGATATCCATTCGGGGTTCATCGTGTGCTGGACATCGGAGGACTGATACTGAATCGCAGATTTGCTGGCGGAGTTTCTATAAAAAAAAGCATCCAAATCAACAACAAAATCATGGGTTTTGTTTTTCCTTTATATACCTTACCTTCATGCACTTCATTTCTCTACATTTCGTGACTTGACAATGATGTTCAGCCAACGTGGAAACGTCGTCGAATTTAAGTTTTATGACATTTTATCGCAGAATTTTATAACCAATTTTTTAAAATTTATATCAATTATTTTCTCTTTGTATAGCAATCTGACCCTTTTTTAGACTTCCTTTTTGTTTCTTTATCAAAAACGATGTATTCATAAATGACATGACATGATTATTCTGTTTTGAATGGCTTGTATATTTCCCTTATATCTCTTTCTCTTTTCCCATACCTTGCTATTCTTTCCTCTCTCTCAGTTCTTACCTCGCTCATTTTGTTTCTTTTCCCATAAGGTGGTCCAGGTACAGGTACAGGTGGAGCTGCAGGTCCAGATACAGGTGTAGGTACAGGTACAGGTGCGGTACGTGTAGTACAACTCTTATCCACCAACACCAACAATCCAACAAACACCATAATCAAGATTACAGCTTTCTTGTCACAGGCCATCTTTCTTGTCTTTTACTTTCTTGTCTTTTGTGATTTACTTCTCTTACTGGAATAGTGAACTCTGTTCCTCCTGCAATTCCTTTATAGCGATTTCACCTAAAATATGGATCGATATTCGATCACGCGATTAGTTACCGTCTCAGTTCTTTGCTTTCGGCACGTGTTCGGCACAAGTTAGTGGCCCACTTAAGCATCCACTCAGTTCTGTGTGACTACCATAAATACATTCTTTCTTGTCATATCTAGTCTTGTCCTTGGATATAGCCCGTCTCTTAAAAAAACAAAGCAAAGCTAAAATAATGCGCTTTGCCGCTTTTTGCTGTTAAAATTTCATTTCAGACACTAGCGTAGGGAGGGGGGAGGGGGGCATTTTTGGTCAATAGGTAATTGTTTGTTTTTTTCCCTTTTGTATTATTTTGGCCTCTTTTTTGTACTTGGCGCCCCCCACTTTTCGTAGAGAAAGTTTTATTCCCTATTTCGTCGTAAATATCGCGGGTTTTTTTGTTTTTTATTTTGCGTCGGCGATTTTTTGAGATGCCCCCCAGAACCTATAGGTCCTCGCTACGCCTCTGATTTCAGATCACCTTGAAAAATCGTGCTTATTTTCTTGTATAATAACAACTTTGTATGTAAATATAATGGATTTCAAGAAGTCCTCAAAATCGAACTTTTGAGTTGGTCTGAAATTCATGATTTTGACCAGGCCGTTCTGGCTCCATTGATGTGAAGTTGGCAGATTTTGAGCCAAATTTTTCACATATTTTCAAATTTCCAGTTTTTAATAGATGAATAGATATGAATCGAGATTATTTTATTTGCTGTGATCATTCCCCTCAAAGTAGAGTCTGTGGTTTAGAGAGAAATTTGGGTGTCTTTCATGCGGACGTATCTATATGTAAAAGAGCCAGGAATACCTGGCCAAGGTCATGAAATTCATACCAACCGAAAGGTCCTCAAAATCGAGCTTTTGAGTTGGCGTGAAATTCATGATTTTCACCAGACGTTCCTATATATCTGGGTTTAAAAAAAGGTGCTTCTTGATCTTCTTCTTCGTAGTTCATACTTTTTATTTTTTGCCCTTTTTTGCTGTTGAAAATTCATTTCAGATCAACTTTAAAACTCGTGCTTGTTTTCATGAGTGTATAATATAGAGGATATCACATGGGCGCGCGGAGATACGAATTTTATCTTCAAGTGTTGAAAAGATCTCGAACGAGTGAGCACAGTGAACGAGTTAGATATTTTCAACACTCGAAGATAAAATTCGTATCTCCAAGCGCCCATGCAATATTTTGTTTATTATATAATTATCAATGGAATAGAAAAGAAAGCTTTTTTGAGCTTTTTTTCTCCTATAAGAAGCATGTTACCATAGTGATGATATCTTGACATGTGAAAATATCAAATTTTTGAAATAGAGAAATATAGGTATTCCATTGATAATCATATAATAAAACAACTTTTTATGTAAATATAATGGATTTCAAGAAGTCCTCAAAATCGAACTTTTGAGTTGGTCTGAAAAAGTTCATGATTTTGACCAGGCCGTTCTGGCTCCATTGATGTGAAGTTGGCAGATTTTGAGCCAAATTTTTCACATATTTTCGAATTTCCAGTTATTAATAGATGAATAGAGATGAATCGAGTTATTTTATTTGCTGTCATTCCCCTCAAAGTAGAGTCTGTGGTTTATAGAGAAATGTGGGTGTCTTTCATGCGGACGTATCCTTATGTAAAAGAGCCAGGAATACCTGGCCAAGGTCATGAATTTCATACCAACCGAAAGGTCCTCGAAATCGAGCTTTTGAGTTGGCGTGAAATTCATGATTTTGACCAGACGTTCCTATATATCTGGTTTATAAAAAAAGGTGCTTCTTGATCTTCTTCTTCGTAGTTCACACTTTTTATTTGTTTGCCCTGTTTTTGCTGTCGAAAATTCATTTCAGATCACCTTGAAAAATCGTGCTTGTTTTCTTGTAAAATAACAACTTTTTATGTAAATATAATAAATTTCAAGAAGTCCTCAAAATCGAACTTTTGAGTTGGTCTGAAATTCATGATTTTGACCAGACCGTTCTGGCTCCATTGATGTGAAGTTGGCAGATTTTGAGCCAAATTTTTCACATATTTTCAAATTTCCAGTTATTAATAGATGAATAGAGATGAATCGAGATTATTTTATTTGCTGTCATTCCCCACAAAGTAGAGTCTGTGGTTTATAGAGAAATGTGGGTGTCTTTCATGCGGACGTATCTATATGTAAAAGAGCCAGGAATACCTGGTCAAGGTCATGAAATTCATACCAACCGAAAGGTCCTTAAAATCGAACTTTTGAGTTGGCGTGAAATTCATGATTTTCACCACTGAGACGTTCCTATATATCTGGGTTATAAAAAAAGGTGCTTCTTGATCTTCTTCTTCGTAGTTCACACTTTTTATTTTTTGCCCTTTTTTGCTGTTAAAAATTCATTTCAGATCACCTTGAAAAATCGTGCTTATTTTCTTGTATAATAACAAATTTCTATGTAAATATAATGGATTTCAAGAAGTCCTCAAAATCGAACTTTTGAGTTGGTCTGAAATTAATGATTTTCACCGAGACGTTCCTATATACACTCGATTGCAGAAACGTTGTAGTATACATTTATGCATATGTACAAATACCTAATTAGATGCAAAAAACATGTAAAAAATTAATAACTCTGTACCCATTGATGTATATCTCACATGTTGGCGGTATTATCAATGGATGCTAATGAGAAATCTTTTGTTAAAATCCACCAACATGGCCGCGATGACGTAACGTGCAATATCGAAGAATTGGTAACAAATTATTACCGTATTATACCCTACATGTAGAAGTCATTTTCAAACTTAACCGTCAGAGTTGATAGGCACTTGAACTAGTAAAAGCAAACGATTTGAATCACAGATTCAGAAAGCAGGAGCCTTTCTAGAGACTTTCTATTTGAATAATTTTGAACCGTGACAGGAAAATTTTTTTCTGTATATATTTTCTGTGTGTCTTCTCCTTGACTCCCCATTTCTTTTCAGCATGGCTGCTTATCACAGATATTAACTCGACATCCCCTAAAACAAAACAAAATTGAATTAAATTAAGGAAAAGAGCAAACTTGTTTGATCTTTTTTGTTATTTTATCTTTCTTCTTTTCCTCCTCCTCCTCCCCGTCATCATCTTCTTCTTCTTCTTCTTCTTCTTCTTCTTCTTCTTCTTCTTCTTCTTCTTCTTCTTCTTCTTCTTCTTCTTCTTCTTCTTCTTCTTCTTCTTCTTCTTCTTCTTCTTCTTCTTCTTCTTCTTCTTCTTCCACAAGCCATCCAGTACCTTTTCGATGGATTGGAATGGACTTCAGGAACGTTTGAAATGATATCTTATAAGATGGCCTATTTTTTGACCTTTGTGGCTTTTTTCTGCTCGATTTTCAGTCTCGATGTGATCACATTCACGGCCGTTGTTTTCTACCTTAAATACAAGTACTTTTCACGGTGGACAAAGCTTCCTCTGCCAGTTGTGTAGATAGCTTCTTTAGTCTTGCCTGTACAGTTTGCTAACATTAAGATGGAAATCAAGAATTCCTTTAACAAAACCTTCTTCACTTCATCCTCAGAAATTTCAGATGACACAATTATCATGATGTCCATTGGAAGTGTCCTCCCCAAGGCTGCCGTGATTACTGTTTTTGCTATCATTGCCTATAAACTCTCGACAAGACGTGTCCCTGGTGAGCAAAGTGGCGGGGCTCAAAGACAAAACGAATCACAAAGAACTGCCGAGAAGGTCACCCTCATAATCTATATAAATGTCATCAATCTATTTTCAAGTGCCATCTCTATCAGCGTTGAGATCTAGATATACTTTATATTTGTTCAGTTTGCTCCGTACCTACCATCATCATCACTAATTGTCGACGAAGATCTTGACGAACCTGACGCACTTTTCGAACTTGAGGACGTACCCATGGTTTCTTTTCTGTGTTCTGGAAGAAAAAGATATCACAATAGTTCTATCAACAATTCCCGCCGCCATTTTGAAACACACATGGAAAAGAGGCTGAGGTTGAGTTGTCAGGTGAAGTATTCACGATTCAGTCCACACATCGGTTCACATCGATCAAAGACAAAGCATTCAATCAAGGCTCCAAAGTAGATTCAAAGGATTATTCAAATTTGATCCTTGCAGCCTCGACTGAATGCTTTGTGTTTGTCCAGTGAACCGAGAGAGAATATTATCTATGCTATTAAAATTGTTGTCAGTGCGCATGCACTGCGTTTCCATTTCGGACGCAGAAAAAAACGCTTGTTTAAAAATTGATAATCTCCGGTCAGACTTGAAATCTTTTGCTAGACAACAACAGTATCCCTAAGTATCTAATATATTTTCAAGTCCGGATAAGACTTGCCTTTATAATAGCGAATGTGCACGAACTCGAATTCCTAGCACAAAGCATAATGGGAAACTGAGTCCTTAAGGTTTTCTGGCTCCTCTAAAAATTCATCTGACAATTTTTCCTTCGACATTTTCTATGGAAATGTTAGTATTTGAACAGACGAAAATAACAGAGAATATATTTTCTGATATTTCCTTGGATTTCGATGTTCCATTTTTGCAGTTTCCCAGAGTGCTTTGTGAGCTTTGATGCTCTGAACCAATGAGGGGCATATGACGTAATAGGTATAATAGATACTGGCTAGTGTTGCGCAATTTTTCAATTTTGCCGCGGAGGGGAAAAAACGAAGGTAGTTTTAGACTGGTTTGCCAAAGGCAACAGGAAAGGCTCGTTAATAGGTCATTTACTGCCATCTTATGAAATGAGATTAGTTTGTTATTGAAAAAAAATGACCCATTCATGCTTGTTCCGGCTTAGAGCATCAGTGTATCCTGACGGTCATCACATCAAGTACATCACATGTGATACTCATGAGCATCTTGAAGTTTATCTTGGAATGAAGTAAATGACATCTTCGAACTACTTGATGGTCAAGAGATTTTATTGGAAGTAAACGTTTCGGCCTTGTTTGGCCTTCTTCAGTACTGCGTATTGACAAAACTCGAAGAGCTGAAAGATAAAAATGCTACGCAAATATATATATATATACTAAAAAGAACAAAACGAAAAAATACAAAGAACTAAAAGAATAAAAACGTTGAAAAAATGATGGAATGTTGTATCTAGTATATGTTAAAAGGACGCTCAAAAATACCGAGGTTAAAGTAAATCAATTGTTTCTGATGCGCTTAAGGGAGTTGAACTCTTGTCTTTTATTGAGCTTGGGGGAACGAGAGTATAAAGTTGTGCGCTTGCTCCAAAAATGCTCAACGAGTGTGAAGAACTCGGTCCACATTCTCTTGGGCCACAATCTGTTCAGTGGCAATGAATTTAAAATCCTCAAATGTGTGCTCGCTTGTGTTCAAAATGAATTGCCACCCCACAGACTACTTTGTTTGTTATCATAGCCGATTTGTGATTCCTAAATCTCACTTACTGGTAGATCCAATGTATTGAAAAGAACACTTCAGTTCATGTGAGTAAATGAATCACGTTATCTGACGTACAGGAAATGTTCTGTTTGATCATGTTATAGGACCTGCCAGTAGAGGAAATAGAAAACTTAGGAATGAGATTCCTTAGCAAAATTGTTGCAAAGGTCACATTTTCTGGAACAGCAAAAACTATAGCCGTAGTTCGAAGTATAGGTTTCGCAGTTCCAGAAGGCTTAGCTTTTGACAGGGTCTCCTTGAGATTTCTAGGTCTTCTAAAAGCTGTGACGATAGAATTAGCAGGAAATAAATCACTCAAAGTTGGACAAATTTGCCGAAGCGCAAATTAAATTGTCTCTAAAATCAACTTTCTGATATTTGTAAGTCTAGGATTAAAATCAAACACGAGATCTAGAGAATAAACAGTGCGTTTTGATTATTCAGTAAGGTAAGAGCCTCTCGACCTTGATCACACTTTGTCGAATTCTATATATATACCGAATCTCTAAAACTTTGACACATTCGCGTTTTATATATTTATATACGCATTTACAAGAGAATCAAATGACAAAGACATGGCGGCCATGTTGGTGGTATTATCAATGGATGCTTATGAGAAATGTTTTGTTAAAAACCACCAACATGGCCGCGATGACGTAACGTGCAATATCGAAGAATTGGTAACAAATTATTATCGTATTATACCCTACATGTAGAAGTCATTTTCAAACTAAACCGTCAGACTTGATAGGCACTTGAACTAGTAAAAGCAAACGATTCGAATCACATCATATCGGACCAAGGCGGAAGCACAAATGCTGTTCACTTCAAATATTTACTTAATGCAACAAAATCACGGCCAAAAATTTAGTACTTAGGAGTAAAAATTGAAAAAAAATTAAGCGTTAGGCGTATAAAAAGTCTTTAAAAAGTTAACTGTAAATTTTTTCATAGTCGTGGCTTGTAAGACTTGTATTTGTCGAGATCTCTTCTTAATACTGATGTAATGTTATGCATTCATCCCAGAATGGTCGTAAGACCGTACGTGTGTTTTTTAGCAATGTGAAGTGTTCATTAAGAGTAGACTTTTGTTAACCGCAGCGGACAAAAATTTACCGTTAAAAAGTCAAAATTTTAACCGTTACCGTAGAAGCTACCACTCCATCGAGACCCTCTTCTAAAGAAGACAAGTAAAAGGTGTATTAAACCATAGCTTACCTCTATTGATTTGATACTGAATGCTTTAAGGGCAAAAGCTTCGCCTCTTCGTTTGCCTGGATTCCCGTTCTGACTGTACCAGGTACACTGTGTGCGACACAATGTCGCAGGGCATGATGGGCATATCATTTTCAGCTGAATTTTTCCTTAAAAAAATAAACCGTGTTTGGTCACGTGTATGTAGGTATATGCATGTATGTATGTATATATGGTTTATTGTAATCTTTCTATCAGTCAAAAGTGACACACTTTACGGATTTTAAACAATGAAAATTTCTAAAAAACATTGGACTGAAGCATCTTGTCAAGTTTCACCTTCAAATGTTGAATATCTTTCGAGTAATAAGAAAATACTGATTTTATGCTAATTTAGGCAACGGACCCAGGGCCGCCTAAACGGTGCCTATCAACTCGGTTTAGTTTTAAAATCACTTCTACATGTAGGGTATAATACAATGGCACAGTTTTACAGGATATGGACTTCTCATTTCTGATCATGAGATATAAAGGTTTAAAATTTAAAAATGCAAATCAGATGACGTCGACTCAGGATTCATTTAAAATACGAAATTACTATCCTGTAAGCCAGTTTTCAATTAATAAATGATTTTTATTACCAAAATATATGTTATAGTAGAGTTTTAGTGAGTTTACTTGAGAGTCACTGGCAGTAAAACACACAAGAAAAGATGGCAAATACCTTGTTTGACGTCATCTCATTTGCATTTTCAAATTTTAAACCTTAATTTCTATCTCTGAAATGAAAGTCCATATCCCGTAATACTGTGCCATCGTATTATACCCTACATGTAGAAGTGATTTTCAAACTAAACTGTCAGAGTTGATAAGCACTTTAACCGTTGAGGCTACGTACCTCGACCTCCGGCGTGCATCTAACACGGGAACGAGAAATCGAGTTTCTAGTGATGTAATCGCCATCGGCCACGACGTGACTTTCAACATTCTTTTCTTCGAGGTTCAGATTCTTCGAAGTATACGTTGGTGAGTATAATTCTTTCAACGGAATTAATGTTACACTTCAGTTTATTTGATGTCGGACGTATTCTTTTATCAGTTTTTCAGTGCTATTATGAGAGGAGAGCAACAGGCATTAAAATATTCTCCATATTTTTTATTCCAGTTTTTCCCTCCGACGATCGGATCCAGGATTTTGTTCAGGATCGAGGAGTGCAGGGCAGAAAGTCAGCCCAGGGGGGTGCACCCTCAGAATTAAAGAAAGAAAACGTTATTTCGTTGCTCCGAGGGGGAATGCGCACCCCTGCACCCCTCCCTTGGATCCGCTCCTGGCCTTCTTCCTATTTTATCAGCCGTTTATCCACTCCGCAAACAAACGAAAAACTTTAATAAAATATTCATTTACTTGGATAATAATAATATTCTCCCTTCTCCCTAAATGTTTCTCCCTCAGTTCTTCATTTTGTTTTTGGTTCTAAACCTTCTCAGTTTTACTGTCTTTTTCAGAAAATTAAAAGAAAGTTACTAGACAATTATTAGTCGGTAGTAAACTAATGATTACACTTCGTGAAAACGTAATCTTCTTTACAAGTCTTAAATTGATGATTAGCATTCGTGTACTAAACATTCCTTTCCACAGTTCCCTGCGCCATCTTGAAAGGTAGCCGTGTCTTTGCATAGAAGCGAGGGAACGGTGAGCTTTTTTTAACACCTTGTACAATTATTCACATGTCTCTATCATTCCAAACTCATCGTTCGTCTCGCCTCGATGCAAAGGCAAGGCTACGTATCAATATGGCGCAGGGAACTGTGAAAGGGACTATTGCTACTAGAGTAGATTTTGTATGACTGCATACTATAGAATTACCGATTTTGTCAAAAGCGATTTATCATGCAAGGGGATAGTCAGGATAGTATGGAATACGTAGCAACCATTATTAAAGGAATTTTGCAGCTGACTAAGAATACCATCTGAATTACGTCACAATTACATCACAATTATTGACAGTTACGTGTTCAGATTCACTAGTGAATCACACATTCATCCGTTTGTTGTGACTGGATGAAGCCTAAACAATGTTTGATCCCTTTTTCTATGGAGAGTGCTGATTAGATAATCATGAAAAATGTCAAAAAAAGAACTGTTCATGGTTCGAGATTCCCTAAATTACTCAATGTAGTAGCCAATGTTGGATGATTTTGATCATACGCCATTTCTTTAATAGCTAATGCTCGCTCAAAACATTTCTGCGCTTCTTCATACTTTCCCAGATCACAGAGGTTATTCCCTAGATTACTCAATATAGTAGCCAATGTTGGATGATTTTGATCATGAGCCATTTCATCAATAGCTAATGCTCGCTCAAAACATTTCTGCGCTTTTTCATACTTGCCCAGATGACGGAGGTTATTCCCTAGATTACTCAATATAGTAGCCAATTTTGGATGATTTTGATCATACGCCATTTCATCAATAGCTAATGCTCGCTCAAAACATTTCTGCGCTTCTTCATACTTGCCCAGATCACGAAGGTTATTTCCTAGATTATTCAATGTAGTAGCCAATGTTGGATGATTTTGATCATACGCCATTTCTTTAATAGCTAATGCTCGCTCAAAACATTTCTGCGCTTCTTCATACTTGCCCAGATCACCAAGGTTAACCCCTAGATTACTCAATATAGTAGCCAATGTTGGATGATTTTGATCATACGCCATTTCTTTAATAGCTAATGCTCGCTCAAAACATTTCTCTGCTCCTTCATACTTGCCCAGATAACGGAGGTTATTCCCTAGGCTAGATCACTCAATGTAGTAGCCAATGTTGGATGATTTTGATCATACGCCCCTTCTTCAATAGCTAATGCTCGCTCAAAACATTTCTGCGCTTCTTCACACTTGCCCAGATCACGGAGGTTATTCCCTAGATTACTCAGTGTAGTAGCCAATGTTGGCTACAGGAGCAGACGTAGCTCAGTTGGTTAGTGCGCGGCCTTCGGAGGTAGAGATCCATGGTTCGATCTTCAGGATCTCCACGTCTGTTTCAACTTCTTTCTAATCCGTCTAGCTTCAGCTTTGAATACTCTTAAAACAGAGCACTGATTGAGAGAGGGGGTAAAGTGCGCACCGTCGGCTTCCATTGATACCAGCCATGTCGCTGAAGGAACTACCGACGTTTTAATTATTTTTTATTTAAAAATAAAGTTACTTTACTTTACCTTTCTTTTTTTTGGATGATTTTGATCATATGGCATTTCTTCAATAGCTGATGCTCGTTTAAAACATTTCTGCGCTTCTTCATGCTTGCCCAGATCACCGAGGTTATTCCCTAGATTACGCAATATAGTAGCCAAGTTTGGATGATTTTGATCATACGCCGTTTCTTGAATAGCCAATGCTCGCTCAAAACATTTCTGCGCTTCTTCATACTTGCCCAGATCATGGAGGTTATTCCCTAGATTACTCAATGTAGTAGCCAATGTTGGATGATTTTGATCATACGCCATTTCTTGAATAGCTAATGCTCGCTCAAAACATTTTTGCGCTTCTTCATACTTGCCCAGATCACCGAGGCTATTTCCTAGATTACTCAATGTAGTAGACAATGTTGGATGATTTTGATCATACGCCATTTCTTGAATAGCTAATGCTCGCTCAATACATTTCTGCGCTTCTTCATACTTGCCCAGATAACCGAGGTTACCCCCTAGATTACTCAATGTAGTAGCCAATGTTGGATTATTTTGATCATACGCCATTTCTTTAATAGCTAATGCTCGCTCAAAACATTTCTGCGCTTCTTCATACTTGCCCAGATCATGGAGGTTATTCCCTAGATTATTCAATGTAGTAGCCAATGTTGGATGATTTTGATCATACGCCATTTCTTCAATAGCTAATGCTCGCTCAAAACATTTCTGCGCTTCTTCATACTTTCCCAGATGACCGAGGTTATTCCCTAGATTATTCAATATAGTAGCCAATGTTGGATGATTTTGATCATACGCCATTTCTTTAATAGCTAATGCTCGCTCAAAACATTTCTGCGCTTCTTCATACTTGCCCAGATCATGGAGGTTATTCCCTAGATTATTCAATGTAGTAGCCAATCTTGGATGATTTTGATCATACGCCATTTCTTCAATAGCTAATGCTCGCTCAAAACATTTCTGCGCTTCTTCATACTTTCCCAGATGACCGAGGTTATTCCCTAGATTATTCAATATAGTAGCCAATGTTGGATGATCATAATCATGAAAAGTTTCTTCAACCATCAGTACTATTCTATAGAAGGTATTTTCGGCTATGTGCTTAGCGTGGGTTTGGCAGATGTGTCCCGCTGTAGTTATGTAACTCATGGATTCTTGGTGTCCTTTTTGAAAATGATTTTTCAGTATTGTGGATGACAAAGGATTTGATGCATAAAAAATTAGTTTGTTAGAGAGGTACATAAAGTGCACTGCTATCGATTTTGTTGCAATAATGTGATTGACATTGTCGCTATCAAATGCGTTTAAAAGTGCTGAAAAAGCATAAATTACTTTCACCAAGAAATAGAATTCTTCTTCTTTGCTCTTGTGTAGAACTATATATTGTAGACAACTATGCACAACTTGATGAACACCAATATCTTTTGACTGGTCTTCGGAAGAAAGAATAAGTGAAGATGAAAAGATAGTGGTGGCCACGAGATCTTCGTCTTGATCTGGTAAGCACCGTGTTACATATCGGACGACATATTCTAGAGGTATCCGCTCAGGAGCCATCACAGACAAGAATTGAAAAGCATGCATCATAACCATGTCTTCAGCCATTTCTTTTCCTAAGGCCAACTTGACTGCTGTAGTCATCGGTTGAGAATAAGTTCCACTAATTCTTTTATATTCCCCTTCCGTCGCTTCTCGCTTGCCTTGTTGTAGCTTCTGTAAGTATTCTTCCCATGACATTGACGTTTTGGTGTAACTTACACGTTTCATGTAAGTTGCTGCACATGCTAGTGCTAGTGGCTGGAAATCTAGAGCCTTTGCAACTCGTAAAGTGCATTCTTTATCAGAAAAGATGCCAGATATTTCAGAAAGTGTTCTAATTGCTTCATCTTGGTCCATACCACGGCTAAGGGATAAATGATAAGAGTAGGAATCGTTGGCACCAATGGATAAGGATCGGCTGTCTTGTGTAGTAACAAGTATCTGACCATTGCCATCAGTCTTCTCTCCCGCTCGTGGCAAGTATCTGAAGACTGATTTAACGTCTGTCACGTTATCCACGATCAAGAGCCAAGAAGAATACTTTCGCAGTTTAGGAGCCACAAGACTTTTAAGATGATTGAGTTTCTCTTCCTGAGAGAGATCTTTTGATGTTCCAATACTCGTTGTATAGATCTCATCGCAGTTTAAACTAATTGCTAATTCAATATATGATGGCATTAAGGTGTCTGTACTGAATGCGTTCAGAGCGAAAACAAACTTTACTTGATCTGTCTCGCTGTCTGGAACATCATCGAAAACCTTCTCACCTATCTGCCTTCCTATTTCACTTTTGCCACAGCCAGGATTCCCAGACAGATAAACAACAGTTATTTCATTTGATTTGGTGCTCCTCAACCTTTTCATCTCTTCTAGGATCTTCGTTACTTCGTCTGAACGATCGATAACTTCATGGGACGGTTTGGGTGGCAAAGCACAAAACGATCGTGGTTCCTCGTTACGCATTTTCTCTTTTTCCAACTGTTGCTGAGTGACTCGAAGTTCCTCTGTAGGAAACGATTTCTGGTTTTTGATTGCCTCGATATCAGCAGTGTCTAGTTTCAGGGTGCTAAAAGCAGCTATGACTGTTTGGATAGAGGTTTGAAAATCCGATTCTTTTAACTTTCCATCAGACACATGAGCAAAGGCTTTATTACGAAACTGACGTAAGTCATCCACACCTTTCTTAACTACGTGATCGAGACCCCTGCCAATACTATCTGAGTAAAGAATGGCTAAGAAAAGACAGGTACAATCCCATTCATTGGTTTTCCCATTTCTTAAAATAGCAAGTTCTCTAGAATTTCGCTTTCGACTTTTTGGCGATTCCATGCTGTAGAAATCATTGCCATTTTTAGCATTGTTTACCCACTCGCCGTGTGTCGTCTTGTACCGTGTGTCCCATAACTGTTTGAAGACTACTCTTAGTCCGTTAGTAATGATTCGAGTGGTAACATTGCAAACCCTGAGATAGTTAAGTTCTTCTAGCGAATACTCTTGTGCTGTGGCCATCTGAATAATAAAATGATCTCAGATTAAACTATGTACAAATTCACCTACGGACAACAGGAATTTTCGTTTCAGATCACTACGTCGTATTGAGAAACATAAATAAATGGACAACGCAGAGCCCAAATTTGTACTCTCTGCCTTTTTCTGCCTTTTCGTCAAAAATAATTAGCAATTATTCGCCGAAGGCGAAGTGATTATCGATGAATATTTACCGAGTGGCGAGTCTTCGAGCGAGGTGCGAGGTAAATATTCATCGATAATCACTGAGCCTGAGGTGAATAATTGTTTTAGTATAAATAAAAAGGTGATTATTTCAAAAAAGAAAGAAGGAAACAACATTGAAAGTGAAAATATTTTATTTTTTTAAAGCGCGACAGCCATTTTGTCCGAAAAGGTGATTATCGGCTGATAATCCGAGATAGAAAACCAATCAGAGCGCGCGATTTTGTATAATCACCTTTGTATTTATACTAATGAAGAATACTGTGAAAGGAAAGTCGGTATTTGGCTCGGCTCGGAGCATAGTTTTGACTTTTGGGGGAGCTAATCTGGGGGTTCGGGGGAATGTCCCCACTCCCCCTGAAAATTTGGAAATTGAGTCTGTTGGAAATACAGTTTCCAGTTCCGCGGTTTTGAGGGGCAAAACCTTAGGCAACTCACAACAGAAAATATTTGTTTGACTCAGTGAAAACGTGGGAAGGGGTAGCCCTCCTCTAAGCACTCCCGCGCGCCTCCGCCGTGCCTGATTTCGTCAATGATAAAACCTTATTACTTTACAATGGTTTATCCCTGACGTGAAGTAATGCATGCTTGATTGCTAGAATAAGAATAATAGGCGCTTTTAATAATTCCTACGATATCAAAACCCGGGGGTTTACTTCATGCATCAGTCAATTGAAACCACTGCACCCCGACCCCCGAAGGCCGGGGAAAGTAACATTTGCCTAGCGTTAAAGTAACACGGTTTCCCCGGCCCTCGGGGGCAAGAGGGCGGTCAAGTTCCCGGCCCAAGGCCTGCTGGAAGTAAAAGAAACCATCGCAGTCACGCGCGAAAAGATGATTGTAAACGACCCAATGTATATAGATTTTCACAATTTCCAAAAATAATTCTTAACTTTATTTCAATTCATATCATGATTTCGCTTATTTGTGGGTCAATCCGACCAAATGCACGCTTATTTTTTAATTTTTAATGAACTATGACGTCATAAATTGTGTAATAGAGATGACGTCATCGCACATATCAAAATGAACCGTTTCACAAATTGATTTCATTTATGAAGTTATAATAAAAGAAAAACCTTTTAGAGATTTAAATACTTTCCATAGCAACCGTGGCAGATTAGATAAACTAGACATTCTTGCTGCGTTCACTGGGTTGCGTTTGCAAGTATTCTAGAGCTCGATGATGAACATTTCAGACTTGCCAAATCTCCAAGCTAATCGCGCTTACTTATTTCGCTCAGGATTTTTCCTTTCTTGTGGACTGAACAACCTTTTAACGAGTATTAAGTTACTTGTTTACCTATACTACGTTAAGCTACTGAGAAAAAGCATGTCTGATGAAAAAGCTATATCTATTTCAGGATCGAAACTGCTCGGTCCGGAGGGGGTACTCCGGGTCGTTTCATACGGGGATGCTCCGCCCGGACTCTCGACCCCTTACCCTTTGATATACCAAATTTCAGCAAAAAGGTACCCCTTTTATACACTTTTTTGCTTGAAAAGGTACCCCTTTCATATACTTTTGAAGAAAAGCTACCCCTTTTTATACCAAAATTCACAAATTCCCTCCCCTTTTCTATACCTGCGGCCTGAAAAACGTACCCCTTTCGGGCGGAGCATCCCCGTATAGTCAATTATAGGGAGTACCCCCTCCCCCTCGGGAACTGCTCACTGCCAAATAAACTATTTTATATCAAAACTAGCAGGGGCGGATTTAGGGGGGGGGGCCGGGGGGGCCGCGGCCCCCTCTTTAGCTGCCGGTTTTTTTTTTTTTTTGCTTTTCTACTGCCTCATGCATTAAGGAAATTTATTTTATTTTTTAATTTGATCCTATCCGGCCCCCCCTTTTGAAATTAATGTGTTAAAACTTGGTAATAATTTATGGAACAGTGTCAACATTGTAGTGCGCCACGTTGTTTTTTTTTTTTTTTTTTTTTGCTTCGGCGATTTTTTAGGTGTCTTATCAAAATGGCCACGCTACGCCCCTAATTTGATCCTGTCCGGCCCCCCCCTTTTGAAAATTCCTGGATCCGCCCCTGACTAGGGCTCAATGATGAACATTCCAAGACTCGCCAAATCACAATGCTAATCCTTAATTATTTCGCACAAAAGTTTTCCTTTCCTGTGGAGAACAACCTTTTATCCTACTTTACCAGTCCGGGAGTATGCCAATTCGGGAAGAACGAGTGACGTCACATTCTTTTGTTCTTGTTAGAAACGCGCGAAAACATTGAAAAATATTCAAATTCAAAGTTTCGTCCAATGAAAAGACTCGTACCGTGCTCCTTCGGTCAATATCCGGGAACTTTATGGAAAGACCACATTGCTCTGCACTTGTGAGAAGATATTTGCGATATTTGCGACAGTTTAAACCGAGTTTTTCAACGATTTTATAGCTTCACTTGACCTTGGAAGGACGCCATTTTATACCAATGATGATCGTAAGTACTCATTCAAATACATTTTTTATATCTTTAGCGAATTTTTAAGGGATAAAGAATAATTTTCCCCGATCGTATTGATGATGAATAGCAATCGTGGCGAGTTTGAAGAAGTGTAACAATCTACGTAAAAATGTAACTCTTTTCAAAGTTCGGGGTTTTACGCCCTTGAGTCTTGCTGACTTAGTTTTTACTAATTACGATCTTGGTGTGTCGTCTTTAAGACCATTTGTAAAAACATCTCATAGCTTTATTATTTTCTAATTTCACTGAAACTTCTCATTTACCCCTCTATTAACAATGTATAGACTTATACAAAGAATTAGACTTTAATCATATTGAAAATAAGGGTTTAAGATTCTTAATTTCTGCTAGTTACTTAGCAAGTACATATTAGGTCTCTTCACAGATACCTGCTAACCCATATATTTATTTAATTTTAAAGGTTGATGGAGCTGCGAAGGAATATAAATCAAGTGCCTGACTATTTTGATAAATGTATAATTATTGAATTTAATGAAAACGCAAGCACAAATAAATATATTACTTAGAATTATAGAAACACAACAATTATTCTATTTTGTTATATATACCCATATACATACATTTATTTATGTGCATTTCATTTACCCATTGTTCTGGACACGAATGTGTTCTAACTGAACTCAGAATTTTTATGTTTCATTAACTATAGATATTTTATTAAAATGATTCAAATAAGAGATGCTTTTGTCAGATGATTATAGATACATAGATGATTATTGGCAAATAAAAAGTACATTGCTGATCATTGAATGCATGCATGAATATCAAGTTATCTCTACTAGAATATGGAAGGACTTTGCCCTTGAACTTGCCCCCATTGTTGCCAATATCTACAAAATTATACATCATTATGAGAAGGAGTTTTCCCATCACAGTTGAAGCAAACCATTGTTGTTCCTGTCCCAAAGATCTGGTCTCTTAAAAGTATAGAAAGTGATCTTTGTCCAATCTCTCTTACTTCCCCTCTGGCCAAGGTACTGGAGGATATATATCACTGTCTTATAAACTTGATTACAAACAATTCTCACTGACTGGTAAATCAACTACAGTACACATGCATTAACTTTTTTTCCTCAATATTATCCTAGAGACACTAGATGAAGGACACTGTTACGCTAGAATTTATTTCTCTGATTTTTCTCAAGGTTTTGACCTTGTGGATCATAATGTCTTACTCAATGATTTAGATATGTTGGATGTTGACCCCTTTCTCACTAGGTGGGTAGCCTCCAACAGACCCCAGTGGGTGAGAATTAATAACAGCCTTTCTCCTCCTGTATCTCCTAATGGAAGAATACCACAGGACACTAAGCTCACCCCCTGATATTTTGCATTCTAGTAAATGACTTAAATGCGGCAACAGCCCTACTAGGATTAAGTATGTTGATAATATGTCAATTTGTTAAATCATTCCCAGGTGTCCTATTCATATTTACAGTTCTTAGTGAGTGTGCACAGATTGCTAATGCTAGGGGTATGATCATATCTGAGCACATCAGGTATGGTCATTGATTTCTACAGTATAACCCGTGCGAACCAGTCCCTTTAATAATATCTGACTTCATAATTAAGAGGAGTGGCCTCCCTCCCCCAGCTCTTGTTAGGTTTAATTGTTCAATCATGACATCCATTCTTAAATATGCCTCCCCATTTTTGGCTGCTTTATCTGTCTATCTTTCAGGTTTTATTGAATCAGTTCAAAGGAAAGTATTGCAAATTATTTACCCAGGTTCCACTTATGAAGAAGCTTTACAGCTTTCTAAATTATCAACTTTTCCAGCAAGGCATGAAGATTCATGTATTAAGTTTATCAAGAAGTGTATTAGGGTTATTTCTCTAAACTGTCATTCCAGCCCCATTCTGAAATTCATCATGCCTATAATCCTAGATCAAGGCATTGTAAGACAGTCAAAGTTGTTGCTAGAACCAAACATTTCAATGATTTCATCACCATTCGACATCAGAAGTATCTTAAAGAATAGGATATAAGCTATTATAAGTTAACATAAGTTATCTGAATCCATTTATTCATTCTGCAATTGTTTAATAATCATATTATTATTATTGTTGTATTACCTATATGTTTAATTGTTGCTGACATTCCTTGCAATCCAGTTTTGACTGATAGAAGGATTACAATAAACTATACATATATGTATACATATCATGAATATCTGTATTGGAGTACACTTCCCCTCATATCCTAGTCATCTTCTGGCCTGTTTTGTTTTGTTTTGGTGTTTTCAAGGAAGCATAATAAATGTACTTGTCTTGATAGTACTGTCTGAGTGCCTGTTGCTTGATCACTTTTTTTCAATGCGCAGATGTTGAATTTTAGAATAATATAATATTTATGCGTTTTTACAGTGGAGAAGCAGCATGACTCCGCTACCACTGAAGTTAAATTGACAGAAGTACAGAACTGCGAAATACGACTAGGGTTTTTAAATATAAAAAATCTTACGTTTTGATAAGAAATCTGACAAACAACAAAGAAACTGTACCATGGGAAGTGCATAAAAAGCTACAAAAATAATCGTTCCAGCCCCTTAGAAGTCAACAATTCAGCTTATCTTCTGTTCCCGTAAACTGAATATATGAATCGATTTCAGAAGTTCATAAGGGTCAGTTTAACCAACTAATATGAGATGTTCCTTGTTTATCCTGCATTTCAAAGTTATTACAATCGACTTAAAGTTCGAGGGAAATGTTTAGTTGTTTTTCGGCGCTGAAGAATAGCGAAACAAGCGAAAGTCCTAGGATAGTCATGTCTCTCCCTCCTGTCCGCCATCTTGAATTTTTCTACATGGCCGAGCCAAATAGTCTTGGGGCCTAAGTACTATTGTTTTGATCAGTGACGTAAATGTATTGTTTTCGTTTCTTCCCGAATTGGCATACTCCCGGACTGTTTACTGGTGCGACAACAGCTTTGATTACGTTACTAACGCGTTTTAACGTCGGAGTATTAGGTTACTTGTTGACCTACACTACCTTAAAGACTAGCATGTCTGATGAAATAGCTAGCTAGTTTATTTCAGGATCGAAACTGCTCACTGCCAAACAAACGTTTTATCAATGTAAATACTCTTAGCCAAAATGTGTTTAACTGGTAATTTGTTTTTCCCTCAATTTTTGTTTGCTGTATTTTCATAAATGGAAATATTCAACAAGGAGTCTTGGCAGTTCGCTTTCTTGTAGATCACTATCAGCTCGTCTGACTTCTATAAGTTCTTTGAGTCAGCTTTCATCAAAGCTTTGGTGGATCTCTGATTTTTTGAGATGGAGAAACTTTACCTTTTACAAGAATTATATCACTAGTTAAATGTTTTGTTGAAAGGGTATGGACAAACCCAGACATAAAATATGAGTAAGCCTTCTTAGTCTTATACTGCCCCACATATTCAGCTTCAAAAGCTTTTTGATCAAGTATGAATAGTATATTTCCGAGATGCGATGGTCGCTGTCGAAAGTATCGCGGGCGGACATTGAAACGAGGCAATGTTGTTACAGACGCCATTTAAAAAAACTTTGTTTACATTCCTGTCATAGTTGCCCGAAAATGCCTCGTTTCAATGTCCGCCCGCGATACTTTGGACATTTGAGTTTGCACTTCAAGAGCTGGTGTTATCGAGTCGGTAACCTAGGAACCGTTACTGTAAGTAAACAAATAAACACATTTTCCCGCTGAAGTTTGAAATATCTAGTCACTTTGTCATAGCTCTTTAGTTAAAATAACAAAAACTACATGTCCTCCAGCACTGACAAAGAAATCGGAGCTATCTCTCAGTTCCTGGACCTAACAGTTGGCCAGCTTCACGACTACCTTCTAGCTAGGGGATTGTCAACTGTAGGTTCAAATCAGAGATCCACCAAAACAGATTTGGATCATTTGTAAGGTTAACTCAGGAAAAGTTCTTGGTGCATTCTGCACTTGCACAGCAGGCTACTCACAGTGCTGTAATCATGTGATTGCAGCACTGTATAAAATTGAGTATGCAAATGTCCATGGAATGATAAATCCTGCATGTACTTCTGTTTCATGTGCTTGGAATTCTGGATCTGGAATAGCAGGTAATGACATTGTACCATGTAAAATAAAAGAACTGCATCTAAGGCAACATGAAGTTGAGAACCCACAGCCTAAATATCCTCTCCTATCTCCATTCAAAGAAGATTTTGATCCAAGAGCAATCTCAAAAAGAAGGAATGACACTGAAAGAGCACATTTACTATTTGATAATGTTTTAAATGTATGTCCATCAGCTGTTGTGCTTACCTGTGTTCCAATGCCTAAAGAGTTACAATGCCCTTTACCACTAATTGATATTGCAAAAAATATCTGCACAAATAACCCAGGTGCCAATGAAAAGGAATTAATTGAACTGTTCAACAGTGAACTGTCTTTTAATGACACCCAGCTTCATGAACTAGAAAAGGTAACAAGAGGACAAGACAAATCAAAGAGTTGGCATGAGCAAAGGATGGGTTGTGTCACTGGCAGTAAAATGAGGGATGTATTTACAAAAGTAAATAGTATAGCTAAAAAGAAAACCATCCAGACAGTTTCACCTCTTTTGGCTAAAATATTCAAGGAAAAGAACATTCAAAAACAAGAGGCTGTTAAATGGGGCAGGGAGCATGAGGATAGTGCAAGAAAATCTTTCTTTCACAAACATGTAAAAACACACAAGAATGGCAAGCTTCATACCAGTGGGTTACTTACAAGCAGATCCTTCCCTTATATTAGAGCAAGTCCTGATGACATTTTCACCTGTGACTGCTGTCCTGAGTCCCCCATGACAGTGGAATACAAATGTCCATACAAAATCAGAGAGAAAACAGTGTCTGATGCTTGGCATGAAACAGATTTCCTTGAGAAAAAAGATGGTGATATTGTTCTAAGGCAATCACACAAGTACTACACTCAAATCACTGGTCAGATGGCATTAAAAAGTTGTAGTAAATGTTTTTTTTTTGTCACATGGACACCCTCTGATATGGCAGTGGAAGAGGTCCTATTCAATAAGGATCACTGGGAAGAAGTTCAGAGGAATATTATTATTTTTTTTAAAACTTATGTTGTTAAAGTGTTGCTGGGTATAAGGCCCTTAGAATTTTGCCCCTGTTGTGACAAACCATGTCTTGAGCCAGATGAGATAATGGAAAATGATAACAGGGTTAACAGTATTAGCTGTGATTCCTGCTCGATGTGGTATCACTGGTCTTGTGTTGGCATCACCTCAAGTCAAGATACTGAGAAACATTGGATATGTAAATTTTGTGAGAATCTTGCTTCTCAAATTTAATTATGGTAAAAAAATAAGCTAAGAGTCTACACACATAATGGGTCTCGCAAATTTGTAAGAGCACTACAGATTGTAATAATGTCATCTAGAACTGGCAACAATGTAATAGAAATTTCTCTTGAAAGAATGTTATATTCTTTGATTCTTCTAATTGCATTTTCAACATAAATTCTAACATTTGCAATTCTTGAAGTGTTTTGTGCCTCACTTTTTCACAACTGAAGATCACCATGTGTTGATGGTGGAATAGCTAATGAACACTGCTGAAAAGCCAGAAGCTCACTGATTTTGAAACCCCGGTCAGCCATAATTTGGTCTCCTGGCTGCAACTTGTTTAGAAATTTGCTATCTTTAACTATGTATATATCAGAGGCTCTCCCTCCATATGTGTCAGACACAAATGAAATGGAGCCATTAGGTGTTATTCCAATTAGAACCTTTGCAGTGTAATGATGTTTATAGTTGCTCCAGCATTTGGCAGCAACAAGAAGGCTTGTTGGTGTTTCAATGAAGAATTCAGTGCAATCAATAATGCAACGACATTTCTTGTAATATCTGCGGAAACTGTCAGGCAAATTTCTTAGCACCTCTTCTCTCTCAGGCCATACAATGAGACACCTAAGCTCTTTTGCCATTAACCTTATCCATGTAAAGCAAATCACGCTACAAAGACCAGAAGAAATTTGAAAACGAAAAGCAAGATCATCAACTAAAATTCCCATACGCAGCCTCATCATTATTAAAAGAAATTCTTGTTCTAAGGTAAGTTTTCGTTGAGGCCCTCTTTTTGATGATTGTAATTCAGGATACTGATCTAGAATTGTAGGTTTTGATTTAGATTCTTTTATCGTTTGACTTGGACCTTTCCAGTATACCATGCTGTGTGTGGTGAGCGTGAGGTGGTTGAAGATCATTTTAAATGAGTCTGGAGATGTAAAGCCAGTGAATGTTCGAACATCTGACTCACGAGTGATGTGTTCAAACATAAGACTTGGCATGACTGTGAAGCCATTATGATCATCAATGTCACTTTCAGAAGTGGCACAGATAGTTTCACTGTTCAGATCAGTGGACAGCTGAATACTTGAACGGAATTTTCTTTTTTTCGGTGAAGGGTTATTAAAATCTCTTGGTACAAGAAATAATGTGGGATAAGGGCTACCATGTATTGTTGGCTTCCCATCCAGAAAATGATTGGAGCAGACTACTTTATAATTTGTGGCCTGAAATCCAACCAAACCTTTGCCTACCTGCTTCTCCCAGGTTTTTCTGGCTGATTCATTCTTGGGGAAAAAATGGAATTTTAATTCTTCCTCAACATGACTTCTTTTTACCAGCTTTTCTGGATATCTGCTGTCATTATTACACCCGGCTACACAACAATGATAGCTAGGCATTTCTGGGTCCAGGAACTGAGAGATAGCTCCGATTTCTATGTTAGTACTGGAGGACAAGTAGTTTTTGTTATTTTAACTAAAGAGCTATGACAAAGTGACTAGATATTTCAAACTTCAGCGGGAAAATGTGTTTATTTGTTTACTTACAGTAACGGTTCCTAGGTTACCGACTCGATAACACCAGCTCTTGAAGTGCAAACTCAAATGTCCAAAAATCCATGAAAATCGCATCCAAATTCACTGAAACATCACCAAGGCTTAATAAAAATCATTAACTTTCTGAATGAATCGAAAAAACAATGAATTTAGTTAGCGATCTGACAAAAAAGCTTTAAATCGAGCATCATTTTCGAACACAACCATACTGTTTTCCAATAAAAAACGCTAGTACCCAGTCCCTCTCCTAAAAGTTTGCCCCAATTTCAAAATGGCGGACGAAACCGTGAAGTGGCTTATTGTAACGAATCAGGGTTCTGTACTGAAGTATAGAGAAACACTAGCACGACTTGATCGGTGCTTTGAGACTTTATTAGAGTAAGCGAATTTGACCTCAACTCTGAACTGAACTCTACAAGCATGAATGTCATATATTTATACTAGTTCTAAGCTAATTCTAGAAAGTGATTGCATAGTTTATTGCGGAATAATTGTGAAATAACTTGCGTGGAATATACGTGAGTTTACACCCAAAATGCGTAGTAAATAAAGACGTAAATAATCATACGAGGTTGAGACGTAATTTGGGAGCGTCCAAATGTACGATGACAGATGACTAACAGATACAGAGGCGATAGCGTGACTCGTTACAGTATATTTTTTTGTATCTGAGATCTGGTAAGATCTAGTTTGATCATAGCTAGATAGTTCATAGATTCTCTTAGTCTATTTTGACTAGTTTGTCTAGTTCTATGATTCAGTCATAGTTTGCTCATAGGTTCTCAAAGATATATCATAGATACTTAGACTTCTCTCTTTGAGTACGTGGACCAACCCGTTCCAAAATCGCGCAATAACATCTTTTAGTGTGGGTCTACCACGTACGGCGTGTGTGTTTGTAAGTAGTTTAAGCGTAGCGTTAAAAAACCTAAAGACAATAGTACGCAACATGCTTACAGAAATACTTCACGAACCCTGAACGAATGAATTAATGGCGACCCAACACTGAAAACTATAAATACCTCGTGCTCGATGTCGTGTGGCAAATTCTATTAAATTGTCGACACAACACAACTTCATTGGACATTGGGCATTGTTTACAAGTTCTCGACCAATCATGACGTGTGAAATTATGGTCTACCTGATGCCCGAAAAACGGATCTCATTTTAAGACTGGTTTGCCACCATGGCAACCCAGTAATAGGTAAGTCCCCCCTTAACCAGTCTGGATCCGCTCCTGGATTTGGTTGCATGTCTCAGGCCGGGACTAAACCCCACAAGATGCCAGTCACAACTTACCTTTATTCGCTTTAACTTTAAGCGCCTCTAACTAGGTGACTTGCTTGGTTTTCTTTGGAATCAATTCTAGAAGTGGAAAGAAATTATCAAGGCGGAAGTACATCATTAGATCGTTCTGAAAATCAAAGCAAAATCTTAACCAATTTGGCTCAATTTTCACTGACATTTCGCTAGATATGATTCAGTCAGTTTGAAACTTTTAAGTTAATATTATATTAAAACCATTGCCGCTAAAAATAGCTCACCTCGGATGACTTCGCTTGTGCAAATTGAGAGGCTTTGCTTTTGTCCAGCAGTTCGATTATCAACAACGTTGAACGTCACGCGATAAAGTGAGAGCATTGCTTCTCTGATTCTTTTAGAAATGCTATTCAACTTGTCTTCGTTTTGCAACTGAAATCACTGATCATTCAGTACTGCATGGAGCAAATCTTATAGCATACATTACCGGAATTATATATAAATGCTCGAACGATGTCGTCCTAATCCAAGAAAATCCAGTCTCGTACCGAGAGCTCCTCGGTCTCGTCCTTCTCTCTTGGAACCAACACCGCGGTCAAACCACTGCGCATGCGTGAGCTACAAAAATCAAAATGGCGGACAGTTTTACTTGCGTTTTAGTTCGAAAGCGTTTTTCAGCCCGTTTTCATTGAATTTTCTGACTTTAAAGTCCAATAAAGTTTTGTTTCCTACTCATCCGATCACTAGCTAAATGGAACAAGAGGAAAGTGAGTTGAAAAAGGTAAGTTAGTCTATATTACTTTGAAATTATGAATATATCGTTTGACTGATTTTCCATTTTTTGTTGGACAATTAAAAAAGAGAACACTGAACTTGTATAAGCTTATTTTGGTAAAAATTCGATAAACTTTGAACTGTCAATTAGAATAAAGTGATTGTATATCACCCTTAACCTGAAATAGAAACAATGGCAATAGTATGCATGTACTACATATGTATCATGTACCGTATTACACATGTGAAGTAAAATCACTTTATCGAACTTTATTACCTGCACAGAATATTTATCTCATAATAATATGTCCACTTTTATACGAGTTGCCCGTTATCATACCAAAACTGAATCCATATAAATATTTCGATCAGACTATAATATTGTCATTATAAGTATTTATATAGGAAACAGGACGAAAATCCTTTAGAATTTCCTCTAATTATCATTACTTTTGACTAGTACTATTTTTGCAAAATTAGTACTGGTTTATAGATTCAGTATTTGCTTTTGTATCCCTAATTATTTCCTTAACAAAACTTTAACAGTTATTGAGCACATATTATAGGTTGGTATTAACTGTTGGTCACTATAATTGTTTTATAATAATCAAAAATCCTTCCAATGATTGCAGGGTTGCCTTCACAAATAATGCATCATCTTGTCCATCCATGCCAGCTGACTGTCCATCAGAAGAATTTCATTTCCTTTCCCGACAACACACAACATACTGTATAAAAGTATCAACAAATTTGTAAAAAGAATGCAACTGATGATAGTGGAACAGCTGGGGTTTCATTTGCAAAGTCCACATTAAATAAATCCCCCACAATGATGTTTTTTATCACAAATGAGAGATGTGGAACTGCTTCTGATACAGAGAAGTAAGTTGGCAGTGCACTGGTGAATTGATCATGTGTGTTGTTGCTCCTTAATATGCAAATGCCATTTTATTACTTGCCACACTGGTGAGAGATTTTGGCCTGGAATATGGGTCAATATGGAATTTTTTTACTGTTGACTACAAAAGATTTAGCTAGGAGAGCAATATGCATAACCCAAAGATGACTGCCATTGGCTTTAAGAAATAAAAATTAATTTTAAAAAGCACCACCATCAGAAAAAGTGGAAATAATATTATGTATTTTTGGAAAGTTTCATTGCTATAAACTTAATTTTTTGAATCAAAACTACAGAAATTTGTTCAATCAAAATTATAAAGATTTTTGTATCTGTTCAGTTAGCTGAACTGACAGCTGATTAGCCTCATTCTGTTTTTTTCCCTCAGAGTTTTCTAATTATTCTCATAATTTCTGAAGAATTTTTTTTTTAAACTTTTTAATTTTGTTGATATAATTCTAAGCTATAATTTAAATGTAGTGTTAAATAAAAGTATTGATTTATAAAATTAAAACACTCCTTACTACATCTGAATGTTATACACACAACTCTACAATGCTCGTTGATTTTTACAGAGGGAGGAAAACTGGAGAACCAGGAAAAAAACCTCATTGCAAACACATCAAACAAACTTGGCTCACATACTAGCTTTGACAGGACTCCGACATACGCCTCCTGTCACAAACCTATTGTAGCATTGGTGAGAGATTATTAGCAGTATAGACCACCCATACTACTCATGGTACCCAGAATTGTTTCAATACAAGCTTAGTTATGCCACTCTGCTGATTCGTAGTATTGAGGATCATGACTGATAACTTCTGGAATTTCATCCTAATTTATTCCTAATCCACTGGATTTATGCCTAATCCACTGGATTGCAGGTGTCCGGGTGTTGTGTGGCAACGTTCTTGCAAGTAGGTGTACGTAAATTATTAGCCTTTTTATTGTTGTATATATTTAAATCTTATTCTTGTAATCTTGAGTTTTTCAAATTTATTTGCCATTCAAGAATAAATAAAGCTTTATTATCTAATTCTTATTTAGATTGGTTGTAATTATATTTCATCTACCAGTAAATAACTATCTTCATGGGCTAATCCAATTTTTTTTTAATAAAGCAGTACAAATGATGTAAAGATAATCAAAGGGGAAAAAACCCAAATATAATCATGAATATGATGAATCAATAAATACATATAAACAGACTACTGAAATTCTGTTGATTTTCTGGAAAACCACACGAATGAAGAAAATCTGGGTTCTAGTTGTGCAATAAAATATTTTTATTTATTGCCTGGGTCTTTAACTATAAATTTGTGTATTATGGCATTCAAATTGATGATATTATGATGTCCATTTTCCAAAGCCATTTTGTGATAGCTCTGGATCTTCTAAAATGCACTTTGTATTTCTACCATGCGATCACAGGGGAGCATTGACTATTATTCTTAGGTGGGTTGGTTATGGCTGGATCTGTTGGTTGAATAGACCTTCCCTGAATTTTCTCGAGTGACCAATAAAGAAACAATAGTTCCAAGTCAAGGTTAATTCAGAAAAAATTGTAATAATGAAAACCTGTGCAAACTCCACTTGCAACCATTGTTTTGCAGTCAATGAAGTGACTTTGGAAACAGTCTATATTGCAAGAAGAGAGGACACCATGATATATGTGGTTGCAAGAGGCAGTTTTAACCAAGTACAAGCCCACTGTTGATGGCAGAGCTTGAAGATCTTTTTGTACAGTAAATAAAGTTTTTTCTGTGATCTATATATTTACCAATATTTAGCCAGGGTTTTCCCCTTTCAGCATTGCTGATATCAATAAAATATTGGGCTTCTGTTCCCATGGGAATTAAGGTAAGACTAACTAATATCACTATATAATACTTTCACTGCGAATTGTTTATTAGCTGTGCTACATATGCTCTTCGGTGTTCCTTAAAATGGACTAATTTAACCGTTCTTTATTTCATTTCTTGCTATATGAATGTCTCTAAATCCTTTCGCAGGTCAGCTTTAGTCTCTGGGACTAAGGTACTGTTCGTTTATTTCATCGCAGGGGGGGCTGGTGGTTTTTGTTTAATGTCAATATTTTTAAAAATTACCCCCCTCTCAAAAGCTTTTGTATGATTTTTACCCCCTCCTCTAAAACATAACATTTGAATTTTTCCCCCCACCCCCTCCACAATATCAAATTTTACCCCCCCCCCCCTAAAAAACGTTCTTTGAAAATTTTACCCCCCCCCCCCAAAAAAAAAACCACCAACCCCCCCTATGATGTAATAAACGAACAGTCCCTAAGCTTAATTTGGCCTAAAATTAAAAAAATAATATGAAGAAGAACAACAGTTCTTTGTTCAGCCTCGCACAATAACTATACTGGTTGATTATTAAACAGCAAAGGTATAAAAGAAGATACTTTATACACGATTAAATAATTGGTATCTTTTTTAAGGAAAGATCATAAAATTAAAGCCTAAAGGGAAGTGATTTATACGTTCCTTAGAAGGAAAATCGCAGGTGAAACCTATTGAATCTGTTGAGAGCATTTCTTTTTCTCCGATCTTTCGGCAGTAAGTACATCTGATTTTGTTCCGTATTGCTCAATTTCCATCCCAAGAATGCCAATTGATTAAAATAGTCTTTCTGGAATATTTACCAAGTACGAGAATTAATCCACCTGTTGTCTCTTTTCATTGTAGAAGGTCGATCCTTTAGGCGAAAAGACTGGACTGCAACTTCGTTTATAAACAGATAGCATGCGTAGCGGCGCTTTTTGGAGTTTGGGGGGGGAGGGGGGTTGGTGTAACATAGATATCTGCATCTCTTACAGCTGTAAATAGCTGCAGATATCAAGGTACATGGATGAGAGCTGAGTTGTACGGTTGTGATAGTCTTTAGAACACGTTACCGCGGAAATGATTCAAATCAACAAGACCATGCATTCATCCATTCATTCGTTCATTCATCCATCCATCCATTCATTCATTTATTCATTTCGTACATCGATCTATGATTTTTGTGATCCCTCTAAATACACCGACCCCCCCCCCCCCCCCCCCCCCAACTACAAGGCTATAAATATTAATGACCGAGCTGAGGTGTTGTGACTCATACGCGAAAAAAAAATTGATTAAAATATTAAAATATCCTCAACGAATGCGTATCTATAGAGCGGAAACAGAGGAGTGGTATAATATCCGGTATGGGAGACAGTATTTTAAAAAGAACAATGACAATGATCTGAATGATGAGTTAGTACACAAAAACTCTTGATATTTTGGCGACTATAAAAAAATTCCACTCACTCACGCAGAAGAAAAGCGATAATATTGCAACAAAAAACGAAAACTTTTATCAAAAAAACGTTAGTTATCGCGATTTTACAACGACAGCCCCCTCCCCTCCCCACCCCCAACTCTTCTTTAGGTACTTCAGTCTGCCCGACTCATACCCAGTCTCCCCTCAAACTTTCCCGTTCTTTTAAAACACCCAACTTCACTTACCCACTTGAAATCCCATCTCTTGCAATGATGAAAAGTGATAGTATCACAAGAGAACAAGTAGAAACACGTACGAGATGCAGATGAAATAACGACCGACAAGACCTGGTTTACGTGAAAGGGAGTCGACAAAACATAAATAAGGACTGGTTCCAATTATGATGATATGATACAACCTTAGTTTTTATGCGGCTTCTTTTCTGAATTTGTTTGTAACTACTTTTTTCCCTCTCACTTTGTGTAATCTGGCTTGTAAACCTTTACTTGTTAGAATTAAAAAAAGAGGTTGGTGCGTAACAGATAAAACCTTGGTTGCCAAGTAACGAATAAAAAATTATCAATTTAAAAATAAGTTGTGATAAAAAGGTAAATTTTACACCGTAAAAAATAAGAAAGATCACTTACTGACGTTTCGGACGCTAGTCCTTCGTCCTTCTTCCTATTGGGTACTCATAATTTAAAAATAACAATGTTTTCATTTTTACATGAATTCTTCGTCAACCAAATAAAAATTATTTTCTAATATATTTATATACGAAAGAGATCCGGACTACAAACAACACAACAACTGAGTTAATGGTTAGCAACTTGTGAGGAAGAATATATATATTATAGTCAACTATATCATTTAGAAGACTTTTCCCTACATTTTGACGAAACTTGCTCCAAAAATAAATATTACGTGCTTGAACTCCATTGTAGTTCTTAATGTTAGCTTCTTTGCAAAGTTGGCTTCGAGCGCGCGGATGGCATCAATTATACTCACTAAAACAGCACAGTTCTCGATCAAGCAGAGCGAATTTGCTAAATTTTCATTTGATAGGTAATTAATGGTCTTAGTTATTCTTGGTTTTTCAGTTACAAAGTGATGTCATATTGTTGGCAAGAAAACCCAATCGAGCGTCCAAAGTTCACTGACCTTCGTCAAGGATTTGAAGAGCTTCTACAGGAAGATAGTCCATACATGGACTTCAGTAATCTGGACAATAACAAACACTGTTACCTGGTACCTTCTTTTAACAGCGCTGACGATGATGAAGACGGCTCGGTATCATCTTTACATCTGTAAAACACGAACTCCAAATAGACCTTATTCGTTGTGGTGCAATGTTGTTCTCATTAGACCTTTTTGCTCTATCACTATTTTCGACTTCGTGCACTTTAAGAACAATAGGTGCATCAAAGATTGTACGAAATTTGAACATCTTTAGAATTTGAACAAAAGATACTCATATTTCATTGTTCAGTGTTGTACAATAGTTGTAGTCAGGTCATAATTTCAGCATACGTAAGTGTTGTGCATTGGTATGGCGCGACTCGTTGTTATTTACAACAATGAAATACGAGCATTACAGACCATGTGTCATTCCCAAGAGTATCATTTCTTTGTTTAACAGTTGTGCATGATAAGATACATCAATATGGATACCACTAAAACAAAGAATCTTAAATAAAGGTATAATATTTTAATTTCAGTTCAAAATAGCGTAAAATAGATTTTCAAATAATTATCATCCGTAGGGCACAGAGATGTGTTTTGCTACTTCCTATTCTGTTGACTGTGTCTAAAGGAACTTTAACAAATGTTAATTAAACTTTGATTAATTGTTTTACTTAATAATAATATTTTTTCCATGTTTCCAATATTGATATCGGATAGTGTCATCGTTAGTCGATATCCATTCGGGGTTCATCGTGTGCTGGACATCGGAGGACTGATACTGAATCGCAGATTTGCTGGCGGAGTTTCTATAAAAAAAGCATCCAAATCAACAACAAACTCATGGGTTTTGTTTTTCCTTTATATACCTTACCTTCATACACTTCATTTCTCTACATTTCGTGACTTGACAATGATGTTCAGCCAACGTGGAAACGTCGTCGATTTTAAGTGTTATGACATTTTATCGCAGAATTTTATAACCAATTTTTTTAAATTTATATCAATTATTTTCTCTTTGTATAGCAATCTGACCCTTTTTTAGACTTCCTTTTTGTTTCTTTATCAAAAACAATGTATTCAAGAATGACATGACATGATTATTCTGTTTTGAATGGCTTGTATACTTCCCTTATATCTCTTTCTCTTTTCCCATACCTTGCTATACTTTCCTCTCTCAGTTCTTACCTCGCTCATTTGGTTTCTTTTCCCATAAGGTGGTCCAGGTACAGGTACAGGTGGAGCTGCAGGTCCAGGTACAGGTGTAGGTACAGGTACAGGTGCAGTACGTGTAGTACAACTCTTATCCACCAACAATCCAACAAACACCATAATCAAGATTACAGCTTTCTTGTCACAGGCCATCTTTCTTGTCTTTTACTTTCTTGTCTTTTGTGATTTACTTCTCTTACTGGAATAGTGAACTCTATTCCTCCTGCAATTCTTTTATAGCGATTTCACCTAAAATATGGATCGATGTTCGATCACGCGATTAGTTACCGTCTCAGTTCTTTGCTTTCGGCACGTGTGCGGCGATTGTTAGTGGCCCACTTAAGCATCCACTCAGTTCTGTGTGACTACAATATATACATTCTTTCTTATCATATCTTGTCTTGTCCTTGGATATGGCCCGTCTCTTAAAAAAACAAAGCAAAGCTAAAATAATGCGCTTTGCCGCTTGTTACTTTTCTTCTTTTTAATTTGTTCTTCTTTGCTTCAATTCAAGTTCATACTTTTTATTTCCCCCCCCCCCCCCCGTTTTTTGCTGTTAAAAATTCATTTCAGACACTAGCGTAGGGAGGGGGGAGGGGGGAACGGGGAGCACGTGCCCCCCCCCCCCCCCAAATTTTTGGTAAATAGGTAATCCCCTTTTTTATTATTTTGGCCTCTTTTTTTGTACTTGGCGCCCCCACTTTTCGTAGAGAAAGTTTTATTCCCTATTTCGTCGTAAATATCGCGGGTTTTTTTGTTTTTTATTTTGCGTCGGCGATTTTTTGAGGAAATGCCCCCCAGAACCTATAGGTCCTCGCTACGCCTCTGATTTCAGATCACCTTGAAAAATCGTGCTTATTTTCTTGTATAATAACAACTTTGTATGTAAATATAATGGATTTCAAGAAATCCTCAAAATCGAACTTTTGAGTTGGTCTGCATGAAATTCATGATTTTGACCAGGCCGTTCTTGCTCCATTGATATGAAGTTGGCAGATTTTGAGCCAAATTTTTCCCATATTTTCAAATTTCCAGTTTTTAATAGATGAATAGATATGAATCGAGATTATTTTATTAGCTGTGATCATAGAGTCTGTGGTTTAGAGAGAAATTGGGGTGTCTTTCATGCGGACGTATCTATATGTAAAAGAGCCAGGAATACCTGGCCAAGGTCATGAAATTCATACCAACCGAAAGGTCCTCAAAATCGAACTTTTGAGTTGGCGTGAAATTCGTGATTTTCACCAGACGTTCCTAAATATCTGGGTTATAAAAAAAGGTGCTTCTTGATCTTCTTCTTCGTAGTTCATACTGCTTATTTTTTTCCTTTTTTTTCTTGTTGAAAATTCATTTCAGATTACCTTGAAAAATCGTGCTTATTTTCTTGTATAATAACAACTTTTTACGTAAATATAATGGTTTCAAGAAGTCCTAAAAATCGAACTTTTGAGTTGGTCTGAAATTCATGATTTTGACCAGGCCGTTATAGTGGCTCTATTGATGTGAAGTTGGCAGATTTTGAGTTAAATTTTTTACATATTTTCAAATTTCCAGTTATTAATAGATAAATAGAGACATGATGAATGGAGTTTATTTTATTTGCTGTGATCATTCCCCTCAAAGTAGAGTCAGTGGTTTAGAGAGAAATGTGGGTGTCTTTCATGCGGACGTATCCTTATGTAAAAGAGCCAGGAATACCTGGCCAAGGTCATGAATTTCATACCAACCGAAAGGTCCTTTAAATCGAACTTTTGAGTTGGCGTGAAATTCATGATACTCGCCAGACGTTCCTATATATCTGGGTTATAAAAAAAGGTGCTTCTTGATCTTCTTCTCCGTAGTTCATACTTTTTATTTTTTGCCCTTTTTTTGCTGTTAAAAATTCATTTCAGATCACCTTGAAAAATCGTGCTTATTTTCTTGTATAATAACAAATTTCTATGTAAATATAATGGATTTCAAGAAGTCCTCAAAATCGAACTTTTGAGTTGGTCTGAAATTAATGATTTTCACCGAGACGTTCCTATATACACTCGATTGTAAAAACGTTGTAGTATACATTTATACATATGTACAAATACATAACTAGATGCAAAAAAACATGTAAAAGATTAATAACTCTGTACCCATTGATGTATATATCACATGTTGGCGGTATTATCAATGGATGCTAATGAGAAATTTTTTGTTAAAATCCACCAACATGGCCGCGATGACGTACCGTGCAATATCGAAGAATTGGTAACAAATTATTGTCGTATTATACCCTACATGTAGAAGTCATTTTCAAACTAAACCGTCAGAGTTGATAGGCACTTGAACTAGTAAAAGCAAACGATTCGAATCACAGATTCAGAAAGTAGGAGCCTTTCTAGAGACTTTCTATTTGAATAATTTTGAACCGTGACAGGAAGATTTTTTTCTGTATATATTTTCTGTGTGTCTTCTCCTTTTTTCCCCATTTCTTTCCAGCATGGCTGCTTATCACAGATATTAACTCGACATCCCCTAAAACAAAACAAAATTAAATTAATTAAACAAACCATCCAGTACCTTTTCAATGGATTGGAATGGACTTCAGGAACGTTTGAAATGATATCTTATATAAGATGGCCTATTTTTTAACCTTTGTGGCTTTTTTCTGCTCGATTTTCAGTCTCGATGCGATCACATTTGACCAGCGATTCATGGCCGTTGTTTCCCCCCTTAAATACATTAAGTACTTTTCACGGTGGACAAAGCTTCCTCTGCCAGTTGTGTAGATAGCTTCTTTAGTCTTGCCTGTTCAGTTTGCTAACATTAAGATGGACATCAAGAATTCCTTTAACAAAACCTACTTCACTTTATCCTCAGAAATTTCAGATGACACAACTATCATGATGTCCATTGGAAGTGTCCTCCCCATGGCTGCCGTGATTACTGTTTTTGCTATCATTGCCTATAAACTCTCGACAAGACGTGTCCCTGGTGAGCAAAGTGGTGCGGCTCAAAGACAAAACGAAGCACAAAGAACTGCCGAGAAGGTCACCCTCATAATCTATATAAATGTCATCAATCTATTTTCAAGTGCCATCTCTATCAGCGTTGAGATCTAGATATACTTTATATTTGTTCAGTTTGTTCCGTACCTACCATCATCATCACTAATTGTCGACGAAGATCTTAACGAACCTGACGCACTTTTCGAACTTGACGACGTACCCATGGTTTCTTTTCTTTGTTCTGGAAGAAAAAATATCACAATAGTTCTATTAACAATTCCCGCCGCCATTTTGAAACACTCATGGAAAAGAGGCTGAGGTTGAGTTGTCAGGTGAAGTATTCACCATTCAGTCCATACATCGGTTCACATCGATCAAAGACAAAGCATTCAATCAAGGCTCCAAAGGAATTTCAAAATATTATTCAAATTTGATCCTTGCAGCCTCGACTTAATACTTTGTGTTTGACCAGTGAACCGAGAGAGAATATTATCTATGCTATTAAAATTGTTGTCAGTGCGCATGCACTGCGTTTCCATTTCGGACGCAGAAAAAAACGCTTGTTTAAAAATTGATAATCTCCGGTCGAAGTCTTTTGCTAGACAACAACAATATCCCTAAGTATCTAATATATTTTCAAGTCCGGATAAGACTTGCCTTTATAATAGCGAATGTGCACGAACTCGAATTTCTAGCACAAAGCATGATGGAAAACTGAGTCCTTAAGGTTTTTTGGCTCCTCTAAAAATTCATCTGACAATTTTTCCTTCGACATTTTCTATGGAAATGTTAGTATTTGAACAGACGAAAATAACAGAGAATATATTTTCTGATATTTCCTTGGATTTCGATGTTCCATTTTTGCAGTTTCCCAGAGTGCTTTGTGAGCTTTGATGCTCTGAACCAATGAGGGGCATATGACGTAATAGGTATAATAGATACTGGCTAGTGTTGCGCAATTTTTCAATTTTGTCGCAGAGGGGGAAAAACGAAGGTAGTTTTAGACTGGTTTGCCAAAGGCAACAGGAAAAGCTCGTTAATAGGTCATTTACTGCCATCTTATGAAATGAGATTAGTTTGTTATTGAAAAAAAATGACCCATTCATGCTTGTTCCGGCTTAGAGCATCAGTGTATCCTGACGGTCACCACATCAAGTACATCACATGTGATACTCATGAGCATCTTGAAGTTTATCTTGGAATGAAGTAAATGACATCTTCGAACTACTTGCTAGTCAAGAGATTTTATTGGAAGTAAACGTTTCGGCCTTGTTTGGCCTTCTTCAGTACTGTGTTGAAAAAACTCGAAGAGCTAAAAGATAAAAATGCTACGCAAATATATATATATATATACTAAAAAGAACAAAATGAAAAAATACAAAGAACTAAAAGAAATAAAAACGTTGAAAAAATGATGGAATGTTGTATCTAGTATATGTTAAAAGGACGCTCAAAAATACCGAGGTTAAAGTAAATCAATTGTTTCTGATGTGCTTAAGGAAGTTGAACTCTTGTCTTTTATTGAGCTTTGGGGAACGAGAGTATAAAGTTGTGCGCTTGCTCCAAAAATGCTCAACGAGCGTGAAGAACTCGGTCCACATTCTCTTGGGCCACAATCTGTTCAGTGGCAATGAATTCAAAATCCTCAAATGTGTGCTCGCTTGTGTTCAAAATGAATTGCCACCCCACAGACTACTTTGTTTGTTATCATAGCCGATTTGTGATTTCTAAATCTCACTTACTGGTAGATCCAATGTATTGAAAAGAACACTTCAGTTCATGTGATTAAATGAATCACGTTATCTGACGTACAGGAAATGTTCTGTTTGATCATGTTATAGGACCTGCCAGTAGAGGAAATAGAAAACTTAGGAGTGAGATTCCTTAGCAAAATTGTTGCAAAGGTCACATTTTCTGGAACAGCAAAAACTATAGCCGTAGTTCGAAGTATAGGTTTCGCAGTTCCAGAAGGCTTAGCTTTTGACAGGGTCTCCTTCAGATTTCTAGGTTTTCTAAAAGCTGGGATGATAGAATTAACAGGAAATAAATCACTTAAAGTTGGACAATTTTGCTGGAGCGCAAATTAAATTGTCTCTAAAATCAACTTTCTGATATTTGTAAGTCTAGGATTAAAATCATACACGAGATCTAGAGAATAATCAGTGCGTTTTGATTATTCAGTAACGTAAGAGCCTCTCGACCTTGATCACACTTTGTCGAATTCTATATATATACCGAATCTCTAAAACTTTGACACATTCGCGTTATATATTTATATACGCATTCACAAGAGAGTCAAATGGTAAAGACATGGCGGCCATGTTGGTGGTATGATCAATGGATGCTAATGAGAAATGTTTTGTTAAAAACCACCAACATGGCCGCGATGACGTAACGTGCAATATCGAAGAATTGGTAACAAATTATTATCGTATTATACCCTACATGTAGACTAAGTAATTTTCAAACTAAACCGTCAGAATTGATAGGCACTTGAACTAGTAAAAGCAAACGATTCGAATCACATCATATGACCAAGGCGGAAGCACAAATGCTGTTCACTTCAAATATTCACTTTATGCAACAAAATCACGGCCAAAAATTTAGTACTTAGGAGTAAAAATTGAAAAATGTTAAGCGTTAGGCGTATAAAAAGTCTTTAAAAAGTTAACTGTAAAATTTTTCATACCCACGGCTTGTAAGACTTGTATTTGTCAAGATCTCTTCTTAATACTGATGTAATGTTATGCATTCATCCCAGAATGGTTGTAAGACCTTAACTGTATTTTTTTTAGCAATGTGAAGTGATCATTAAGAGTAGACTTTTGTTAACCGCATCGGACAAAAATTTACCGTTAGCCGTAAAACAGCCAAAATTTTAACCGTTACCGTAGAAGCTACCACTCCATCGAGCCCCTCTTCTAAAGAAGACAAATAAAAGGTGTATTAAACCATAGCTTACCTCTATTGATTTGATAAATGCTTTAAGGGCAAAAGTTTCGCCTCTTCGTTTGCCTGGATTCCCGTTCAGACTGTACCAGGTACACTGTGTGCGACACAATGTCGCAGGGCATGTTGGGCATATCATTTCAGCTGATTTTTTCCTTCAAAAAATAAACCGTGTTTGGTCACGTGTATGTAGGTATATACATGTATGTATATATATGTGTTTATTGTAATCTTTCTAGCAGTCAAAAGTGACACACTTTACGAATTTTAAACAATGAAAATTTCTAAAAAACATTGGACTGAAGCATCTTGTCAAGTTTTACCTTCAAATGTTGAATATCTTTCGAGTAATAAGAAAATACTGATTTTATGCTAATTTAGGCAACGGACCAGGGCCGCCTTAACGGTGCCTATCAACTCGGTTTAGTTTGACAATCACTTCTACATGTAGGGTATAATACGATGGCACAGTTTTACAGGATATGGACTTCTCATTACAGAGATAGAAAGGTTTAAAATTTAAAAATGCAAATCAGATGACGTCGACACAGGATTCATTTAAAATACGAAATTACTGTCCTGTAAGCCAGTTTTCAATTAATAAATGTTTTTTTATTACCAAAATATATGTTATAGTAGAGTTTTGGTGAGTTGACTTAAGAGTCACTGGCAGTAAAACACACAAGAAAAGAGGACGGATACCTTGTTTGACGTCATCTCATTTGCATTTTCAAATTTTAAACCTTAATTTCTATCTCTGAAATGAGAAGTCCATATCCTGTAAAACTGTGCCATCATATTATACCCTACATGTAGAAGTGATTTTCAAACTAAACCGTCAGAGTTGATAGGCATAAACTTTATTTCCGTGTCAGTCTTCTAGCTAGCGTATCACGTTCTCGACGAAACATATTCTTTTTTTCGAGCTTCAGATTCTTCGAAGTATACGTTGGTGACTATAATTCTTTCCGCGGAATTAATGTTAAACTTCAGTTCGTTTGATGTTGGAAATATTCATCAAGATAATGACGTATTCTTTTATCAGTTTTTCAGTGCTATTGTGAGAGGAGAGCAACAGGCATTAAAATATTCTCCATATCTGTTATTCCAGTTTTCCCCTCTTTGTTGTTCAGGGGGAGGGGGGTGCAGGGCACAAAGTCAGCTCACGGGGGGTTCAACCCTCAGAATCAAAGAAAGAAAACCCCGCCCTGCACCCCTCTCCTAGATCCGCCCCTGGCCTCTTCCCTATTGCCTAAATTTTTATATTGTTTCTCCCCAGTTCTTCATTTTGTTTTTGGTTCTAAACCAAATTTTATTGTCTTTTTAAAAAAAATAAAAGAAAGTTACAAGACAATTATTAGTCGGTACTAAACTAATGATTACACTTCGTGAAAACGTAATCTTCTTTACAAGTCTTAATATTGATGATTAGCATTCGTGTACTAAACATTCCTTTTCACAGTTCCCTGCGCCATCTTGAAAGGTAGCCGTGCCTTTGCATAGAAGCGAGGCGAACGGTGAGCTTTTTTTAACACCTTGGACAATTATTCACATGTCTCTATCATTCCAAACTCACCGTTCGTCTCGCTTCGCTGCAAAGGCAAGGCTACGTATCAATATGGCGCAGGGAACTGTGAAAGGGACTATTGTTACTAGAGTGCATTTTGTATGTAATATATACAATATGAGTGGCCGTGTTGTATCAGATATACAACCACGAGCCAAAGGCAAGGCTACGTATCAATATGGCGCAGGGAACTGTGAAAGGGACTATTGTTACTAGAGTGCATTTTGTATGACTGCATACTATAGGATTACCGATTTTGTCAAAACCGGTTTATCATGCAAGGGGATAGTCACGATAGTATAGAATACGTGCCAACCATTATTATCGACCCCAGTCCTTTACATTTGCAGCTGACTAAGAACACCATCTGAATTACGTCACAATTACATCACAATTATTGAAAGTCACATGTTCAAATTCAATGGTGACTCACACATTCATCTGTTTGTTGTGATTCGATGAAGCCTAAAAAAATGTTTGATCCCTTTTCCTATGGAGAGTGCTCATTGGATAATCATGAGAAACGTCAAAAATAGAACTGACTTGAAGTGTTCATGGTTCGAGATTCCCTAGATTACTCAATGTAGTAGCCAATGTTGGATGATTTTGATCATACGCCATTTCATCAATAGCTAATGCTCGCTCAAAACATTTCTGCGCTTCATCATACTTCCCCAGATCACGGAGGTTAATCCCTGCATTACTCAATGTAGTAGCCAATGTTGGATGATTTTGATCATACGCCATTTCTTTAATAGCTAATGCTCGCTCAAAACATTTCTGCGCTTCATCATACTTCCCCAGATCACGGAGGTTAATTCCTGCATTACTCAATGTAGTAGCCAATGTTGGATGATTTTGATCATACGCCATTTCTTTAATAGCTAATGCTCGCTCAAAACATTTCTGCGCTTCTTCATACTTGCCCAGATCACGGAGGTTATTCCCTAGATTACTCAATATAGTAGCCAATGTTGGATGATTTTGATCATGAGCCATTTCTTGAATAGCTAATGCTTGCTCAAAGCATTTCTGCGCTTCTTCATACTTGCCCAGATCACGGAGGTTATTCCCTAGATTACTCAATATAGTAGCCAATTTTGGATGATTTTGATCATACGCCATTTCTTTAATAGCTAATGCTCGCTCAAAACATTTCTGCGCTTCTTCATACTTGCCCAGATCACGGAGGTTATTCCCTAGATTATTCAATATAGTAGCCAATGTTGGATGATTTTGATCATGAGCCATTTCTTGAATAGCTAATGCTCGCTCAAAACATTTCTGCGCTTCTTCATACTTGCCCAGATAACGGAGGTTATTCCCTGTATTATTCAATGTAGTAGCCAATGTGGGATGATTTTGATCATACGCCATTTCTTCAATCGCTAATGCTCGCTCAAAACATTTCTGCGCTTCTTCATACTTGCCCAGATCACGGAGGTTATTCCCTAGATTACTCAATGTAGTAGCCAATGTTGGATGATTTTGATCATACGCCATTTCTTGAATAGCTAATGCTTGCTCAAAACATTTCTGCGCTTCTTCATACTTGCCCAGATCACGGAGGTTATTCCCTAGATTATTCAATATAGTAGCCAATGTGGGATGATTTTGATCATACGCCATTTCTTGAATAGCTAATGCTCGCTCAAAACATTTCTGCGCTTCTTCATACTTGCCCAGATCACGGAGGTTATTCCCTGTATTATTCAATGTAGTAGCCAATGTGGGATGATTTTGATCATACGTCATTTCTTGAATAGCTAATGCTCGCTCAAAACATTTCTGCGCTTCTTCATACTTGCCCAGATCACGGAGGTTATTCCCTACATTACTCAATGTAGTAGCCAATGTTGGATGATTTTGATCATACGCCATTTCTTCAATAGCTAATGCTCGCTCAAAACATTTCTGCGCTCTTTCATACTTGCCCAGATAATGGAGGTTATTCCCTAGATTATTCAATGTAGTAGCCAATGTGGGATGATTTTGATCATACGCCATTTCTTTAATAGCTAATGCTCGCTCAAAACATTTCTGCGCTTCTTCATACTTGCCAAGATCACAGAGGTTATTCCCTACATTACTCAATGTAGTAGCCAATGTTGGATGATTTTGATCATACGCCATTTCTTTAATAGCTAATGCTCGCTCAAAACATTTCTGCGCTTCTTCATACTTGCCCAGTTCACGGAGGTTATTCCCTGTATTATTCAATGTAGTAGCCAATGTGGGATGATTTTGATCATACGCCATTTCTTGAATAGCTAATGCTCGCTCAAAACATTTCTGCGCTTCTTCATACTTGCCCAGATCATGTAAGCTAGTTCCTAGATTACTGAGTGTAGTAGCCAAGGTTGGATGATCATCATCCTTAAAAGGTTCGTTAACCATCAGTACTATTCTATAGAAGGTATTTTCGGCTATGTGCTTAGCATGCTTTTTGCAGATGTGTCCCGCTGTAGTTATGTAACTCATGCATTCTTGGTGTCCTTTTTGGAAATGATTTTTCAGTATTGTGGTTGACAAAGGATTTGAGGCATAAAAAATTAGTTTGTTAGAGAGGTGCATAAAGTGCACTGCTACAGATTTTGTTGCAATAATGTGATTGACGTTGTCGCTATCAAATGCGTTTAAAAGTGCTGAAAAAGCATGAATTACTTTCACTAAGAAATAGAATTCTTCTTCTTTGCTCTGGTGTAGAACTATATATTGTAGACAACTATGCACAACTTGATGAACACCAATATCTTTTGACTGGTCTTCGGAAGAAAGAATAAGTGAAGATGAAAAGATAGTTGTGGCCACGAGATCTTCGTCTTGATCTGGTAAGCACCGTGTTACATATTGGACGACATATTCTAGAGGTATCCGCTCAGGTGCCATCACAGACAAGAATTGAAAAGCATGCATCATAACCATGTCTTCAGCCATTTCTTTTTCTAAGGCCAACTTGACTGCTGCAGTCATCGGTTGAGAATAAGTTGCACTAATTCTTTTATATTCCCCTTCAGTCGCTTCACGCTTGCCTTGTTGTAGCTTCTGCAAGTATTCTTCCCATGACATTGACGTTTTGGTGTAACTTACACGTTTTATGTAAGTTGCTGCACATGCTAGTGCTAGTGGCTGGAAATCTAGAGCCTTTGCAACTCGTAAAGTGCATTCTTCATCAGAAACAATGCCAGATATTTCAGAAAGTGTTCTAATTGCTTCATCTTGGTCCATACCACGGCTAAGGGATAAATGGTAAGAGTAGGAATCATTGGCACCAATAGATCGACTGTCTTGTGTAGTAACAAGTATCTGACCATTGCCATCAGTCTTCTCTCCCGCTAGTGGCAAGTATCGGAAGACTGATTTAACGTCTGTCACGTTATCCACTATCAAGAGCCACGAAGAATACTTTCGCAGTTTAGGAGCCACAAGACTTTTAAGATGATTGAGTTTCTCTTCCTGAGAGAGATCTTTTGATGTTCCAATACTCGTTGTATAGTTCTCATCGCAGTTTAAACTAATTGCAAATTCAATATACGATTGCATTAAGGTGTCTGTACTGGATGCGTTCAGAGCAAAAACAAACTTTACTTGATCTGTCACGCTGTTGGGAACATCATCGAAAACCTTCTCACCTATCTGCCTTCCTATTTCACTTTTGCCACAGCCAGGATTCCCTGAAAGATAAACAACAGTTATTTCATTTGTTTTTGTGCTTCTCAACCTTTTCATCTCTTCAAGGATCTTCGTTACTTCGTCTGAACGATTGATAACTTCATGGGACGGTTTGGGTGGCAAAGCACAAAACGATCGTGGTTCCTCGTTACGCATTTTCTCTTTTTCCAACTCTTGCTTAGTGACTCGAAGCTCCTCTGTAGGAAATGATTTCTGGTTTTTGATTGCCTCAATATCAGCAGTGTCTAGTTTCAGGGTGCTAAAAGCAGCTATGACTGTTTGGATAGAGGTTTGAAAATCCGATTCTTTTAACTTTCCATCAGACACATGAGCAAAGGCTTTATTACGGAACTGACGTAAGTCATCCACGCCTTTCTTAACAACGGGATCGAGACCTCTGCCGATACTATCTGAGTAAAGAATGGCAAAGAAAAGACAGGTACAATCCCATTCATTGGTATTCCCATTTCTCAAAATAGCAAGTTCTCTAGAATTTCGCTTTCGACTTTTTGGCGATTCCATGCTGTAGAAATCATTACCATTTTTAGCATTGTTTACCCACTCGCCGTGTGTCGTCTTGTACCGTGTGTCCCATAACTGTTTGAAGACTACTCTTAGTCCGTTAGTAATGATTCGATTGGTAACATTGGAAACCCTGAGATAGTTAAGTTCTTCTAGCGAATACTCTTGTGCTGTGGCCATCTGAATAATAAAATGATCTCAGATTAAACTATGTACAAATTCACCTACGGACAACAGGAATTTTCGTTTCAGATCACTACGTCGTATTGAGAAACATAAATAAATGGACAACGCAGAGCCCAAATTTAGACTCTGCCGTTTGTCAAAAATAATAAAGAATACTGTGAAAGGAAAGTCGGTATTTGACTCGGCTCGGAGCATAGTTTTGAGATGGGGGAGGTAATCTAGGGGTTCGGGGGAATGCCCCCACTCCCCCTGAAAATTTGGAAATTGAGTCTGTTGGAAATACAGTTTATTGACGACTCTTAAAACTCCAAGACTTGCTTCTTTTGTTATTCTAATTTCTGCTTTTGTTTTTCGATCTTAGAAGTGAGGCTAAGCCCGCATTAACTGGAATTTTAAGAGTCGTCAATAGAGTGCATTTAGTCAAATTAACTGTTGAATAGTTGACGTCACCTAAATTAGATAAGTTATTTACTATCCATTTTAGGCGGACTCAGTAACATCAATGTGAATCTACGAGTAAACGGATACTGAGATCAGGGTGGAAACGATGAAATACGACGATATATATCGACTGTCTTTTCACATATGGCTCTGGTAATGCATCAGTCAATTGAAACCCCGGCACCCCGACTCGTACTCCCGGAGAAGGCCGGAGAGTTAACGTGGCATAGCCGGGGATTTAACTTCCATTTAACAGCATTAGTCCACAGGGAGGACATGGGAGGAGGGAGAAGTAACATATGTGGGTTGTAAATGAGCGGGAATTTTAGCGGGGACTTTAACGCTATAGTCGGGAACTGGGCCCGAGGACCGTCTGGATAGTAGAAGGGGCCTGGAATGAAAGCGGCAGAACTGTGAAAGCGGGATAATAACTGAAATGAAAGTAAGAAAATTCGTTTTGATTTTATAGTTCTATTTTCTCTAGAGGTCTATCACCTATTTTCCGTTTATTGATAAATAAACTATTATGAGTATTGCAACGTACCCAGGGAGTAGTCATGTTGGCTTGTTCCAACAGTTTGTTGGGTTGAAAACCCCGCCAAATAGAATCGAAAATGGAGGATGTGTCATCGCTGTGTTGAACAACAATAAACTTTTCTTGCAGAAGTTGGAATAGTTCGCAGTCGGAATACTGACATCCATTGTTTAATTTTGCATTCATATACTGAGTCGAACTCAAAACCTTGTATATGCTTAAATTAAGAGATGTCTAAAGAAATCAGCTTCATCTTTTAAAATCTATATACATTGATCAATTTTTACGAAAATTATTGGGTCGTTTACAATCATCTTTTCGCGCGTAACTGCGATGGTTTCTTTTACTTCCGGCAGGCCTAGGGCCGGGAACTTGACCGCCCTCTTGCCCCCGAGGGCCGGGGAAACCGTGTTACTTTAACACTGGGCAATTGTTACTTTCCCTGGCCTTCGGGGGTCGGGTTGCCGTGGTTTCAATTGACTGATGCATGAAGTAAACACCCGGGTTTTTATATCGTAGGATTTATTAAAAGCGCCTATTATTCTTGTTCTAGCGATCAAGCATGCATTACTTCACGTCATGGATAAACCATTGTAAAGTAATAATGTTTTATCATTGACGAAATCAGGCACGGCGGAGGCGGGACTGCTTGGAGGAGGGCTACCCCCTTCCCACGTTTTCACTGAGTCAAAAAAATATTTTCTGTTGTGAGTTGCCTAAGGTTTTGCCCCTCAAAACCGCGGCACTGGAGCGCTGCTTTCTTACGACCCATAAACAGATAAAGCATTTCGATTTGGCTCATTTGCATGTTGCATAACATTAGTTTTCAAGTGCAGTGAAGGATAACAAGCTATCGTATTTATGCAAAGTGCCTCAAAGACTACTAATCATGTTTGATTTCGGGCGTGGATCCAGGAAAAAATATTACGGCCGTTTTCCGAACTGGCTGTCGTTGTACCTTGAATGAGAACTATACGTAGAAATAAAAGAGATTTATTACTGCTACTTTTGACAGTGTCAATTCCGGAAAACAATTTGACCAGTCTGGATCCGCTCCTGGATTTGGTTCTTTTAATGCATGTCTCAGGCCGGGACTAAACCCCGCAAGATGCCAGTCACAACTTACCTTCATTTGCTTTAACTTTAAGCGCCTCTAACTAGTTGACTTGGTTGGTTTTCTTCGGTATTCTAGAAGTGGAAAGACATTATCAAGGCGGAAGTACATGTTAGATCGTTCTGAATAAATCAGAGCAAAATCTTAACCAATTTGGCTCAATTTTCACTGACATTTCGCTAGATATGATTCAGTCAGTTTGAAACTTTTAAGTTAATACTTTATTAAAACCATTGCCGCTAAGAATAGCTCACCTGGGATGACTTTGCTTGTGCAAATTGAGAGGCTTCGCTTTTGTCCGGCAGTTCGACTACATGTAATGATCAACAACGCTGGACGTCACGCGATAAAGTGAGAGTATTGCTTCTCTGATTCTTTTAGAAATGCCATTCAGCTTGTCTTCGTTTTGTAAATCACTGATCATTCAGTACTGGAGCAAATATCATAACCTACATTACCGAAATTATGTATAAATGCTCGAACTATGTGGTCTAATTATAATCTTGAACGAACCAAGAATGCTGAACAGCGAACGGATGGCATGCGTAACGGCGCTTTGAGGAGGACTGGAGTGTAAGGCAATGGAGTGTAACACTGATATCTGCATCTCTTACAGCTGTAAATAGCTGCAGATATCAAGGTACATGGATGCTCGTTGTCGTTTGGAAGGACCACATTTCCATAAGAACTGAGTTTTACGGTTGTGACAGTCTTTAGAACACGTTACCGTGGAAATGATTCAAATCAACAATACCATGCATTCATCCATTCATTCGTTCATCCATCCATCCATCCATCCATCCATCCATCCATCCATCCATCCATCCATCCATCCATCCATCCATCCATCCATCCATCCATCCATCCATCCATCCATCCATCCATCCATCCATCCATCCATCTGCCGTCCGTCCGTCCGTCCGTCCGTTCATTCATTCATTTATTCATTTCGTCTATCGATCTATGATTTTTGTGATTCCCCTAAATACATTCATTCATTTATTCATTTCGTCTATCGATCTATGATTTTTGTGATCCCCCTAAATACACCGACCCCCCCCCCCCCCTCAACTACAAGGCTATAAATATTAATGACCGAGCTGAGATGTTCTGACTCATACGCGAAAAAAAAATTGATGAAGGAAGTAGGTATTAAAATATCCTCAACGAATGCGTATCTATAGAGCGGAAACAGAGGAGTGGTATAATATCCGGTATGGGAGACAGTAAAAGAACAATTACAATGATCTGAATGATGAGTTAGTACACAAAAACTCTTAATATTTTGGCGACTATAAAAAAATTCCACTCACTCACGCAGAAGAAAAGCGATAATATTGCAACAAAAAACGAAAACTTTTATCAAAAAAACGTTACTTATCACGATTTTACAACGACAGCCCTCTCCCCTCCCCACCCCAAACTCTTCTTTAGGTACTTCAGTCTGCCCGACTCATACCCAGTCTCCCCTCAAACTTTCCCGTTCTTTTAAAACACCCAACTTCACTTACCCACTTGAAATCCCATCTCTTGCAATGATGAAAAGTGATAGTATCACAAGAGGACAAGTAGAAACGACAAGACCTTGTTTACGTGAAAGGGAGTCGACAAAACATAAATAAGGACTGGTTCCGATTATGATGACATGATACAACCCTAGTTTTTATGCAGCTTCTTTTCTATATTTGTTTGTAATTACTTTTTCCCTCTCACTTTGTGTAATCTGGCTTGTAAACTTTTACTTGTTAGAAATTAAAAAAAGAGGTTGGTGCATGCGTAACAGATAAAACCTTGGTTGCCAAGTAACGAATAAAAAATTATCAATTTAAAAATAAGTTGTGATAAAAAGGTAAATTTTACACCGTAAAAAATAAGAAAGATCACTTACTGACGTTTCGGACGCTAGTCCTTCGTCCTTCTTCCTATTGGGTACTCATAATTTAAAAATAACAATGTTTTCATTTTTACATGAATTCTTCGTCAACCAAATAAAAATTATTTTCTAATATATTTATGTACGAAAGAGATCCGGACTACAAACCACACAACAACTGAGTTAATGGTTAGCAACTTGTGACGAAGAGTATATATATTATAGTCAATTCTATCACTTAGAAGACTCTTCCCTACATTTTGACGAACCTTCCTCCAAAAATAAATATTACGTGCTTGAACTCCATTGTTGTTTCTTAATGTTAGCTTCTTTGCAAAGTTGGCTTCGAGCGCGCGGATGGCATCAATTATACTCACTAAAACAGCACAGTTCTCGATCAAGCAGAGCGAATTTCCTAAATTTCATTTGATAGGTAATTAATGGTCTTAGTTATTCTTGGTTTTTCAGTTACAAAGTGATGTCCTATTGTTGGCAAGAAAACCCAATCGAGCGTCCAAAGTTCCCCGACCTTCGTCAAAGATTTGAAGAGCTTCTACAGGAAGATAGTCCATACATGGACTTCAGTAATCTGGACAATAACAAAGAGTATTACCTGGTACCTTCTTTTAACAGCGCTGACGATAATGAAGACGGCTCCATATCATCTGTAAAACACGAACTCCAAATAGACCTTATTCGTTGTGGTGCAATGTTGTTCTCATCAGACCTTTTTATTCTATCACTATTTTCGACTTCGTGCGCTTTCAGAACAATAGGTGAGATCAAACATTGTACGGAATTTGAACATCTTTAGAATTTGAACACAAGATGCTTGTATTTCATTGTTGTAATCACAACGAATCGGGCCATTCCAATGCACAACACTTACGTATGTTGAAAGCATGACCTGACTACAACTATTCAGTCAACAACAATGAAATACGAGTATCTTTTGTTCAAATTCTAAAGATGTTCAAATTTCGTACAATCTTTGATGCACTTATTGTTCTGAAAGCGCACGAAGTCGAAAATAGTGATAGAGCAAAAAGGTCTATTACAGACCAGTGTCATTCCCAAGAGTATCATTTCTTTGTTTAACAGTTGTGCATGATAAGACACATGAATATGGATACAACTAAAACAAAGAATCTTAAATAAAGGTATAATATTTTAATTTCAGTTCAAAATAGCGTAAAATAAATTTTCAAATAATTATCATCCGTAGGGCACAGAGATGTGTGTTGTTACTTCCTATCCTGTTGACTGTGTCTAAAGGAACTTTAACAAATGTTAATTACACTTTGATTAATTTTTTTTACTTAATAATAATATTTTTTCCATGTTTCCAATATTGATATCGGATAGTGTCATCGCTAATCGATATCCATTCGGGGTTCATCGTGTGCTGGACATCGGAGGACTGATACTGAATCGCAGATTTGCTGGCGGAGTTTCTATAAAAAAAGCATCCAAATCAACAACAAAATCATGGGTTTTGTTTTTCCTTTATATACCTTACCTTCATGCACTTCATTTCTCTACATTTCGTGACTTGACAATGATGTTCAGCCAACGTGGAAACGTCGTCGATTTTAAGTTTTATGACATTTTATCGCAGAATTTTATAACCAATTTTTTAAAATTTATATCAATTATTTTCTCTTTGTATAGCAATCTGACCCTTTTTTAGACTTGCTTTTTGTTTCTTTATCAAAAACGATGTATTCATGAATGACATGACATGATTCTTCTATTTTTGAATGGCTTGTATACTTCCCTTATATCTCTTCCTCTTTTCTCATACCTTGCTATTCTTTCCTCTCTCTCAGTTCTTACCTCGCTCATTTGGTTTCTTTTCCCATAAGGTGGTCCAGGTACAGGTACAGGTGGAGCTGCAGGTCCAGGTACAGGTGTAGGTACAGGTACAGCTGCAGTACGTGTAGTACAACTCTTATCCACCAACACCAACAATCCAACAAACACCATAATCAAGATTACAGCTTTCTTGTCACAGGCCATCTTTCTTTTACTTTCTTGTCTTTTGTGATTTACTTCTCTTACTGGAATAGTGAACTCTATTCCTCCTGCAATTCCTTTATAGCGATTTCACCTAAAATATGGATCGATGTTCGATCACGCGATTAGTTACCGTCTCAGTTCTTTGCTTTCGGCACGTGTGCGGCACGTGTTAGTTAGTGGCCCACTTAAGCATCCACTCAGTTCTGTGTGACTACGTATATACATTCTTTCTTGTCATATCTTGTCTTGTCCTTGGATATGGCCCGTCTCTTAAAAAAACAAAGCAAAGCTAAAATAATGCGCTTTGCCGCTTGTTATTTTTCTTCTTTTTAATTTGTTCATCTTTGCTTCAATTCAAGTTCATACTTCTTATTTTCCCCCCCTTTTTTTGCTGTTAAAAATTCATTTCAGACACTAGCGTAGGGAGGGGGGAACGGGGGGCACGTGCCCCCCACCCCCAATTTTTTGGTAAATAGGTAATTGTTTGTCTTTTTCCATTTTTATAATTTTTATTTCTTTTGTACTTGGCGCCCTCCACTTTTTGTAGAGAAAGTTTTATTCCCTATTTCGTCGTAAATATCGCGGGTTTTTTGTTTTTTATTTTGCGTCGGCGATTTTTTGAGGAGATGCCCCCCAGAACCTATAGGTCCTCGCTACGCCTCTGATTTCAGATCACCTTGAAAAATCGTGCTTATTTTCTTGTATAATAACAACTTTGTATGTAAATATAATGGATTTCAAGAAGTCCTCAAAATCGAACTTTTGAGTTGGTCTGAAATTCATGATTTTGACCAGGCCGTTCTGGCTCCATTGATGTGAAGTTGGCAGATTTTGAGCCAAATTTTTCACATATTTTCAAATTTCCAGTTATTAATAGTTGAATAGAGATGAATCGAGTTTATTTTATTTGCTGTGATCATTCCCCTCAAAGTAGAGTCTGTAGTTTAGAGAGAAATTTGGGTGTCTTTCATGCGGACGTATCCTTATGTAAAATAGCCAGGAATACCTGGCCAAGGTCATGAAATTCATACCAACCGAAAGGTCCTCAAAATCGAGCTTTTGAGTTGGCGTGAAATTCATGATTTTCACCAGACGTTCCTATATATCTGGGTTATAAAAAAAGGTACTTCTTGATCTTCTTCTTCGTAGTTCATACTTTTTATTTTTTGCCTTTTTTTGCTGTTGAAAATTCATTTCAGATCAACTTTAAAACTCGTGCTTGTTTTCATGAGTGTATAATATAGAGGATATCACATGGGCGCACGGAGATACGAATTTTATCTTCAAGTGTTGAAAAGATCTCGAACGAGTGAGCACAGTGAACGAGTTAGATATTTTCAACACTCGAAGATAAAATTCGTATCTCCAAGCGCCCATGCAATATTTTGTTTATTTTATAATTATCAATGGAATAGAAAAGAAAGCTTTTTTGAGCTTTTTTTCTTCTATAAGAAGCATGTTACCATAGTGATGATATCTTGACATGTGAAAATATCAAATTTTTGAAATAGAGAAATATAGGTATTCCATTGATAATCATATAATAAAACAACTTTTTATGTAAATATAATGGATTTCAAGAAGTCCTCAAAATCGAACTTTTGAGTTGGTCTGAAATTCGTGATTTTGACCAGGCCGTTATAGTGGCTCCATTGATGTGAAGTTGGCAGATTTTGAGCCAAATGTTTCACATATTTTCGAATTTCCAGTTATTAATAGATGAATAGATGAATCGAGTTTATTTTATTTGCTGTGATCATTCCCCTCAAAGTAGAGTCTGTGGTTTAGAGAGAAATCGGGGTGTCTTTCATGTGAACGTATCCTTATGTAGAAGAGCCAGGAATACCTGGCCAACGTCATGAAATTCATACCAACCGAAAGGTCCTCAAAATCGAGCTTTTGAGTTGGCGTGAAATTCGTGATTTTCACCAGACGTTCCTATATATCTGGGTTATAAAAAAGGTGCTTCTTGATCTTCTTCTTCGTAATTCATACTGCTTATTTTTTCCCTTTTTTTCCTGTTGAAAATTCATTTCAGGTCAACTTGAAAAATCGTGCTTATTGTCTTGTATAATAACAACTTTTTACGTAAACATAATAAATTTCAAGAAGTCCTCAAAATCGAACTTTTGAGTTGGTCTGAAATTCGTGATTTTGACCAGGCCGTTATAGTGGCTCCATTGATGTGAAGTGGGCAGATTTTGAGTTAAATTTTTTACATATTTTCAAATTTCCAGTTATTAATAGATAAATAGAGACATGATGAATGGAGTTTATTTTATTCGCTGTGATCATTCCCCTCAAAGTAGAGTCTGTGGTTTAGAGAGAAATTGGGGTGTCTTTCATGCGGACGTATCCTTATGTAGAAGAGCCAGGAATACCTGGCCAAGGCCATGAAATTCATACCAACCGAAAGGTCCTCAAAATCGAACTTTTGAGTTGGCGTGAAATTCATGATTTTCACCAGACGTTCCTATATATCTGGGTTATAAAAAAGGTGCTTCTTGATCTTCTTCTTCGTAATTCATACTGCTTATTTTTTTCCTTTTTTTTCCTGTTGAAAATTCATTTCAGATCAGCTTGAAAATCTTGCTTATTTTCTTGTATAATAACAACTTTTTATGAAATATGATAATGGATTTCAAAATCGAACTTTTGAGTTGGTCTGAAATTCATGATTTTCACCGAGACGTTCCTATATACACTCCATTGCAGAAACGTTGTAGTATACATTTATACATATTATATACAAATAAAGAATAAAAAAATTAATAACTCTGAACCCATCGATGTATATCTCACATGTTGGTGGTATTATCAATGGATTCTAATGAGAAATCTTTTGTTAGAAACCACCAACATGGCCGCGATGACGTAACGTGCAATATCGAAGAATTGGTAACAAATTATTATCGTATTATACCCTACATGTAGAAGTCATTTTCAAACTAAACCGTCAGAGTTGATAGGCACTTGAACTAGTAAAAGCAAACGATTCGAATCACAGATTCAGAAAGCAGGAGCCTTTCTAGAGAACTTCTATTTGAATAATTTTGAACCGTGACAGGAAGATTTTTTTCTGTATATATTTTCTGTGTGTCTTCTCCTTTTCTCCCCATTTCTTTTCAGCATGGCTGCTTATCACAGATATTAACTCGACATCCCCTAAAACAAAACAAAATTGAATTAAATTAAGAAAAAAAGCAAACTTGTTTGATCTTTTTTGTTATTTTATCTTTCTTCTTTTCCTCCTCCTCCCCCCCCCCCCCCCCCTCATCTTCTTCTTCTTCTTCTTCTTCTTCTTCTTCTTCTTCTTCTTCTTCTTCTTCTTCTGCTTCTTCTTCTTCTTCTTCTTCTTCTTCTTCTGCTTCTTCTTCTTCTTCTTCTTCTTCTTCTTCTTCTTCTTCTTCTTCTTCTTCTTCTTCTTCTTCTGCTTCTGCTTCTTCTTCTTAACAAGCCATCCACTACCTTTTCAATGGATTGGAATGGACTTCAGGAACGTTTGAAATGATATCTTATAAGATGGCCTATTTTTTGACCTTTGTGGCTTTTTTCTGCTCGATTTTCAGTCTCGATGCGATCACATTTGACCAGCGATTCATGGCCGTTGTTTCCCCCCTTAAATACATTAAGTACTTTTCACGGTGGACAAAGCTTCCTCTGCCAGTTGTGTAGATAGCTTCTTTAGTCTTGCCTGTTCAGTTTGCTAACATTAAGATGGACATCAAGAATTTCTTTAACAAAACCTACTGCACTTTATCCTCAGAAATTTCAGATGACACAATTATCATGATGTCCATTGGAAGTGTCCTCCCCATGGCTGCCGTGATTACTGTTTTTGCTATCATTGCCTATAAACTCTCGATAAGACGTGTCCATGGTGAGCAAAGTGGTGCGGCTCAAAGACAAAACGAAGCACAAAGAACTGCCGAGAAGGTCACCCTCATAATCTATATAAATGTCATCAATCTATTTTCAAGTGCCATCTCTATCAGCGTTGAGATCTAGATATACTTTATATTTGTTCAGTTTGCTCCGTACCTACCATCATCATCACTAATTGTCGACGAAGATCTTGACGAAGCTGACGCACTTTTCGAGCTTGACGACGTACCCATGGTTTCTTTTCTGTGTTCTGGAAGAAAAAAATATCATAATAGTTCTGTTAACAATTCCCGCCGCCATTTTGAAACACACATGGAAAAGAGGCTGAGGTTGAGTTGTCAGGTGAAGTATTCACGATTCAGTCCATACATCGGTTCACATCGATCAAAGACAAAGCATTCAATCAAGGCTCCAAAGGAATTTCAAAATATTATTCAAATTTGATCCTTGCAGCCTCGACTGAATGCTTTGTGTTTGTCCAGTGAACCGAGAGAGAATATTATCTATGCTATTAAAATTGTTGTCAGTGCGCATGCACTGCGTTTCCATTTCGGACGCAGAAAAAAACGCTTGTTTAAAAATTGATAATCTCCGGTCAGACTTGAAATCTTTAGCTAGACAACAACAGTATCCCTAAGTATCTAATATATTTTCAAGTCCGGATAAGACTTGCCTTTATAATAGCGAATGTCCACGAACTCGAATTCCTAGCACAAAGCATGATGGGAAACTGAGTCCTTAAGGTTTTCTGGCTCCTCTAAAAATTCATCTGAAAATTTTTCCTTCGAGATTTTCTATGTAAATGTTAGTATTTGAACAGACGAAAATAACAGAGAATATATTTTCTGATATTTCCTTGGATTTCGATGTTCCATTTTTGCAGTTTCCCAGAGTGCTTTGTGAGCTTTGATGCTCTGAACCAATGAGGGGCATATGACGTAATAGGTATAATAGATACTGGCTAGTGTTGTGCAATTTTTCAATTTTGCCGCGGAGGGGGAAAAACGAAGGTAGTTTTAGACTGGTTTGCCAAAGGCAACAGGAAAAGCTCGTTAATAGGTCATTTACTGCCATCTTATGAAATGAGATTAGTTTGTTATTGAAAAAAAAAAAAAAAAAAATGACCCATTCATGCTTGTTCCGGCTTAGAGCATCAGTGTATCCTGACGGTCATCACATCAAGTACATCACATGTGATACTCATGAGCATCTTGAAGTTTATCTTGGAATGAAGTAAATGACATCTTCGAACTACTTGCTAGTCAAGAGATTTTATTGGAAGTAAACGTTTCGGCCTTGTTTGGCCTTTTTCAGTACTGTGTGTTGACAAAACTCGAAGAGCTAAAAGATAAAAATGCTACGCAAATATATATATACTAAAAAGAAAAAAATGAAAAAATACAAAGAACTAAAAGAATAAAAACGTTGAAAAAAATGATGGAATGTTGTATCTAGTATATGTTAAAAGGACGCTCAAAAATACCGAGGTTAAAGTAAATCAATTGTTTCTGATGCGCTTAAGGGAGTTGAACTCTTGTCTTTTATTAAGCTTGGGGGAACGAGAGTATAAAGTTGTGCGCTTGCTCCAAAAATGCTCAACGAGTGTGAAGAACTCGGTCCACATTCTCTTGGGCCACAATCTGTTCAGTGGCAATGAATTTAAAATCCTCAAATGTGTGCTCGCTTGTGTTCAAAATGAATTGCCACCCCACAGACTACTTTGTTTGTTATCATAGCCGATTTGTGATTCCTAAATCTCACTTACTGGTAGATCCAATGTATTGAAAAGAACACTTCAGTTCATGTGATTAAATGAATCACGTTATCTGACGTACAGGAAATGTTCTGTTTGATCATGTTATAGGACCTGCCAGTAGAGGAAATAGAAAACTTAGCAGTGAGATTCCTTAGCAAAATTGTTGCAAAGGTCACATTTTCTGGAACAGCAAAAACTATAGCCGTAGTTCGAAGTATAGGTTTCGCAGTTCCAGAAGGCTTAGCTTTTGACAGGGTCTCCTTCAGATTTCTAGGTCTTCTAAAAGCTGGGATGGTAGAATTAACAGGAAATAAATCACTTAAAGTTGGACAAATTTTGCAGAAGCGGTAATTAATTATAAATTGTCTCTACTTTCTGATATTTGTAAGTCTAGGATTAAAATCAAACACGAGATCTAGAGAATAATCAGTGCGTTTTGATTATTCAGTAAGGTAAGAGCCTCTCGACCTTGATCACACTTTGTCGAATTCTATATATATACCGAATCTCTAAAACTTTGACACATTCGCGTTTTATATATATATATACGCATTTACAAGAGAATCAAATGGTAAAGACATGGCGGCCATGTTGGTGGTATTATCAATGGATGCTTATGAGAAATGTTTTGTTAAAAACCACCAACATGGCCGCGATGACGTAACGTGCAATATCGAAGAATTGGTAACAAATCATTATCGTATTATACCCTACATGTAGAAGTCATTTTCCAACTAAACCGTCAGAGTTGATAGGCACTTGAACTAGTAAAAGCAAACGATTCGAATCACATCATATGACCAAGGCGGAAGCACAAATGCTGTTCACTTCAAATATTCACTTTATGCAACAAAATCACGGCCAAAAATTTAGTACTTACGAGTAAAAATTGAAAAAAAGTTAAGCGTTAGGCGTATAAAAAGTCTTTAAAATGTTAACTGTAAAATTTTTCATAGCCATGGCTTGTAAGACTTGTATTTGTCGAGATCTCTTCTTAATACTGATGTAATGTTATGCATTCATCCCAGAATGGTGGTAAGACCGTACGTGTGTTTTTTTTAGCAATGTGAAGTGATCATTAAGAGTAGACTTTTGTTAACCGCAACGGACAAAAATTTACCGTTAGCCGTAAAAAAGCCAAAATTTCAACCGTTACTGTAGAAGCTACCACTCCATCGAGACCCTCTTCTAAAGAAGACAAGTAAACGGTGTATTAAACCATAGCTCACCTCTATTGATTTGATAAATGCTTTAAGGGTAAAAGCTTCGCCTCTTTGTCTGCCTGGATTCCCGTTCAGACTGTACCAGGTACACTGTGTGCGACACAATGTCGCAGGGCATGATGGGCATATCATTTTCAGCTGAATTTTTCCTTAAAAAAATAAACCGTGTTTGGTCACGTGTATGTAGGTATATGCATGTATGTATATATATGTGTATTGTAATCTTTCTATCAGTCAAAAGTGACACACTTTACGAATTTTAAACAATGAAAATTTCTAAAAAACATTGGACTGAAGCATCTTGTCAAGTTTTACCTTCAAATGTTGAGTATCTTTCGAGTAATAAGAAAATACTGATTTTATGCTAATTTAGGCAACGGACCAGGGCCGCCTAAACGGTGCCTATCAACTCGGTTTAGTTTGAAAATCACTTCTACATGTAGGGTATAATACGATGGCACAGTTTAACGGGATATGGACTTCTCATTTCTGATCATGAGATATAAAGGTTTAAAATTTAAAAATGCAAATCAGATGACGTCGACTCAGGATTCATTTAAAATACGAAATTACTGTCCTGTAAGCCAGTTTTCAATTAATAAATGATTTTTATTACCAAAATATATGTTATAGTAGAGTTTTGGTGAGTTTTTTAGTGAGAGTCACTGGTAGTAAAACATACAAGAAAAGAGAGCAAATACCTTGGTGGACGTCATCTGATTTGCATTTTTAAATTTTAAACCTTCTATCTCTCTGACTGTGCCATTGTATTATACCCTACATATAGAAGTGACTTTCAAACTAAACCGTCAGAGTTGATAGGCACTTTACCTGTTGGGTCTACGTACCTCGACCTCCGGCGTGCATCCAACACGGGAACAAGAAATCGAGTTTCTAGTGATGTAATCGCCATCGGCCACGACGTGACTTTCAACATGTTTACATAAACTTTATTTCCGTGTCAGTGTACTAGCTAGCGTACCACGTTCTCGACGAAACACATTCTTTTCTTCGAGGTTCAGATTCTTCGAAGTATACATTGGTGAGTATAATTCTTTCGGCGGAATTAATGTTACACTTCAGTTTATTTGATGTTGGAAATATTCATCAAGATAATGACGTATTCTTTTATCAGTTTTTCAGTGCTATTATGAGAGGAGAGCAACTGGCATTAAAATATTCTCTATATTTTTTATTCCAGTTTACCCCTCCCAGGATCGGATCTAGGATTTTGTTCAGGGGGGAGGGGGTGCAGGGCACAAAGTCATCTCACGGGTGTGCAATCCTCAGAATCGTGCAAAGAAAGAAAACCCCGCCCTGCACCCCTCTCCTTGATCAACCCCTGGCCTCCTCCGTATTGCCTGAATTTTTATTTTGTTTCTCCCCCAGTTCTCTATTTTGTTTTTGGTTCTAAACCTTTTATTGTGTTTTTAAGAAAATTAAAAGAAAGTTACTAGACAATTATTAGTCGGTAGTAAACTAATGATTACACTTCGTGAAAACGTAATCTTCTTTAAGTCTTAAAATTGATGGATAGCATTCGTGTACTAAACATTCCTTTTCACAGTTCCCTGCGCCATCTTGAAAGGTAGCCGTGCCCTTGCATAGAAGCGAGGGAACGGTGAGCTTTTTTTAACACCTTGGACAATTATTCACATGTCTCTATCATTCCAAACTCACCGTTTGTCTCGCTTCGATGCAAAGGCAAGGCTACGTATCAATATGGCGCAGGGAACTGTGAAAGGGACTATTGTTACTAGAGTGCATTTTGTATGTAATATATACAATATGAGTGGCCGTGTTGTATCAGATATACAACCACGAGCCGAAGGCAAGGCTACGTATCAATGTGGCGCAGGGAACTGTGAAAGGGACTATTGTTACTAGAGTGCATTTTGTATGACTGCATACTATAGAATTACCGATTTTGTCAAAAGCGGTTTATCATGCAAGGGGATAGTCAGGATAGTATAGAATACGTAGCAACCATTACTATCGCCCCATGTCCTTTACTTTTGCAGCTGTCTAACGGAACACCATCTGAATTACGTCACAATTACATCACAATTATTGACAGTTACGTGTTCAGATCCACTAGTGAATCATACATTCATCCGTTTGTTGTGATTAGATAAAGCCTAAAACATGTTTGATCCCTTTTTCTATGGAGAGTGCTGATTAGATAATCATGAAAAATGTCAAAAAAAGAACTGACTTGAAGTGTTCATGGTTCGAGATTCCCTAGACTATTCAATGTAGAAGGCAATGTTGGATGATTTTGATCATACGCCATTTCTTTAATAGCTAATGCTCGCTCAAAACATTTCTCTGCTCCTTCATACTTGCCCAGATAACGGAGGTTATTCCCTAGGCTAGATCACTCAATGTAGTAGCCAATGTTGGATGATTTTGATCATACGCCACTTCTTGAATAGCTAATGCTCGATCAAAACATTTCTGCGCTTCTTCACACTTGCCCAGATCACGGAGGTTATTCCCTAGATTACTCAATGTAGTAGCCAATGTTGGCTACAGGAGCAGACGTAGCTCAGTTGGTTAGTGCGCGGCCTTCGGAGGTAGAGGTCCATGGTTCGATCCTCAGGATCTCCACGTCTGTTTCGACTTCTTTCTAATCCGTGTAGCTTCAGCTTTGAATATTCTTAAAACAGAGCACCGATTGAGAAAGGGGGTAAAGTGCGCACCGTCGGCTTCCATTGATACCAGCCATGTAGCTGAAGGAACTACCGACGTTAAATAAAGTTACTTTACTTTACCTTTCTTTTTTTTGGATGATTTTGATCATATGCCATTTCTTCAATAGCTAATGCTCGTTTAAAACATTTCTGCGCTTCTTCATGCTTGCCCAGATCACCGAGGTTATTCCCTAGATTTCTCAATATATTAGCCAATTTTGGATGATTTTGATCATACGCCATTTCCTGAATAGCTAATGCTCGCTCAAAACATTTCTGCGCTTCTTCATACTTGCCCAGATCACCGAGGTTATTCCCTAGATTATTCAATGTAGTAGCCAATGTTGGATGATTTAGATCATACGCCATTTCTTCAATAGCTAATGCTCGCTCAAAACATTTCTGCGCTTCTTCATGCTTGCCCAGATCACCGAGGTTATTCCCTAGATTACTCAATATAGTAGCCAATTTTGGATGATTTTGATCATGCGCCATTTCTTGAATAGCTAATGCTCGCTCAAAACATTTCTGCGCTTCTTCACACTTGCCCAGATAACGGAGGTTATTCCCTAGATTACTCAATGTAGTAGCCAATGTTGGATGATTTTGATCATACGCCATTTCTTTAATAGCTAATGCTCGCTTAAAACATTTCTGCGCTTCTTCATGCTTGCCCCGATCACCGAGGTTATTCCCTAGATTACTCAATGTAGTAGCCAATGTTGGATGATTTTGATCATACGCCATTTCATCAATAGCTAATGCTCGCTCAAAACATTTCTGTGCTTCTCCATTCTTGCCCAGATCACGGAGGTTAATCCCTGCATTACTCAGTATAGTAGCCAATGTTGGATGATTTTGATCATACGCCTTTTCTTGAATAGCTAATGCTCGCTCAAAACATTTCTGCGCTTCTTCATTCTTGCCCAGTTCACGGAGGTTATTCCCTAGATTATTCAATGTGGTAGCCAATGAGGGATGATTTTGATCATACGCCATTTCTTTAATAGCTAATGCTCGCTCAAAACATTTCTGCGCTTCTTCATGCTTGCCCAGTTCACCGAGGTTATTCCCTAGATTACTCAATGTAGCAGCCAATGAGGGATGATTTAGATCATACGCCATTTCTTGAATAGCTAATGCTCGTTCAAAACATTTCTGCGCTTCTTCATTCTTGCCCAGATCACAGAGGTTATTCCCTAGATTACTCAATATAGTAGCCAATGTTGGATGATTTTGATCATACGCCATTTCTTGAATAGCTAATGCTCGCTCAAAACATTTTTGCGCTTCTTCATGCTTGCCCAGATAACAGAGGTTATTCCCTAGATTACTCAATGTAGTAGCCAATGTTGGATGATTTTGATCATACGCCATTTCTTTAATAGCTATTGCTCGCTCAAAACATTTTCGCGCTTCTTCATGCTTGCCCAGATCACAGAGGGTGTTCCCTAGATTACTCAATGTAGTAGCCAATGTTGGATCATTTTGATCATACGCTGTTTCATGAATAGCTAATGCTCGCTCAAAACATTTCTGCGCTTCTTCATGCTTGCCCAGATCACCGAGGTTATTCCCTAGATTACTCAATGTAGTAGCCAATGTTGGATCATCATCATCATTAAAAGTTTGTTCAACTATCAGTACTATTCTATATAAGGTATTTGCGGCTACGTGCTTAGCGTGGGTTTGGCAGATGCGTCCCGCTGTAGTGATGGAACCTATGGATTCTTTGTATCCTTTTTGGAAATGGCTTTTCAGTATTGTGGTTGACAAAGGATTTGAGGTATAAAAATGTAGCTTGTTAGACACGTGCATAAAGTGCACTGCTACTGATTTTGTTGCAATAATGTGATTGACATTGTCGCTATCAAATACGTTTAAAAGTGCTGAAAAAGCATGAATCACTTTTACTAAGATATAGAATTTTTCTTCTTTGCTCTTGTGTAGAACCGCTATATCTTGTAGACAACTATGCACAACTTGATGAACACCAATATCTTTTGACTGGTCTTCGGAAGAAAGAATAAGTGAAGATGAAAAGATAGTGGTAGCCATGAGTTCTTCGTCTTGATCTGGTAAGCAACGTGTTACATATTGGACGACATATTCTAGAGGTATCCGCTCAGGAGCCATCACAGACAAGAATTGAAAAGCATGCATCATAACCATGTCTTCAGCCATTTCTTTTTCTAAGGCCAACTTGACTGCTGCAGTCATCGGTTGAGAATAAGTTACACTAATTCTTTTATATTCCCCTTCCGTCGCTTCTCGCTTGCCTTGTTGTAGCTTTTGTAAGTATTCTTCCCATGACATTGACGTTTTGGTGTAACTTACACGTTTCATGTAAGTTGCTGCACATGCTAGTGCTAGTGGCTGAAAATCTAGAGCCTTTGCAACTTGTAAAGTGCATTCTTCTTCAGAAACGATGCCAGATATTTCAGAAAGTGTTCTAATTGCTTCATCCTTGTCCATACCACGGCTAAGGGATAAATGGTAAGAGTAGGAATCATTGGCACCAATGGATAAGGATCGACTGTCTTGTGTAGTAACAAGTATCTGACCATTGCCATCAGTCTTCTCTCCCGCTCGTGGCAAGTATCTGAAGACTGATTTAACGTCTGTCACGTTATCCACTATCAAGAACCACGAAGAATACTTTCGCAGTTTAGGAGCCACAAGACTTTTAAGAAGATTGAGTTTCTCTTCCTGAGAGAGATCTTTTGATGTTCCAATACTCGTTGTATAGATCTCATCGCAGTTTAAACTAATTGCTAATTCAATATATGATGGCATTAAGGTGTCTGTACTGGATGCGTTCAGAGCGAAAACAAACTTTACTTGATCTGTCTCGCTGTCTGGAACATCATCGAAAACCTTCTCACCTATCTGCCTTCCTATTTCACTTTTGCCACAGCCAGGATTCCCAGACAGATAAACAACAGTTATTTCATTTGATTTGGTGCTCCTCAACCTTTTCATCTCTTCTAGGATCTTCGTTACTTCGTCTGAACGATCGATAACTTCATGGGACGGTTTGGGTGGCAAAGCACAAAACGATCGTGGTTCCTCGTTACGCATTTTCTCTTTTTCCAATTGTTGCTGAGTGACTCGAAGTTCCTCTGTAGGAAACGACTTCTGGTTTTTGATTGCCTCGATATCAGCAGTGTCTAGTTTCAGGGTGCTAAAAGCAGCTACTACTGTTTGGATAGAGGTTTCAAAATCCGATTCTTTTAACTTTCCATCAGACACATGAGCAAAGGCTTTATTACGGAACTGACGTAAGTCATCCACGCCTTTCTTAACAACGGGATCGAGAAACGTGCCGATACTATCTGAGTAAAGAATGGCAAAGAAAAGACAGGTACAATCCCATTCATTGGTATTCCCATTTCTCAAAATAGCAAGTTCTCTAGAATTTCGCTTTCGACTTTTTGGCGATTCCATGCTGTAGAAATCATTGCCATTTTTAGCATTGTTTACCCACTCGCCGTGTGTCGTCTTGTACCGTGTGTCCCATAACTGTTTGAAGACTACCCTGAGTCCGTCACCAATTTCTCCAGTCGTGACTTTGCATATCCTGAGGTAATTCAGTTGTTCCAGCGAATACTCTTGTGCTGCGGCCATCTGCAAAACTAAAATGATCTCAGATTAAACTATGTACAAATTCACCTACGGACAACAGGAATTTTCGTTTCAGATCACTACGTCGTATTGAGAAACATAAATAAATGGACAACGCAGAGCCCAAATTTGGACTCTCTGCCTTTTGTCAAAAATAATGAAGAATACTGTGAAAGGAAAGTCGGTATTTGGCTCGGCTCGGAGCATAGTTTTGAGTTAGGGGAGGTAATCTGGGGGTTCGCCCCCACTTCCCCTGAAAATTTAGAAATTCCAGTGCCGCGGTTTTGAGGGGCAAAACCTTAGGCAACTCACAACAGAAAATATTTTTTTGACTCAGTGAAAACGTGGGAAGGGGTAGCCCTCCTCCAAGCACTCCCGCCTCCGCCGTGCCTGATTTCGTCAATGATAAAACATTATTGCTTTACAATAGTTTATCCCTGACGTGAAGTAATGCATGCTTGATCGCTAGAATAAGAATAATAGGCGCTTTTAATAAATCCTACGATATAAAAACCCGGGGTTTTACTTCATGCATCAGTCAATTGAAACCACGTGAATGAACCCGACCCCCGAAGGCCAGAGAAAGTAACATTTGCCTAACGTTAAAGTAACACGGTTTCCCCGCCCTCGGGGGCAAGAGGGGGGTTAAGTTTCCGGCCCAAGGCCTGCTGGAAGTAAAAGAAACCATCGCAGTCACGCGCGAAAAGATGATTGTAAACGACCCGATAATTTTCGTAAAAATTGATCAATGTATATAGATTTTAAAAGATGAAGCTGATTTCTTTAGACATCTCTTAATTTAAGCATATACAAGGTTTTGAGTTCGACTCAGTATGTGAATGCAAAATTAAACAATTGATGTCAGTATTCCGACTGCGAACTATTCCAACTTCTGCAAGAAAAGTTTATTGTTGTTCAACACAGCGATGACACATCCTCCATTTTCGACTCTATTTGGCGGGGTTTTCAACCCAACAAACTGTTGGAACAATCCAACATGACTACTCCCTCGGTACGTTGCAATACTCATAATAGTTTATTTATCAATAAACTGAAAAGAGGTGATAGACTTAAGTAAGAAAATAAAACTATAAAATCAAAGCGAATTTTCTTACTTTCTTTTCAGCTATTATCCCACTTTCACAGGTCTGCCGCTTTGATTCCAGGCCCCTTCTACTTAGACTGTGAACAGTCCCTCTTTTCCCTCCTAACTCAGTCGAGTCGGGTTTTTTCCTGCTTTGGACGCGCGGGGAGTGAGGGCGAGTTTGAAGCGGCGCGTGGGGAGAGGAACAGTCCCTCTTTTCCCTCCTAACTCAGTCGAGTCGGGTTTTTTCCTGCTTTGGACGCGCGGGGAGTGAGGGCGAGTTTGAAGCGGCGCGTGGGGAGAGGAAAAGTAGGGACTGTGGACAACACACAGAGAAATGAATTACGCGTTGCCCACACAACGCAAAATTCCCATTGGTTGAAAATGATCTATCTGTCAACGAGCTGTCAAGGTGGAAAGGTATACTCCAGATCCAGCTTATTTACTAGTATAAGCATCACTATTTCGAGCCGCCGAATTCCTAAATTAAAATCTTTCTTGAAAACCGAAACTTATGTCAGAGGATTGTTTTCCAGCAGAGCGAAAACTGATCGAAGCGGCAGTCAAACCTACTGTAATTCGCTGGTGAATTCGTTCTAAATGATCGACGATCGAGCGGCCGAATGGAGAAGACAGACGTGTTTGTAGTCGACCCGTAGTCAAATCTTGCTGATAATTCTTTTGTCTTCTCCACTCTCGTCAACGGGGAGGGAGACTAATACGAACACTGATATTAAATAGAGCCCTGCAAAGGAGAGCAGGGATTCTTGTGCGACCTCAAGCTTCTCAACAAGCCCGCATCAAAGAACAGTATAAATTGTTTGATGAGTTCCGCTCTTCTTTTCGTATCGGCTCATACTTTCGAGGGGAAATCAGATTCCTACAAAAAAACAACCCGAGTTTGAAGCAGAAAAGATAAACCAGTTAAGGAAAAATATATTCAAAATGTATTCAAAATATCCCCAGAAACACCGAACAAATGTAATTCACACACGATTGACTTGGTTCGCGGTTTCTTTTGAATCCAGTTATGACTTTTATTTATAAATATATTTTGGTGTCTCAAGAATATAGGTTCGTACTTTTGAAAGTAATTTTAATTCAAGCTTTATTGTATAACTGTAAAACTATCAGCGAAAAGTCAGTAGTTGTGTTGGCCCAGTCGTGTTGAACGGTTTTATGACATATCCTAGACTATAGCCGGAGCCGTCAGTGACAAGTATTTGACAAGTGTGAAAAAGGGGCGGTAATTCATTTCTCTGTGTGTTGTCCACAGTCCCTACTTTTCCTCTCCCCACGTGCCGCTTCAAACTCGCACCCACTCTCCGCGCGTCCATGGCAGGAAAAACCCTACTCGACTGAGTTAGGAGGGAAAAGAGCCACGTGCCGCTTCAAACTCGCACCCACTCTCCGCGCGTCCAAGGCAGGAAAAACCCTACTCGACTGAGTTAGGAGGGAAAAGAGGGACTGTTCACAGTCTACTTCTACTATCCAGACGGTCCTCGGGCCCAGTTCCCGACTATCGCTGCTTTCTTACGACCCATAAACAGATAAAGCATTTCGATTTGGCTCATTTGCATGTTGCATCACAATAGTTTTCATGTGCAGTGAAGAATAACAAGCTATCGTATTTATGCAAAGTGCCTCAAAGACTACTAATCATGTTTGATTTCGGGCGTGGATCCAGGAAAAAATGTAACGGCCGTTTTCCGAACCGGCTGTCGTCGTTGTACCTTCAGTAACCCTTTGACTCCTACGACGTACGAAACCGCACGTAAAAAACGCACCTTAAATGAAAAATTTCAGCTTCAAAAATTTTGATCAAGTTGACCTAAATACCAATCTAAAATTTTCACTAGCAAACAGAACAACTTTTAAAATAAAAAAACCTGCACAAATGTCCAAAATTATAACGAAAACCAAAAACCACTGTTTTGACGTCATTTCCCAAAGCCAAAAATCACGCTTTTTCATCGCATCGTTTTCCATTCAATTTTTATTTCTACTCAAACAATACCCTTACACAGGATAGATTGGACCTAGTACTTGGCTTTTAGTGCTTTTTTTTCCCAACAATTCCTTCCACACCGTGAGCGACAGCCCTTTTCTTCGACCAATTTCATCGCTTATCGATTTTCACTACTCTCTATCGCAATGCATTCTGGGGAAAATGCGATTTTTTTGAACAGGACTGTAGTCCGCCCCTACATTTCAAAGATTTTTTTCTCAAAATAGAGCCACTAGGTCCTACTGCCCATATATAATAAGAACGAGCAAAAAAATCCGTAAAAAATGGACTAGAACTTTTTTTTCCGCGCGCGCCTTTGTTTTCCAATGTAATTTCCCTATGGTAGAGGACATTATCTTGACCTAAAATTTAAAAAAATAATTAAACGCGATTTTTTTCCGATTTTATTTTCACCTTTTGCTTTTATCTAAATTTGGCTCCCTGTGGTTTTCGAAAAAAGTCAAAAACATGGCTAAGAATTCCTAGAAGAACGGCTTCAAGCGGGAACTAATTATGCAGCCAGTAAACGTCATCCCTCATTTACATAAAACACTGACAGTGTCAATCTAAACTCCAAATACAGTCTTGCTAGGGCTTGGAGAACGTTTTACAGTCAAACTAAGAAAAACGTGAACACCTAAAATATGTCTGGAATGTTTCTGTGTTTGATCACAGCTCGGTCACGCAAAGTATTTTCCCGTTTAAAAGTTTCAAACTTCATATTTTAGTTTTATTCTCGTGAAATTAGAAGTTTCTCATTCGAGACAGACGGATACACGAGAGAAGGATTCAATACAATCTTTTTTCATGGTGGTGGGAAACATCTTGTTTACAGTCAACGGTCTAAACAAACATTCCAGACATATTTTAGGTGTTCACGGTTTTCTTAGTTTGACTGTAAAAGGTCCAGAAAAACAATAAAAACCCTCATAAACCTCCAGGAGTCAAAGGGTTAAATGAGAACTGTACGTAGAAATAAAAGAACTATATTACTGCTACTTTTAAAATTTTGACCGTTTTAATTAATTCCGATTTGTTACTTTTAATGCATGTCTCAAGGATTAAACTCCACAAGATGCCAGTCACAACTTACCTTTATTCGCTTTAACTTTAAGCGCCTCTAACTAGTTGACTTGCTTGGTTTTCTTCGGTATTCTAGAAGTGAAAAGACAACATCAAGACGGAAGTATGTTAGCTCATTCTGTAAAATCGAAGCAAAATCAAAACCATTTTGGCTCATTATTCGCTAGACATGAAAACTCAAGTATAGAACAACCGTTAAACCACGTCTTACCTGATCGAAGATTAAGTTATTTTGTCCTGATACCCTAATACGCAAAGATTCGTTGTAGGTACGCTGGGATTCTCTGATGCTATGGTGCATGGTGATAGAAAGTGAAAGTGCTTGTGCAGCAACTATTTGCCAAGACTAAGAATCATGTTTGATTTGGTTGTTTTAATGCTTGTATCAAGGACTAAACCCCACAAGATGCCAGTCACAACTTACCTTCATTTGCTTTAACTTTAAGCGCCTCTAACTAGATGACTTGCTTGGTTTTCTTCGGTATCAATTCTAGAAGTGGAAAGACATTATCAAGGCGGAAGTACATGTTAGATCGTTCTGAATAAATCAAAGCAAAATCTTAACCAATTTGGCTCAATTTTCACTGACATTTCGCTAGATATGATTCAGTCAGTTTGAAGCTTTTAAGTTAATATTATATTAAAACCATTGCCGCTAAGAATAGCTCACCTCGGATGACTTTGCTTGTGCAAATTGAGAGGCTTCGCTTTAGTCCGGCAGTTCGACTGCATGTTATGATCAACAACGCTGAACGTCACGCGATAAAGTGAGAGTATTGCTTCTCTGATTCTTTTAGAAATGCTATTCAGCTTGTCTTCGTTTTGTAAATCACTGATCATTCAGTACTGGAGCAAATATCATAACATACATTACCGAAATTATGTATAAATGCTCGAACTATGTGGTCTAATTATAATCTTGAACGAACCAAGAATGCTGAACAGCGAACGGATGGCATGCGTAACGGCGCTTTGAGGTGGACTGGAGTGTAAGGCAATGGAGTGTAACACTGATATCTGCATCTCTTACAGCTGTAAATAGCTGCAGATATCAAGGTAAATGGATGCTCGTTGTCGTTTGGAATGACCACATTTCCATGAGAGCTGAGTTGTACGGTTGTGACAGTCTTTAGAACACGTTACCGTGGAAATGATTCAAATAAACAATACCATGCATTCATCCATTCATTCGTTCATCCATCTATCCATCCATCCATCCATCCATCCATCCATCCATCCATCCATCCATCCATCCATCCATCCATCCATCCATCCATCCATCCATCCATCCATCCATCCATCCATCCATCCATCCATCCATCCATCCATCCATCCATCCATCCATCCATCCATCCATCCATCCATCCATCCATCCATCCATCCATCCATCCATCCATCCATCCATCCATCCATCCATCCATCCATCCATCCATCCATCCATCCATCCATCCATCCATCCATCCATCCATCCATCCATCCATCCATCCATCCATCCATCCATCCATCCATCCATCCATCCATCCATCCATCCATCCATCCATCCATCCATCCATCCATCCATCCATCCATCCATCCATCCATCCATCCATCCATCCATCCATCCATCCATCCATCCATCCATCCATCCATCCATCCATCCATCCATCCATCCATCCATCCATCCATCCATCCATCCATCCATCCATCCATCCATCCATCCATCCATCCATCCATCCATCCATCCATCCATCCATCCATCCATCCATCCATCCATCCATCCATCCATCCATCCATCCATCCATCCATCCATCCATCCATCCATCCATCCATCCATCCATCCATCCATCCATCCATCCATCCATCCATCCATCCATCCATCCATCCATCCATCCATCCATCCATCCATCCATCCATCCATCCATCCATCCATCCATCCATCCATCCATCCATCCATCCATCCATCCATCCATCCATCCATCCATCCATCCATCCATCCATCCATCCATCCATCCATCCATCCATCCATCCATCCATCCATCCATCCATCCATCCATCCATCCATCCATCCATCCATCCATCCATCCATCCATCCATCCATCCATCCATCCATCCATCCATCCATCCATCCATCCATCCATCCATCCATCCATCCATCCATCCATCCATCCATCCATCCATCCATCCATCCATCCATCCATCCATCCATCCATCCATCCATCCATCCATCCATCCATCCATCCATCCATCCATCCATCCATCCATCCATCCATCCATCCATCCATCCATCCATCCATCCATCCATCCATCCATCCATCCATCCATCCATCCATCCATCCATCCATCCATCCATCCATCCATCCATCCATCCATCCATCCATCCATCCATCCATCCATCCATCCATCCATCCATCCATCCATCCATCCATCCATCCATCCATCCATCCATCCATCCATCCATCCATCCATCCATCCATCCATCCATCCATCCATCCATCCATCCATCCATCCATCCATCCATCCATCCATCCATCCATCCATCCATCCATCCATCCATCCATCCATCCATCCATCCATCCATCCATCCATCCATCCATCCATCCATCCATCCATCCATCCATCCATCCATCCGTCCATCCGTCCGTCCGTCCGTCCGTCCGTCCGTCCGTTCATTCATTCATTCATTTATTCATTTCGTCTATCGATCTATGATTTTTGTGATTCCCCTAAATACATTCATTCATTTATTCATTTCGTCTATCGATCTATGATTTTTGTGATCCCCCTAAATACACCGACCCCCCCCCCCCCCCCCCAACTACAAGGCTATAAATATTAATGACCGAGCTGAGGTGTTCTGACTCATACGCGAAAAAAAAATTGATGAAGGAAGTAGGTATTAAAATATCCTCAACAAATGCGTATCTATAGAGCGGAAACAGAGGAGTGGTATAATATCCGGTATGGGAGACAGTAAAAGAACAATGACAATGACTGATCTGAATGATGAGTTAGTACACAAAAACTCTTAATATTTTGGCGAATATTAATTCCACTCACTCACGCAGAAGAAAAGCGATAATATTGCAACAAAAAACGAAAACTTTTATCAAAAAAACGTTACTTATCACGATTTTACAACGACAGCCCCCTCCCCTCCCCACCCCCACCTCTTCTTTAGGTACTTCAGTCTGCCCGACTCATATCCAGTCTCCCCTCAAACTTCCCGTTCTTTAAAACACCCAACTTCACTTACCCACTTGAAATCCCATCTCCTGCAATGATGAAAAGTGATAGTATCACAAGAGGACAAGTAGAAACGACAAGACCTTGTTTACGTGAAAGGGAGTCGACAAAACATAAATAAGGACTGGTTCCAATTATGATGATATGATACAACCCTAGTTTTTATGCGGCTTCTTTTCTGAATTTGTTTGTAATTACTTTTTCCCTCTCACTTTGTGTAATCTGGCTTGTAAACCTTTACTTGTTAGAAATCAAAAAAAGAGGTTGGTGCGTAACAGATAAAACCTTGGTTGCCAAGTAACGAATAAAAAATTATCAATTTAAAAATAAGTTGTGATAAAAAGGTAAATTTTACACCGTAAAAAATAAGAAAGATCACTTACTGACGTTTCGGACGCTAGTCCTTCGTCCTTCTTCCTATTGGGTAGTCTACTCATAATTTAAAAATAACAATGTTTTCATTTTTACATGAATTCTTCGTTAACCAAATGAAAATTATTTTCTAATATATACTATACTTGTGACGAAGAATATATATATTATAGTCAATTCTATCACTTAGAAGAATTTTCCCTATATTTTGACGAACCTTGCTCCAAAAATAAATATTACGTGCTTGAACTCCATTGTAGTTCTTAATGTTAGCTTCTTTGCAAAGTTGGCTTCGAGCGCGCGGATGGCATCAATTATATTCACTAAAACAGCACAGTTCTCGATCAAGCAGAGCGAATTTCCTAAATTTCATTTGATAAGTAATTAATGGTCTTAGTTATTCTTGGTTTTTCAGTTACAAAGTGATGTCATATTGTTGGCAAGAAAACCCAATCGAGCGTCCAAAGTTCCCTGACCTTCGTCAAAGATTTGAAGAGCTTCTACAGGAAGATAGTCCATACATGGACTTCAGTAATCTGGACAATAACAAAGAGTATTACCTGGTACCTTCTTTTAACAGCGCTGACGATAATGAAGACGGCTCCGTATCATCTTTACATCTGTAAAACACGAACTCCAAATAGACCTTATTCGTCGTGGTGCAATGTTGTTCTCATCAGACCTTTTTATTCTATCACTATTTTCGACTTCGTGCGCTTTACGAACAATAGGTGCATCAAAGATTGTACGGAATTTGAACATCTTTAGAATTTGAACAAAAGATACTCGTATTTCATTGTTGTTGAACAATAGTTGTAGTCAGGTTATAATTTCAGCATACGTAAGTGTTGTGCATTGGTATGGCTCGACTCGTTGTTATTTACAACAATGAAATACGAGCATTACAGACCACGTGTCATTCATAAGAGTATCATTTCTTTGTTTAACAGTTGTGCATGATAAGATACATAAATATGGATACAACTCAAACAAAGAATCTTAAATAAAGGTATAATATTTTAATTTCAATTCAAAATAGCATAAAATAGATTTTCAAATAATTATCATCCGTAGGGCACAGAGATGTGTTTTGTTACTTCCTATCCTGTTGACTGTGTCTAAAGGAACTTTAAAAAATGTTAATTAAACTTTGATTAATTGTTTTACTTAATAATCATGTTTTTTCCATGTTTCCAATATTGACATCGGATAGTGTCATCGTTAATCGATATCCATTCGGGGTTCATCGTGTGCTGGACATCGGAGGACTGATACTGAATCGCAGATTTGCTGGCGGAGTTTCTATAAAAAAAAGCATCCAAATCAACAACAAAATCATGGGTTTTGTTTTTCCTTTATATACCTTACCTTCATGCACTTCATTTCTCTACATTTCGTGACTTGACAATGATGTTCAGCCAACGTGGAAACGTCGTCGAATTTAAGTTTTATGACATTTTATCGCAGAATTTTATAACCAATTTTTTAAAATTTATATCAATTATTTTCTCTTTGTATAGCAATCTGACCCTTTTTTAGACTTCCTTTTTGTTTCTTTATCAAAAACGATGTATTCATAAATGACATGACATGATTATTCTGTTTTGAATGGCTTGTATATTTCCCTTATATCTCTTTCTCTTTTCCCATACCTTGCTATTCTTTCCTCTCTCTCAGTTCTTACCTCGCTCATTTTGTTTCTTTTCCCATAAGGTGGTCCAGGTACAGGTACAGGTGGAGCTGCAGGTCCAGATACAGGTGTAGGTACAGGTACAGGTGCGGTACGTGTAGTACAACTCTTATCCACCAACACCAACAATCCAACAAACACCATAATCAAGATTACAGCTTTCTTGTCACAGGCCATCTTTCTTGTCTTTTACTTTCTTGTCTTTTGTGATTTACTTCTCTTACTGGAATAGTGAACTCTGTTCCTCCTGCAATTCCTTTATAGCGATTTCACCTAAAATATGGATCGATATTCGATCACGCGATTAGTTACCGTCTCAGTTCTTTGCTTTCGGCACGTGTTCGGCACAAGTTAGTGGCCCACTTAAGCATCCACTCAGTTCTGTGTGACTACCATAAATACATTCTTTCTTGTCATATCTAGTCTTGTCCTTGGATATAGCCCGTCTCTTAAAAAAACAAAGCAAAGCTAAAATAATGCGCTTTGCCGCTTTTTGCTGTTAAAATTTCATTTCAGACACTAGCGTAGGGAGGGGGGAGGGGGGCATTTTTGGTAAATAGCTAATTGTTTTTTTTTCCCCTTTTTTATTATTTTGGCCTCTTTTTTGTACTTGGCGCCCCCCACTTTTTGTAGAGAAAGTTTTATTCCCTATTTCGTCGTAAATATCGCGGGTTTTTTTGTTTTTTATTTTGCGTCGGCGATTTTTTGAGATGCCCCCCAGAACCTATAGGTCCTCGCTACGCCTCTGATTTCAGATCACCTTGAAAAATCGTGCTTATTTTCTTGTATAATAACAACTTTGTATGTAAATATAATGGATTTCAAGAAGTCCTCAAAATCGAACTTTTGAGTTGGTCTGAAATTCATGATTTTGACCAGGCCGTTCTGGCTCCATTGATGTGAAGTTGGCAGATTTTGAGCCAAATTTTTCACATATTTTCAAATTTCCAGTTTTTAATAGATGAATAGATATGAATCGAGATTATTTTATTTGCTGTGATCATTCCCCTCAAAGTAGAGTCTGTGGTTTAGAGAGAAATTTGGGTGTCTTTCATGCGGACGTATCTATATGTAAAAGAGCCAGGAATACCTGGCCAAGGTCATGAAATTCATACCAACCGAAAGGTCCTTAAAATCGAACTTTTGAGTTGGCGTGAAATTCATGATTTTCACCAGACGTTCCTATATATCTGGGTTATAAAAAAAGGTGCTTCTTGATCTTCTTCTTCGTAGTTCATACTTTTTATTTTTTGCCCTTTTTTGCTGTTGAAAATTCATTTCAGATCAACTTTAAAACTCGTGCTTGTTTTCATGAGTGTATAATATAGAGGATATCACATGGGCGCGCGGAGATACGAATTTTATCTTCAAGTGTTGAAAAGATCTCGAACGAGTGAGCACAGTGAACGAGTTAGATATTTTCAACACTCGAAGATAAAATTCGTATCTCCAAGCGCCCATGCAATATTTTGTTTATTATATAATTATCAATGGAATAGAAAAGAAAGCTTTTTTGAGCTTTTTTTCTCCTATAAGAAGCATGTTACCATAGTGATGATATCTTGACATGTGAAAATATCAAATTTTTGAAATAGAGAAATATAGGTATTCCATTGATAATCATATAATAAAACAACTTTTTATGTAAATATAATGGATTTCAAGAAGTCCTCAAAATCGAACTTTTGAGTTGGTCTGAAAAAGTTCATGATTTTGACCAGGCCGTTCTGGCTCCATTGATGTGAAGTTGGCAGATTTTGAGCCAAATTTTTCACATATTTTCGAATTTCCAGTTATTAATAGATGAATAGAGATGAATCGAGTTATTTTATTTGCTGTCATTCCCCTCAAAGTAGAGTCTGTGGTTTATAGAGAAATGTGGGTGTCTTTCATGCGGACGTATCCTTATGTAAAAGAGCCAGGAATACCTGGCCAAGGTCATGAATTTCATACCAACCGAAAGGTCCTCGAAATCGAGCTTTTGAGTTGGCGTGAAATTCATGATTTTGACCAGACGTTCCTATATATCTGGTTTATAAAAAAAGGTGCTTCTTGATCTTCTTCTTCGTAGTTCACACTTTTTATTTGTTTGCCCTGTTTTTGCTGTCGAAAATTCATTTCAGATCACCTTGAAAAATCGTGCTTGTTTTCTTGTAAAATAACAACTTTTTATGTAAATATAATAAATTTCAAGAAGTCCTCAAAATCGAACTTTTGAGTTGGTCTGAAATTCATGATTTTGACCAGACCGTTCTGGCTCCATTGATGTGAAGTTGGCAGATTTTGAGCCAAATTTTTCACATATTTTCAAATTTCCAGTTATTAATAGATGAATAGAGATGAATCGAGATTATTTTATTTGCTGTCATTCCCCACAAAGTAGAGTCTGTGGTTTATAGAGAAATGTGGGTGTCTTTCATGCGGACGTATCTATATGTAAAAGAGCCAGGAATACCTGGTCAAGGTCATGAAATTCATACCAACCGAAAGGTCCTTAAAATCGAACTTTTGAGTTGGCGTGAAATTCATGATTTTCACCACTGAGACGTTCCTATATATCTGGGTTATAAAAAAAGGTGCTTCTTGATCTTCTTCTTCGTAGTTCACACTTTTTATTTTTTGCCCTTTTTTGCTGTTAAAAATTCATTTCAGATCACCTTGAAAAATCGTGCTTATTTTCTTGTATAATAACAAATTTCTATGTAAATATAATGGATTTCAAGAAGTCCTCAAAATCGAACTTTTGAGTTGGTCTGAAATTAATGATTTTCACCGAGACGTTCCTATATACACTCGATTGCAGAAACGTTGTAGTATACATTTATGCATATGTACAAATACCTAATTAGATGCAAAAAACATGTAAAAAATTAATAACTCTGTACCCATTGATGTATATCTCACATGTTGGCGGTATTATCAATGGATGCTAATGAGAAATCTTTTGTTAAAATCCACCAACATGGCCGCGATGACGTAACGTGCAATATCGAAGAATTGGTAACAAATTATTACCGTATTATACCCTACATGTAGAAGTCATTTTCAAACTTAACCGTCAGAGTTGATAGGCACTTGAACTAGTAAAAGCAAACGATTTGAATCACAGATTCAGAAAGCAGGAGCCTTTCTAGAGACTTTCTATTTGAATAATTTTGAACCGTGACAGGAAAATTTTTTTCTGTATATATTTTCTGTGTGTCTTCTCCTTGACTCCCCATTTCTTTTCAGCATGGCTGCTTATCACAGATATTAACTCGACATCCCCTAAAACAAAACAAAATTGAATTAAATTAAGGAAAAGAGCAAACTTGTTTGATCTTTTTTGTTATTTTATCTTTCTTCTTTTCCTCCTCCTCCTCCCCGTCATCTTCTTCTTCTTCTTCTTCTTCTTCTTCTTCTTCTTCTTCTTCTTCTTCTTCTTCTTCTTCTTCTTCTTCTTCTTCTTCTTCTTCTTCTTCTTCTTCTTCTTCTTCTTCTTCTTCTTCTTCCACAAGCCATCCAGTACCTTTTCGATGGATTGGAATGGACTTCAGGAACGTTTGAAATGATATCTTATAAGATGGCCTATTTTTTGACCTTTGTGGCTTTTTTCTGCTCGATTTTCAGTCTCGATGTGATCACATTCACGGCCGTTGTTTTCTACCTTAAATACAAGTACTTTTCACGGTGGACAAAGCTTCCTCTGCCAGTTGTGTAGATAGCTTCTTTAGTCTTGCCTGTACAGTTTGCTAACATTAAGATGGAAATCAAGAATTCCTTTAACAAAACCTTCTTCACTTCATCCTCAGAAATTTCAGATGACACAATTATCATGATGTCCATTGGAAGTGTCCTCCCCAAGGCTGCCGTGATTACTGTTTTTGCTATCATTGCCTATAAACTCTCGACAAGACGTGTCCCTGGTGAGCAAAGTGGCGGGGCTCAAAGACAAAACGAATCACAAAGAACTGCCGAGAAGGTCACCCTCATAATCTATATAAATGTCATCAATCTATTTTCAAGTGCCATCTCTATCAGCGTTGAGATCTAGATATACTTTATATTTGTTCAGTTTGTTCCGTACCTACCATCATCATCACTAATTGTCGACGAAGATCTTAACGAACCTGACGCACTTTTCGAACTTGACGAGGTACCCATGGTTTCTTTTCTGTGTTCTGGAAGAAAAAAATATCACAATAGTTCTATCAACAATTCCCGCCGCCATTTTGAAACTCACATGGAAAAGAGGCTGAGGTTGAGTTGTCATCAGGTAGAAGTATTCACCATTCAGTCCATACATCGGTTCAATGGTCACAGACAAAGCATTCAATCAAGGCTCCAAAGTAGTTTCAAAGGAATATTCAAATTTGATCCTTGCAGCCTCGACTGAATGCTTTGTGTTTGAGCAGTGAACCGAGAGAGAATATTATCTATGCTATTAAAATTGTTGTCAGTGCGCATGCACTGCGTTTCCATTTCGGACGGAGAAAAAAACGCTTGTTTAAAAATTGATAATCTCCGGTCAGACTTGACAACAACAGTATCCCTAAGTATCTAATATATTTTCAACTCCGGATAAGACTTGCCTTTATAATAGCGAATGGGCACGAACTCGAATTTCTAGCACAAAGCATGATGGGAAACTGAGTCCTTAAGGTTTTCTGGCTCCTCTAAAAATTCATCTGACAATTTTTCCTTCGACATTTTCTATGGAAATGTTAGTATTTGAACAGACGAAAATAACAGAGAATATATTTTCTGATATTTCCTTGGATTTCGATGTTCCATTTTTGCAGTTTCCCAGAGTACTTTGTGAGCTTTGATGCTCTGAACCAATGAGGGGCATATGACGTAATAGGTATAATAGATACTGGCTAGTGTGGCGCAATTTTTCAATTTTGCAGCAGAGGGGGAAAAACGAAGGTAGTTTTAGACTGGTTTGCCAAAGGCAACAGGAAAAGCTCGTTAATAGGTCATTTACTGCCATCTTATGAAATGAGATTAGTTTGTTATTGAAAAAAATGACCCATTCATGCTTGTTCCGGCTTAGAGCATCAGTGTATCCTGACGGTTATCACATCAAGTACATCACATGTGATACTCATGAGCATCTTGAAGTTTAAATTGGAATGAAGTAAATGACATCTTCGAACTACTTGATGGTCAAGAGAATTTTATTGGAAGTAAACGTTTCGGCCTTGTTTGGCCTTCTTCAGTACTGTGTGTTGAAAAAACTCGAAGAGCTAAAAGATAAAAATGCTACGCAAATATATACATCGCCAGAAATTTCGGACATTTGAGCCTGCAATGAGTAAGCAGCGGTTTCTATTGAGGCTGCAATCTTAGGCAGCAGATTTACCCTAAAACATACGATTTGCCGACAAAATGGCGTCTGGAACTGGTAAGTGTAGTCGTGTAGGAAAATCTAAAGGGTTTTTATAACAAGTTTAACGATTTTTCCACTGCGGATTTTGTTTTTCAAACTCATGCATATACTGAATTTGCTGCATTCATCCCTAATACTAGAAGTAAAAACTAAAAAAAAAAGGAATGTAAAGTAATTAATGTAAGCTAATGCAATAATTGTATATACAAAATATTTGAAATTGTCAAATATTAAAAAACATCACAAAATATATAATATATATATATTTTTCCACTGCCTTGTAGTCTCCAGACAAATAGAACTCGAGTGGTATTACTATGGAACAAATTGCTGTTTTTAGACATTTACCGCTGATTATATTTAGCTGAACGTAATATTGGAGGAATAAGCTTTCAAACGATGGGTTTTTCGAGCGATTTGAAGCATTCTTTCAAAAGTTACAGTCTTTTGAACTTGGCCGAATTCAGAAGATTTAGCTTGTAGTTACGACGGATTTCAGTGGATGGATTTATTGGCGTTTTTCAAAAGCAAAAAGTACACCTCAAAGTACTTTCGACACGGAATAGGAAGCAATGGTGAGTGTTATGATCATTTCAGGAAAGAGTTCCAGGGTACACATTTGTAACTTTTTGCTTTGTTTCTGCTCAAAACAATAATTTGTGACTACACTTAGTGGCCGTGCGAATGGCCGCCCATACTTCTCTTGTAATTCCGAGCGACTCGGAGCACGATAGTATTTTCAAAAAAGTACACCTGAAATTTTACCTTTGATTGAAATGATCAACATTCTCAAGTTGCTGGAGCTTCACTTTATCGATTCCCGCCTACACATTTTTGAAAATGTCCCTTTTTAGCAATAAAATTTTCAAAAATATTTCGATTCACATACATTCTCTTGTAATATTTTACGGTCGGCAACACATAAATATTGAGACGGGCCAGGCGTTCCTCGCGGGTGATGTCCGGAATTTCTGGCGATGATATACTAAAAAGAACAAAACGAAAAAATACAAAGAACTAAAAGAATAAAAACGTTGAAAAAAATGATGGAATGTTGTATCTAGTATATGTTAAAAGGACGCTCAAAAATACCGAGGTTAAAGTAAATCAATTGTTTCTGATGCGCTTAAGGGAGTTGAACTCTTGTCTTTTATTGAGCTTGGGGGAATGAGAGTATAAAGTTGTGTGCTTGCTCCAAAAATGCTCAACGATTGTGAAGAACTCGGTCCACATTCTCTTGGGCCACAATCTGTTCAGTGGCAATGAATTCAAAATCCTCAAATGTGTGCTCGCTTGTGTTCAAAATGAATTGCCATCCCACAGACTACTTTGTTTGTTATCATAGCCGATTTGTGATTCCTAAATCTCACTTACTGGTAGATCCAATGTATTGAAAAGAACACTTCAGTTCATGTGATTAAATGAATCACGTTATCTGACGTACAGGAAATGTTCTGTTTGATCATGTTATAGGACCTGCCAGTAGAGGAAATAGAAAACTTGGGAGTGAGATTCCTTAGCAAAATTGTTGCAAAGGTCACATATTTTTAACAGCAAAAACTATAGCCGTAGTTCGAAGTATAGGTTTCGCAGTTCCAGAAGGCTTAGCTTTTGACAGGGTCTCCTTGAGATTTTTAGGTCTTCTAAAAGCTGGGACGATAGAATTAGCAGGAAATAAATCACTCAAAGTTGGACAAATTTGCCGAAGCGGAAATTAAATTGTCTCTAAAATCAACTTTCTGATATTTGTAAGTCTAGGATTAAAATCAACCACGAGATCTAGAGAATAAAGAGTGCGTTTTGATTTTTCAGTAAGGTAAGAGCCTCTCGACCTTGATCACACTTTGTCGAATTCTATATATATACTGAATCTCTAAAACTTTGACACATTCGCGTTATATATATATATACGCATTCACAAGAGAATCAAATGGTAAAGACATGGCGGCCATGTTGGTGGTATTATCAATGGATGCTAATGAGAAATATTTTGTTAAAAACCACCAACATGGCCGCGATGACGTAACGTGCAATATCGAAGAATTGGTAACAAATTATTGTCGTATTATACCCTACATGTAGAAGTCATTTTCAAACTAAACCGTCAGAGTTGATAGGCACTTGAACTAGTAAAAGCAAACGATTCGAATCACATCATATGACCAAGGCGGAAGCACAAATGCTGTTCACTTCAAATATTCACTTTATGCAACAAAATCACGGCCAAATAAAAATTTAGTACTTAGGAGTAAAAATTGAAAAAAGTTAAGCGTTAGCCGTTTAAAAAGTCTTTAAAAAGTTAACTGTAAAATTTTTCATAGCCATGGCTTGTAAGACTTGTATTTGTCAAGATCTCTTCTTAATACTGATGAAATGTTATGCATTCATCCCAGAATGGTTGTAAGACCGTACGTGTGTTTTTTTAGCAATGTGAAGTGATCATTAAGAGTAGACTTTTGTTAACCGCAACGGACAAAAATTTACCGTTAGCCGTAAAAAAGGCAAAATTTTAACCGTTACTGTAGAAGCTACCACTCCATCGAGACCCTCTTCTAAAGAAGACAAATAAAAGGTGTATTAAACCATAGCTTACCTCTATTGATTTGATAAATGCTTTAAGGGTAAAAGCTTCGCCTCTTCGTCTGCCTGGATTCCCGTTCAGACTGTACCAGGTACACTGTGTGCGACACAATGTCGCAGGGCATGATGGGCATATCATTTTCAGCTGAATTTTTCCCTAAAAATAATAAACCGTGTTTGGTCACGTGTATGTAGGTATATACATGTATGTATGTATATGTTTATTGTAATCTTTCTAGCAGTCAAAAGTGACACACTTTACGAATTTTAAACAATGAAAATTTCTAAAAAACATTGGCCTGAAGCATCTTGTCAAGTTTTACCTTCAAATGTTGAATATCTTTCGAGTAATAAGAAAATACTGATTTTATGCTAATTTAGGAAACGGACCAGGGCCGCCTTAACGGTGCCTATCAACTCTGACGGTTTAGTTTGAAAATCACTTCTACATGTAGGGTATAATACAATGGCACAGTTTCACAGGATGTGGACTTCTCATTTCAGAGATAGAAAGGTTTAAAATCTAAAAATGCAACTCACATGACGTCGACTCAGGATTAATTTAAAATACGAAATTACTGTCCTGTAAGGTAATGCCAGTTTTCAATTAATAAATGATTTTTATTACCAAAATATATGTTATAGTAGAGTTTTGGTGAGTTTCCTTGAGAGTCACTGGTAGTAAAACAAACAAGAAAAGAGGACGGATACCTTGGTGGACGTCATGTTATTTGCATTTTTAAATTTTAAACCTTTCTATCTCTCTGACTGTGCCATTGTATTATACCCTACATGTACAAGTGATTTTCAAACTAAACCGTCAGAGTTGATAAGCACTTTAACCGTTGAGGCTACGTACCTCGACCTCCGGCGTGCATCTAACACGGGAACGAGAAATCGAGTTTCTAGTGATGTAATCGCCATCGGCCACGACGTGACTTTCAACATTCTTTTCTTCGAGGTTCAGATTCTTCGAAGTATAAGTTGGTGAGTATAATTCTTTCAACGGAATTAATGTTACACTTCAGTTTATTTGATGTCGGACATATTCTTTTATCAGTTTTTCAGAGAGAGCAACAGGCATTAAAATATTCTCCATATTTTTTATTCCAGTTTTTCCCTCCGACGATCGGATCCAGGATTTTGTTCAGGATCGAGGAGTGCAGGGCAGAAAGTCAGCCCAGGGGGGTGCACCCTCAGAATTAAAGAAAGAAAACGTTATTTCGTTGCTCCGAGGGGGAATGCGCACCCCTGCACCCCTCCCTTGGATCCGCTCCTGGCCTTCTTCCTATTTTATCAGACGTTTATCCACTCCGCAAACAAACGAAAAACTTTAATAAAATATTCATTAACTTGGATAATAATAATATTCTCCCTTCTCCCTAAATTTTTCTAATGTTTCTCCCTCAGTTCTTCATTTTGTTTTTGGTTCTAAACCTTCTCAGTTTTACTGTCTTTTTCAGAAAATTAAAAGAAAGTTACTAGACAATTATTAGTCGGTAGTAAACTAATGATTACACTTCATGAAAACGTAATTTTCTTTACAAGTCTTAAGATTGATGATTAGCATTCGTGTACTAAACATTCCTTTTCACAGTTCCCTGCGCCATCTTGAAAGGTAACCGTGCCTTTGCATAGAAGCGAGGCGAACGGTGAGCTTTTTTGAATACCTTGTACAATTATTCACATGTCTCTATCATTACAAACTCACCGTTCGTCTCACTTCGATGCAAAGGCAAGGCTACGTATCAATATGGCGCAGGGAACTGTGAAAGGGACTATTGTTACTAGAGTGCATTTTGTATGTAATATATACAATATGAGTGGCCGTGTTGTATCAGATATACAACCACGAGCCGAAGGCAAGGCTACGTATCAATATGGCGCAGGGAACTGTGAAAGGGACTATTGTTACTAGAGTGCATTTTGTATGTAATATATACAATATGAGTGGCCGTATTGTATCAGATATACAACCACGAGCCAAAGGCAAGGCTACGTATCAATATGGCGCAGGGAACTGTGAAGGGGACTATTGTTACTAGAGTGCATTTTGTATGTAATATATACAATATGAGTGGCCGTGTTGTATCAGATATACAACCACGAGCCGAAGGCAAGGCTACGTATCAATATGGCGCAGGAAACTGTGAAAGGGACTATTGTTACTAGAGTGCATTTTGTATGACTGCATACTATAGAATTACCGATTTTGTCAAAAGCGATTTATCATGCAAGGGGATAGTCAGGATAGTATGGAATACGTAGCAACCATTATTATCGGCCCTAGTCCTTTAATTTTGCAGCTGACTAAGAACACCATCCGAATTACGTCACAATTACATCACAATTATTGACAGTCACGTGCTCAGATTCACTAGTGACTCACACATTCATCCGTTTGTTGTGATTGGATAAAGCCTTAAAATGTTTAATCCCTTTTTCTATATATATGGAGAGTGCTGATTGGATAGTTCTGAAAAATGTCAACAAAAAAAACGGACTTCAAGTGTTCATGGTTCGAGATTCCCTAGATTACTCAATGTAGAAGCCAATGTTGGATGATTTTGATCATACGCCATTTCTTGAATAGCTAATGCTCGCTCAAAACATTTCTGCGCTTCTTCATACTTGCCCAGATCACGGAGGTTATTCCCTAGATTACTCAATGTAGTAGCCAATGTTGGATGATTTTGATCATACGCCATTTCTTTAATAGCTAATGCTCGCTCAAAACATTTCTGCGCTTCTTCATACTTGCCCAGATCACGGAGGTTATTCCCTAGATTACTCAATGTAGTAGCCAACGTTGGATGATTTTGATCATACGCCATTTCTTGAATAGCTAATGCTCGCTCAAAACATTTCTGCGCTTCTTCATACTTGCCCAGATCACGGAGGTTATTCCCTAGATTACTCAATGTAGTAGCCAATGTTGGATGATTTTGATCATACGCCATTTCTTTAATAGCTAATGCTCGCTCAAAACATTTCTGCGCTTCTTCATGCTTGCCCAGATGACGGAGGTTAATCCCTGCATTACTCAGCATAGTAGCAAATGTTCGATGATTTTGATCATACGCCATTTCTTGAATAGCTAATGCTCGCTCAAAACATTTCTGCGCTTCTTCATACTTGCCCAGATAACGGAGGTTAATCCCTAGATTACTCAATATAGTAGCCAATGTTGGATGATTTTGATCATGAGCCACTTCTTGAATAGCTAATGCTCGCTCAAAACATTTCTGCGCTTCTTCATACTTGCCTAGATAACGGAGGTTAATCCCTAGATTATTCAATGTAGTAGCCAATGTTGGATGATTTTGATCATACGCCATTTCATCAATAGCTAATGCTCGCTCAAAACATTTCTGCGCTTCTTCATACTTGCCCAGATAACCGAGGTTATTCCCTAGATTACTCAATGTAGTAGCCAATAATGGATGATTTTGATCATACGCCATTTCATCAATAGCTAATGCTCGCTCAAAACATTTCTGCGCTTCTTCATACTTGCCCAGATCACGGAGGTTATTCCCGAGATTACTCAATATAGTAGCCAATGTTGGATGATTTTGATCATACGCCACCTCTTGAATAGCTAATGCTCGCTCAAAACATTTCTGCGCTTCTTCATACTTGCCCAAATGACCGAGGTTATTCCCTAGATTACTCAATGTAGTAGCCAATGTTGGATGATTTTGATCATACGCCACTTCTTGAATAGCTAATGCTCGCTCAAAACATTTCTGCGCTTCTTCATACTTGCCCAAATGACCGAGGTTATTCCCTAGATTACTCAATGTAGAAGCCAATGTTGGATGATTTTGATCATACGCCATTTCACCAATAGCTAATGCTCGCTCAAAACATTTCTGCGCTTCTTCATACTTGCCCAGATCACGGAGGTTATTCCCTAGATTACTCAATGTAGTAGCCAATGTTGGATGATTTTGATCATACGCCATTTCACCAATAGCTAATGCTCGCTCAAAACATTTCTGCGCTTCTTCATACTTGCCCAGATCATGGAGGTTATTCCCTAGATTACTCAATGTAGTAGCCAATGTTGGATGATTTTGATCATACGCCATTTCTTTAATAGCTAATGCTCGCTCAAAACATTTCTGCGCTTCTTCATGCTTGCCCAGATAACGGAGGTTAATCCCTGCATTACTCAGCATAGTAGCAAATGTTGGATGATTTTGATCATACGCCATTTCTTGAATAGCTAATGCTCGCTCAAAACATTTCTGCGCTTCTTCATACTTGCCCAGATAACGGAGGTTAATCCCTAGATTACTCAATATAGTAGCCAATGTTGGATGATTTTGATCATGAGCCACTTCTTGAATAGCTAGTGCTCGCTCAAAACATTTCTGCGCTTCTTCATACTTGCCCAGATCACGGAGGTTATTCCCTAGATTACTCAATTTAGTAGCCAATGTTGGATGATTTTGATCATGAGCCACTTCTTGAATAGCTAATGCTCGCTCAAAACATTTCTGCGCTTCTTCATACTTGCCCAGATCACGGAGGTTATTCCCCAGATTACTCAATGTATTAGCCAATGTTGGATGATTTTGATCATACGCCATTTCTTGAATAGCTAATGCTCGCTCAAAACATTTCTGCGCTTCTTCATACTTGCCCAGATAACGGAGGTTAATCCCTAGATTATTCAATGTAGTAGCCAATGTTGGATGATTTTGATCATACGCCATTTCACCAATAGCTAATGCTCGCTCAAAACATTTCTGCGCTTCTTCATACTTGCCCAGATAACGGAGGTTATTCCCTAGATTACTCAATGTAGTAGCCAATAATGGATGATTTTCATCATACGCCATTTCATCAATAGCTAATGCTCGCTCAAAACATTTCTGCGCTTCTTCATACTTGCCCAGATCACGGAGGTTATTCCCTAGATTACTCAATGTAGTAGCCAATAATGGATGATTTTGATCATACGCCATTTCATCAATAGCTAATGCTCGCTCAAAACATTTCTGCGCTTCTTCATACTTGCCCAGATCACGGAGGTTATTCCCGAGATTACTCAATATAGTAGCCAATGTTGGATGATTTTGATCATACGCCACTTCTTGAATAGCTAATGCTCGCTCAAAACATTTCTGCGCTTCTTCATACTTGCCCAGATCACCGAGGTTAATCCCTAGATTACTCAATATAGTAGCCAATGTTGGATGATTTTGATCAAACGCCACTTCTTGAATAGCTAATGCTCGCTCAAAACATTTCTGCGCTTCTTCATACTTGCCCAGATCACCGAGGTTAATCCCTAGATTACTCAATATAGTAGCCAATGTTGGATGATTTTGATCAAACGCCACTTCTTGAATAGCTAATGCTCGCTCAAAACATTTCTGCGCTTCTTCATACTTGCCCAAATGACCGAGGTTATTCCCTAGATTACTCAATGTAGAAGCCAATGTTGGATGATTTTGATCATACGCCATTTCTTCAATAGCTAATGCTCGCTCAAAACATTTCTGCGCTTCTTCATACTTGCCCAAATGACCGAGGTTATTCCCTAGATTACTCAATGTAGTAGCCAATGTTGGATGATTTTGATCATACGCCATTTCTTGAATAGCTAATGCTCGCTCAAAACATTTCTGCGCTTCTTCATACTTGCCCAGATCACGGAGGTTATTCCCTAGATTACTCAATTTAGTAGCCAATGTTGGATGATTTTGATCATACGCCACTTCTTGAATAGCTAATGCTCGCTCAAAACATTTCTGCGCTTCTTCATACTTGCCCAGATAAAGGAGGTTATTCCCTAGATTACTCAATGTAGTAGCCAATGTTGGATGATTTTGATCATACGCCACTTCTTGAATAGCTAATGCTCGCTCAAAACATTTCTGCGCTTCTTCATACTTGCCCAGATAACGGAGGTTAATCCCTAGATTATTCAATGTAGTAGCCAATGTTGGATGATTTTGATCATACGCCATTTCACCGATAGCTAATGCTCGCTCAAAACATTTCTGCGCTTCTTCATACTTGCCCAGATAACCGAGGTTATTCCCTAGATTACTCAATGTAGTAGCCAATAATGGATGATTTTGATCATACGCCATTTCACCGATAGCTAATGCTCGCTCAAAACATTTCTGCGCTTCTTCATACTTGCCCAGATAACCGAGGTTATTCCCTAGATTACTCAATGTAGTAGCCAATAATGGATGATTTTGATCATACGCCATTTCATCAATAGCTAATGCTCGCTCAAAACATTTCTGCGCTTCTTCATACTTGCCCAGATCACGGAGGTTATTCCCTAGATTACTCAATGTAGTAGCCAATAATGGATGATTTTGATCATACGCCATTTCATCAATAGCTAATGCTCGCTCAAAACATTTCTGCGCTTCTTCATACTTGCCCAGATCACGGAGGTTATTCCCGAGATTACTCAATATAGTAGCCAATGTTGGATGATTTTGATCATACGCCATTTCTTGAATAGCTAATGCTCGCTCAAAACATTTCTGCGCTTCTTCATACTTGCCCAGATAACCGAGGTTAATCCCTAGATTACTCAATATAGTAGCCAATGTTGGATGATTTTGATCATACGCCACTTCTTGAATAGCTAATGCTCGCTCAAAACATTTCTGCGCTTCTTCATACTTGCCCAGATCACCGAGGTTATTCCCTAGATTACTCAATGTAGAAGCCAATGTTGGATGATTTTGATCATACGCCATTTCTTTAATAGCTAATGCTCGCTCAAAACATTTCTGCGCTTCTTCATACTTGCCCAGATAACGGAGGTTATTCCCTAGATTACTCAATGTAGTAGCCAATGTTGGATGATTTTGATCATACGCCATTTCTTGAATAGCTAATGCTCGCTCAAAACATTTCTGCGCTTCTTCATGCTTGCCGAGTTCACCGAGGTTATTCCCTAGATTGTTCAATGTAGTAGCCAATGTTAGATCATCGTCATCATTAAAAGTTTCTTTAACTATCAGTACTATTCTATATAAGGTATTTGCGGCTACGTGCTTAGCGTGGGTTTGGCAGATGCGTCCCGCTGTAGTGATGGAACCTATGGATTCTTTGTATCCTTTTTGGAAATGGCTTTTCAGTATTGTGGTTGACAAAGGATTTGAGGTATAAAAATGTAGCTTGTTTGACACGTGCATAAAGTGCACTGCTACTGATTTTGTTGCAATAATGTGATCGACATTGTCGCTATCAAATGCGTTTAAAAGTGCTGAAAAAGCATGAATCACTTTTACTAAGAAATAGAATTTTTCTTCTTTGCTCTTGTGTAGAACTATATATTGTAGACAACTGTACACAACTTGATGAACACCAATATATTTTGACTGGTCTTCGGAAGAAAGAATAAGTGAAGATGAAAAGATAGTGGTAGCCACGAGTTCTTCGTCTTGATCTGGTAAGCACCGTGTTACATATTGGACGACATATTCTAGAGGTATCCGCTCAGGAGCCATCACAGACAAGAATTGAAAAGCATGCATCATAACCATGCCTTCAGCCATTTCTTTTTCTAAGGCCAACTTGACTGCTGCAGTCATCGGTTGAGAATAAGTTACACTAATTCTTTTATATTCCCCTTCCGTCGCTTCTCGCTTGCCTTGTTGTAGCTTCTGTAAGTATTCTTCCCATGACATTGACGTTTTGGTGTAACTTACACGTTTCATGTAAGTTGCTGCACATGCTAGTGCTAGTGGCTGAAAATCTAGAGCCTTTGCAACTCGTAAAGTGCATTCTTCATCAGAAACAATGCCAGATATTTCAGAAAGTGTTCTAATTGCTTCATCTTGGTTCATACCACTGCTAAGGGATAAATGATAAGAGTAGGAATCATTTGCACCAATAGATCGACTGTCTTGTGTAGTAACAAGTATCTGACCATTGCCATCAGTCTTCTCTCCCACTTGTGGCAAGTATCGGAAGACTGATTTAACGTTTGTCACGTTATCCACTATCAAGAGCCAAGAAGAATATTTTCGCAGTTTAGGAGCCACAAGACTTTTGAGATGAATGAGTTTGTCTTCCTGAGAGAGATCTTTTGATGATCCAATACTCGTTGTTGAGTTCTCATCGCAGTTTAAACTAATTGCAAATTCAATATATGATTGCATTAAGGTGTCTGTACTTGATGCGTTGAGAGCGAAAACAAACTTTACTTGATCTGTCACGCTATCGGGAACATCATCGAAAATCTTCTCACCTATCTGCCTTCCTATTTCACTTTTGCCACAGCCAGGATTCCCAGACAGATAAACAACAGTTATTTCATTTTTTCTTGTGCTCCTCAACCTTTTCATCTCTTCTAGGATCTTCGTTACTTCGTCTGAACGATCGATAACTTCATGGGATGGTTTGGGTGGCAAAGCACAAAACGATCGTGGTTCCTCGTTACGCATTTTCTCTTTTTCCAACTCTTGCTTAGTGACTCGAAGTTCCTCTGTAGGAAACGATTTATGGTTTTTGATCGCCTCGATATCAGCAGTGTCTAGTTTCAGGGTGCTAAAAGCAGCTATGACTGTTTGGATAGAGGTTTCAAAATCCGATTCTTTTAACTTTCCATCAGACACATGAGCAAAGGCTTTATTACGGAACTGACGTAAGTCATCCACGCCTTTCTTAACAACGGGATCGAGACCCCTGCCGATACTACCTGAGTAAAGAATGGCAAAGAAAAGACAGGTACAATCCCATTCATTGGTATTCCCATTTCTCAAAATAGCAAGTTCTCTAGAATTTCGCTTTCGACTTTTTGGCGATTCCATGCTGTAGAAATCATTGCCATTTTTAGCATTGTTTACCCACTCGCCGTGTGTCGTCTTGTACCGTGTGTCCCATAATTGTTTGAAGACTACCCTGAGGCCGTCAACAATTTCTCCCGTCGTGACTTTGCATATCCTGAGGTAATTCAGTTGTTCCAGCGAATACTCTTGTGCTGCGGCCATCTGCAAAACTAAAATGATCTCAGATTAAACTATGTACAAATTCACCTACGGACAACAGGAATTTTCGTTTCAGATCACTACGTCGTATTGAGAAACATAAATAAATGGACAACGCAGAGCCCAAATTTGGACTCTCTGCCTATTGTCAAAAATAATGAAGAATACTGTGAAAGGAAAGTCGGTATTTGGCTCGGCTCGGAGCATAGTTTTGAGTTAGGGGAGGTAATCTGGGGGTTCGCCCCCACTCCCCCTGAAAATTTGGAAATTCCAGTGCCGCGGTTTTGAGGGGCAAAACCTTAGGCAACTCACAACAGAAAATATTTTTTTGACTCAGTGAAAACGTGGGAAGGGGTAGCCCTCCTCCAAGCACTCCCGCCTCCGCCGTGCCTGATTTCGTCAATGATAAAACATTATTGCTTTACAATAGTTTATCCCTGACGTGAAGTAATGCATGCTTGATCGCTAGAATAAGAATAATAGGCGCTTTTAATAAATCCTACGATATAAAAACCCGGGGTTTTACTTCATGCATCAGTCAATTGAAACCACGTGAATGAACCAGACCCCCGAAGGCAAGAGAAAGTAACATTTGCCTAACGTTAAAGTAACACGGTTTCCCCGCCCTCGGGGGCAAGAGGGCGGTTAAGTTTCCGGCCCAAGGCCTGCTGGAAGTAAAAGAAACCATCGCAGTCACGCGCGAAAAGATGATTGTAAACGACCCGATAATTTTCGTAAAAATTGATCAATGTATATAGATTTTAAAAGATGAAGCTGATTTCTTTAGACATCTCTTAATTTAAGCATATACAAGGTTTTGAGTTCGACTCAGTATGTGAATGCAAAATTAAACAATTGATGTCAGTATTCCGACTGCGAACTATTCCAACTTCTGCAAGAAAAGTTTATTGTTGTTCAACACAGCGATGACACATCCTCCATTTTCGACTCTATTTGGCGGGGTTTTCAACCCAACAAACTGTTGGAACAAGCCAACATGACTACTCCCTCGGTACGTTGCAATACTCATAATAGTTTATTTATCAATAAACTAAAAAGAGGTGATAGACTTAAGTAAGAAAATAAAACTATAAAATCAAAGCGAATTTTCTTACTTTCTTTTCAGCTATTATCCCACTTTCACAGGTCTGCCGCTTTGATTCCAGGCCCCTTCTACTATCCAGACGGTCCTCGGGCCCAGTTCCCGACTATCGCTGCTTTCTTACGACCCATAAACAGATAAAGCATTTCGATTTGGCTCATTTGCATGTTGCATCACAATAGTTTTCATGTGCAGTGAAGAATAACAAGCTATCGTATTTATGCAAAGTGCCTCAAAGACTACTAATCATGTTTGATTTCGGGCGTGGATCCAGGAAAAAATGTAACGGCCGTTTTCCGAACCGGCTGTCGTCGTTGTACCTTCAGTAACCCTTTGACTCCTACGACGTACGAAACCGCCCGTAAAAAACGCACCTTAAATGAAAAATTTCAGCTTCAAAAATTTTGATCAAGTTGACCTAAATACCAATCTAAAATTTTCACTAGCAAACAGAACAACTTTTAAAATAAAAAAACCTGCACAAATGTCCAAAATTATAACGAAAACCAAAAACCACTGTTTTGACGTCATTTCCCAAAGCCAAAAATCACGCTTTTTCATCGCATCGTTTTCCATTCAATTTTTATTTCTACTCAAACAATACCCTTACACAGGATAGATTGGACCTAGTACTTGGCTTTTAGTGCTTTTTTTCCCAACAATTCCTTCCACACCGTGAGCGACAGCCCTTTTCTTCGACCAATTTCATCGCTTATCGATTTTCACTACTCTCTATCGCAATGCATTCTGGGGAAAATGCGATTTTTTTGAACAGGACTGTAGTCCGCCCCTACATTTCAAAGATTTTTTTCTCAAAATAGAGCCACTAGGTCCTACTGCCCATATATAATAAGAACGAGCAAAAAAATCCGTAAAAAATGGACTAGAACTTTTTTTCCGCGCGCGCCTTTGTTTTCCAATGTAATTTCCCTATGGTAGAGGACATTATCTTGACCTAAAATTTAAAAAAATAATTAAACGCGATTTTTTTCCGATTTTATTTTCACCTTTTGCTTTTATCTAAATTTGGCTCCCTGTGGTTTTCGAAAAAAGTCAAAAACATGGCTAAGAATTCCTAGAAGAACGGCTTCAAGCGGGAACTAATTATGCAGCCAGTAAACGTCATCCCTCATTTACATAAAACACTGACAGTGTCAATCTAAACTCCAAATACAGTCTTGCTAGGGCTTGGAGAACGTTTTACAGTCAAACTAAGAAAACCGTGAACACCTAAAATATGTCTGGAATGTTTCTGTGTTTGATCACAGCGCGGTCACGCAAAGTATTTTCCCGTTTAAAAGTTTCAAACTTCATATTTTAGTTTTATTCTCGTGAAATTAGAAGTTTCTCATTCGAGACAGACGGATACACGAGAGAAGGATTCAATACAATCTTTTTTCATGGTGGTGGGAAACATCTTGTTTACAGTCAACGGTCTAAACAAACATTCCAGACATATTTTAGGTGTTCACGGTTTTCTTAGTTTGACTGTAAAAGGTCCAGAAAAACAATAAAAACCCTCATAAACCTCCAGGAGTCAAAGGGTTAAATGAGAACTGTACTTAGAAATAAAAGAACTATATTACTGCTACTTTTAAAATTTTGACCGTTTTAATTAATTCCGATTTGTTACTTTTAATGCATGTCTCAAGGATTAAACCCCACAAGATGCCAGTCACAACTTACCTTTATTCGCTTTAACTGTAAGCGCCTCTAACTAGTTGACTTGGTTGGTTTTCTTCGGTATTCTAGAAGTGGAAAGACAGCATCAAGGCGGAAGTATGTTAGCTCATTCTGTAAAATCGAAGCAAAATCAAAACCATTTTGGCTCATTATTCGCTAGACATGAAAACTCAAGTATAGAACAACCGTTAAACCACCTCTTCACCTGATCGAAGATTAAGTTATTTTGTCCTGATACCCTAATACGCAAAGATTCGTTGTAGGTACGCTGGGATTCTCTGATGCTATGGTGCATGGTGATAGAAAGTGAAAGTGCTTGTGCAGCAACTATTTGCCAAGACTAAGAATCATGTTTGATTTGGTTGTTTTAATGCTTGTATCAAGGACTAAACCCCAAAAGATGCCAGTCACAACTTACCTTCATTCGCTTTAACTTTAAGCGCCTCTAACTAGATGACTTGCTTGGTTTTCTTCGGTATCAATTCTAGAAGTGGAAAGAAATTATCAAGGCGGAAGTACATGTTAGATCGTTCTGAATAAATCAAAGCAAAATCTTAACCAATTTGGCTCAATTTTCACTGACATTTCGCTAGATATGATTCAGTCAGTTTGAAACTTTTAAGTTAATATTATATTAAAACCATTGCCGCTAAAAATAGCTCACCTCGCTTGTGCAAATTGAGAGGCTTCGCTTTTGTCCAGCAGTTCGATTATCAACAATAAAGTATATCAGCGATAAAGTGAAAGCATTGCTTCTCTGATTCTTTTAGAAATGCTATTCAACTTGTCTTCGTTTTGCAACTGAAATCACTGATCATTCAGTACTGCATGGAGCAAATCTCATAGCATACATTACCGGAATTATGTATAAATGCTCGAACGATGTCGTCCTAATCCAAGAAAATCCAGTCTCGTACCGAGAGCTCCTCGGTCTCGTCCCTCTCTTGGAACCAACACCGCGGTCAAACCACTGCGCATGCGTGAGCTACAAAAATCAAAATGGCGGACGGTTTTACTAGCGTTTTAGTTCGAAAGCGTTTTTCAGCCCGTTTTCATTGAATTTTCTGACTTTAAAGTCCAATAAAGTTTTGTTTCCTACTCATCCGATCACTAGCTAAATGGAACAAGAAGAAAGCGGGTTGAAAAAGGTAAGTTAGTCTATATTACTTTGAAATTATAAATCGATCGTTTGACTGATTTTCCATTTTTTGTTTGACAATTAAAAAAGAGAACACTGAACTTGTATAAGCTTATTTTGGTAAAAATTCGATAAACTTTGAACTGTCAATTAGAATAAAGTGATTGTATATCACCCTTAACCTGAAATAGAAACAATCACATAAGTATGCATGTACTACATATGTATCATGTACCGTATTACACATGTGAAGTAAAATCACTTTATCGAACTTTATTACCTGCACAGAATATTTATTTCATAATAATATGTCCACTTTTATACGAGTTGCCCGTTATCATACCAAAACTGAATCCATATAAATACTTCGATCAGCCTATAGTATTGTCATTATAAGTATTTATATAGGAAACAGGACAAAAATCCTTTAGAATTTCCTCTGTTTATCATTACTTTTGACTAGTACTATTTTTGCAAAATTAGTACTGGTTTATGGATTCAGTATTTGCTTTTGTATCCCTAATTATTTTCTTAACAAAACTTTAAAAGTTATTGATCACATATTATAGGTTGGCCTTAACTGTTGGTCACTATAATTGTTTTATAATAATCAAAAATCCTTCCAATGATTGCAGGGTTGCCTTCACAAATAATGCATCTTGTCCATCCAGCTGACTGTCCATCAGAAGAATTTCATTTCCTTTCCCGACAACACACAACATACTGTATAAAAGTATCAACAAATTTGTAAAAAGAATGCAACTGATGATAGTGGAACAGCTGGGGTTTCATTTGCAAAGTCCACATTAAATGAGTCCCCCACAATGATGTTTGTTATCACAGATGAGAGATGTGGAACTGCTTCTGATACAGAGAAATAAGTTGGCAGTGCACTAGTGAATTGATCATGTGTGTTGTTGCTCCTTAATATGCAAATGGCATTATTACTTGCCACACTGGTGAGAGATTTTGGCCTGGAATATGGGTCAATATGGAATTTTTTTACTGTTGACTACAAACGATTTAGCTAGGAGAGCAATATACAGAACCCAAAGATGGCTGCCATTGGCTTTAAGAAATAAAAATTAATTTTAAAAAGCACCACCATCAGAAAAAGTGGAAATAATATTATGTATTTTTGGAAAGTTTCATTGCTATAAACTTAAATTTTTGAATCAAAACTACAGAAATTTGTTCAATCAAAATTATAAAGATTTTTGTATCTGTTCAGTTAGCTAAACTGACAGCTGATTAGCCTCATTCTGGTTTTTTTCCCCAGAGTTTTCTAATTATTCTCATAATTTCTGAAGAATTTTTTTAAAAAACTTTTTAATTTTGTTGATATAATTCTAAGGTATAATTTAAATGTAGTGTTTAATAAAATTATTGATTTATAAAATTAACACACTCCTTACTACATCTGAATGTTATACACACAACTCTCAACTCTCGTTGATTTTTACAGAGGGAGGAAAACTGGAGAACCAGGAAAAAAACCTCATTGCAAACACATCAAACAAACTTGGCTCACATACTAGCTTTGACAGGACTCCGACATACGCCTCCTGTCACAAACCTATTGTAGCATTGGTGAGAGATTATTAGCAGTATAGACCACCCATACTACTCATGGTACCCAGAATTGTTTCAATACAAGCTTAGTTATGCCACTCTGCTGATTCGTAGTATTGAGGATCATGACTGATAACTTCTGGAATTTCATCCTAATTTATTCCTAATCCACTGGATTTATGCCTAATCCACTGGATTGCAGGTGTCCGGGTGTTGTGTGGCAACGTTCTTGCAAGTAGGTGTACGTAAATTATTAGCCTTTTTATTGTTGTATATATTTAAATCTTATTCTTGTAATCTTGAGTTTTTCAAATTTATTTGCCATTCAAGAATAAATAAAGCTTTATTATCTAATTCTTATTAGATTGGTTGTAATTATATTTCATCTACCAGTACATAACTATCTTCATGGGCTAATCCAATTTTTTTTTAATAAAGCAGTACAAATGATGTAAAGATAATCAAAGGAAAAAAACCCAAATATAATCATGAATATGATGATTCAATAAATACATATAAACAGACTACTGAAATTATGTTGATTTTCTGGAAAACCACACGAATGAAGAAAATCTGGGTTCTAGTTGTGCAATAAAATATTTTTATTTATTGTCTGGGTCTTTAACTATAAATTTGTGTATTATGGCATTCAAATTGATGATATTATGATGTCCATTTTGCAAAGCCATTTTGTGATAGCTCTGGATCTTGTAAAATGCACCTTGTATTTCTACCATGCAATCACAGGGGAGCATTGACTGTTATTTTTAGGTGGGTTAGTTATGGCTGGATCTGTTGGTTTAATAGACCTTCCCTGAATTTGCTCGAGTGACCACTAAAGAAACAATAGTTTCAAGTCAAGGTTAATTCAGAAAAATTTGTAATAATGAAAACCTGTGCAAACTCCACTTGCAACCATTGTTTTGCAGTCAATGAAGTGACTTTGGAAACAGTCTATATTGCAAGAAGAGAGGACACCATGACATGTGGTTGCAAGAGGCAGTTTTAACCAAGTACAAGCCCACTGTTGATGGCAGAGCTTGAAGATCTTTTTGTACAGTAATTAAAGTTTTTTCTGTGATCTATTTATTTACCAATATTTAGCCAGGGTTTTCCCCTTTCAGCATGGCTGATATCAATAAAATATTGGGCTTCTGTTCCCATGGGAATTAAGGTATGACTAACTAATATCACTATAGAATACTTTCACTGTGAATTGTTTATTAGCTGTGCTACATATGCTCTTCGGTGTTCCTTAAAATGGACTAATTTAACCGTTCTTTATTTCATTTCTTGCTATATGAATGTTCAACAGAACAACAGTTCTTTGTTCAGCCTCGCATAATAACTATACTGGTTGATTATTAAACAGCAAAGGTATAAAAGAAGATACTTTATACGATTAAATAATTGGTATCTTTTTTAAGGAAAGATCATAAAATTAAAGCCTAAAGGGAAGTGATTTACACGTTCCTTAGAAAGGAAAATCGCAGGTGAAACCTGTTGAATCTGTTGAGAGCATTTCTTTTTCTCCGATCTTTCGGCAGTAAGTACATCTGATTTTGTTCCGTATTGCTCAATTTCCATCCCAAGAATGCCAATTGATTAAAATAGTCTTTCTGGAATATTTACCAAGTACGAGAATTAATCCACCTGTTGTCTCTTTTCATTGTAGAAGGTCGATCCTTTGGGCGAAAAGACTGGACTGCAACTTCGTTTATAAACAGATAGCATGCGTAGCGGCGCTTTTTTGAGTTGGGGGGGGGGGGGGGGGGGGGGGTTGGTGTAACATAGATATCTGCATCTCTTGCAGCTGTAAATAGCTGTAGATATCAAGGTACATGGATGAGAGCTGAGTTGTACTGTTGTGATAGTCTTTAGAACACGTTACCGTGGAAATGATTCAAATCAACAAGACCATGCATTCATCCATTCATTCGTTCATTCATCCATCCATCCATTCATTCATTCATTCATTCATTTATTTCGCCTATCGATCTATGATTTTTGTGATCCCCCTAAATACACCGACCCCCCTCCCCCCCAACTACAAGGCTATAAATATTAATGACCGAGCTGAGGTGTTGTGACTCATACGCGAAAAAAAATTGATGAAGGTAGGTATTAAAATATCCTCAACGAATGCGTATCTATAGAGCGGAAACAGAGGAGTGGTATAATATCCGGTATGGGAGACAGTAAAAGAACAATGACAATGATCTCAATGATGAGTTAGTACACAAAAACTCTTGATATTTTGGCGACTATAAAAAAATTCCACTCACTCACGCAGAAGAAAAGCGATAACATTCAAACAAAAAACGAAAACTTTTATCAAAAAAACGTTAGTTATCGCGATTTTACAACGACAGCCCCCTCCGCTCCCCACCCCTCCCTCTTCTTTTGGTACTTCAGTCTGCCCGAACCATACCCAGTCTCCCCTCAAACTTTCCCGTTCTTTTAAAACACCCAACTTCACTTACCCACTTGAAATCCCATCTCTTGCAATGATGAAAAGAGATAGTATCACAAGAGGACAAGTAGAAACACGTACGAGATGGAGATGAAATAACGACCGACAAGACCTGGTTTACGTGAAAGGGAGTCGACAAAACATAAATAAGGACTGGTTCCAATTATGATGATATGGTACAACCCTAGTTCTTATGCGGCTTCATTTCTATATTTGTTCGTAATTACTTTCTCCCTCTCACTTTGTGTAATCTGGCTTGTAAACCTTTACTTGTTAGAAATTAAAAAAAGAGGTTGGTGCGTAACAGATAAAACCTTGGTTGCCAAGTAACGAATAAAAAATTATCAATTTAAAAATAAGTTGTGATAAAAAGGTAAATTTTACACCGTATAAAATAAGAAAGATCACTTACTGACGTTCCGGACGCTAGTCCTTCGTCCTTCGTCCTTCTTCCTATTGGGTACTCATAATTTAAAAATAACAATGTTTTCATTTTTACATGAATTCTTCGTCAACCAAATAAAAATTATTTTCTAATATATTTATGTACGAAAGAGATCCGGACTACAAACCACACAACAACTGAGTTAATGGTTAGCAACTTGTGACGAAGAGTATATATATTATAGTCAATTCTATCACTTAGAAGACTCTTCCCTACATTTTGACGAACCTTCCTCCAAAAATAAATATTACGTGCTTGAACTCCATTGTTGTTTCTTAATGTTAGCTTCTTTGCAAAGTTGGCTTCGAGCGCGCGGATGGCATCAATTATACTCACTAAAACAGCACAGTTCTCGATCAAGCAGAGCGAATTTCCTAAATTTCATTTGATAGGTAATTAATGGTCTTAGTTATTCTTGGTTTTTCAGTTACAAAGTGATGTCATATTGTTGGCAAGAAAACCCAATCGAGCGTCCAAAGTTCCCCGACCTTCGTCAAAGATTTGAAGAGCTTCTACAGGAAGATAGTCCATACATGGACTTCAGTAATCTGGACAATAACAAAGACTATTACCTGGTACCTTCTTTTAACAGCGCTGACGATAATGAAGACGGCTCCATATCATCTGTAAAACACGAACTCCAAATAGACCTTATTCGTTGTGGTGCAATGTTGTTCTCATCAGACCTTTTTATTCTATCACTATTTTCGACTTCGTGCGCTTTAAGAACAATAGGTGAGATCAAAGATTGTACGAAATTTGAAATCTTTAGAATTTGAACAAAAGATACTCGTATTTCATTGTTGTTGAACAATAGTTGTAGTCAGGTCATGATTTCAGCATACGTAAGTGTTGTGCATTGGTATGGCGCGACTCGTTGTTATTTACAACAATGAAATACGAGCATTAGACCTTTTTGCTCTATCACTATTTTCGACTTCGTGCGCTTTCAGAACAATAGGTGAGATCAAACATTGTACGGAATTTGAACATCTTTAGAATTTGAACACAAGATGCTTGTATTTCATTGTTGTAATCACAACGAATCGGGCCATTCCAATGCACAACACTTACGTATGTTGAAAGCATGACCTGACTACAACTATTCAGTCAACAACAATGAAATACGAGTATCTTTTGTTCAAATTCTAAAGATGTTCAAATTTCGTACAATCTTTGATGCACTTATTGTTCTGAAAGCGCACGAAGTCGAAAATAGTGATAGAGCAAAAAGGTCTATTACAGACCAGTGTCATTCCCAAGAGTATCATTTCTTTGTTTAACAGTTGTGCATGATAAGACACATGAATATGGATACAACTAAAACAAAGAATCTTAAATAAAGGTATAATATTTTAATTTCAGTTCAAAATAGCGTAAAATAAATTTTCAAATAATTATCATCCGTAGGGCACAGAGATATGTTTTGTTACTTCCTATCCTGTTGACTGTGTCTAAAGGAACTTTAACAAATGTTAATTACACTTTGATTAATTTTTTTTACTTAATAATAATATTTTTTCCATGTTTCCAATATTGATATCGGATAGTGTCATCGCTAATCGATATCCATTCGGGGTTCATCGTGTGCTGGACATCGGAGGACTGATACTGAATCGCAGATTTGCTGGCGGAGTTTCTATAAAAAAAGCATCCAAATCAACAACAAACTCATGGGTTTTGTTTTTCCTTTATATGCCTTACCTTCATGCACTTCATTTCTCTACATTTCGTGACTTGACAATGATGTTCAGCCAACGTCGAAACGTCGTCGATTTTAAGTTTTATGACATTTTATCACAGAATTTTATAACCAATTTTTTAAAATTTATATCAATTATTTTCTCTTTGTATAGCAATCCGACCCTTTTTTAGATTTCCTTTTTGTTTCTTTATCAAAAACGATGTATTCGTCATGAATGACATGACATGATTATTCTGTTTTGAATGGCTTGTATATTTCCCTTATATCTCTTTCTCTTTTCCCATACCTTGCTATTCTTTCCTCTCTCAGTTCTTACCTCGCTCATTTTGTTTCTTTTCCCATAAGGTGGTCCAGGTACAGGTACAGGTGGAGCTGCAGGTCCAGTTACAGGTGTAGGTACAGGTACAGGTGCAGTACGTGTAGTACAACTCTTATCCACCAACAATCCAACAAACACCATAATCAAGATTACAGCTTTCTTGTCACAGGCCATCTTTCTTGTCTTTTACTTTCTTGTCTTTTGTGATTTACTTCTCTTACTGGAATAGTGAACTCTATTCCTCCTGCAATTCCTTTATAGCGATTTCACCTAAAATATGGATCGATGTTCGATCACGCGATTAGTTACCGTCTCAGTTCTTTGCTTTCGGCACGTGTGCGGCACAAGTTAGTGGCCCACTTAAGCATCCACTCAGTTCTGTGTGACTACGTATATACATTCTTTCTTGTCATATCTTGTCTTGTCCTTGGATATGGCCCGTCTCTTAAAAAACAAAGCACAGCTAAAATAATGCGCTTTGCCGCTTGTTATTTTTCTTCTTTTTAATTTGATCTTCTTTGCTTCTATTCAAGTTCATACTTCTTATTTTCCCCCCTCTTTTGCTGTTAAAATTTCATTTCAGACACTAGCGTATGGGGGGAGGGGGGAACGGGGGGCACGTGCCCCCCTTCCCCCCCCCCCCCCCCAATTTTTTGGTAAATAGGTAATTGTTTGTTTTTTCCCTTTTTTATTATTTTGGCCTCTCTTTTTTTGTACTTGGCGCCCTCCACTTTTTGTAGAGAAAGTTTTATTCCCCATTTCATCGTAAATATCGCGGTTTTTTTTTGTTTTATATTTTGCTTCGGCGATTTTTGGCGGAGGTGCCCCCCCAGAACCTATAGGTCCTCGCTACGCCCCTGATTTCAGATCACCTTGAAAAATCGTGCTTATTTTCTTGTATAATAACAACTTTTTATGTAAATATAATGGATTTCAAGAAGTCCTCAAAATCGAACTTTTGAGTTGGTCTGAAATTCATGATTTTGACCAGGCCGTTCTGGCTCCATTGATGTGAAGTTGGCAGATTTTGAGCCAAATTTTTCACATATTTTCGAATTTCCAGTTATTAATAGATGAATAGAGATGAATCGAGATTATTTTATTTGCTGTCATTCCCCTCAAAGTAAAGTCTGTGGTTTAGAGAGAAATTTGGGTGTCTTTCATGCGGACGTATCTATATGTAAAAGAGCCAGGAATACCTGGCCAAGGTCATGAAATTCATACCAACCGAAAGGTCCTCAAAATCGAGCTTTTGAGTTGGCGTGAAATTCATGATTTTCACCAGACGTTCCTATATATCTGGGTTATAAAAAAAGGTGCTTCTTGATCTTCTTCTTCGTAGTTCATACTTTTTATTTTTTGCCCTTTTTTGCTGTTGAAAATTCATTTCAGAGCAACTTTAAAACTCGTGCTTGTTTTCATGAGTGTATAATATACAGGATATTACATGGGCGCGCGGAGATACGAATTTTATCTTCAAGTGTTGAAAAGATCTCGAACGAGTGAGCACAGTGAACGAGTTAGATATTTTCAACACTCGAAGATAAAATTCGTATCTCCAAGCGCCTATGTAATATTTTGTTTATTTTATAATTATCAATGGAATAGAAAAGAAAGCTTTTTTGAACTTTTTTTCTCCTATAAGAAGTATGTTACCATAGTGATGATATCTTCACATGTGAAAATATCAAATTTTTGAAATAGAGAAATATAGGTATTCCATTGATAATCATATAATAAAACAACTTTTTATGTAAATATAATGGATTTCAAGAAGTCCTCAAAATCGAACTTTTGAGTTGCTCTGAAAAAGTTCATGATTTTGACCAGGCCGTTATGGCTCCATTGATGTGAAGTTGGCAGATTTTGAGCCAAATTTTTCACATATTTTCAAATTTCCAATTATTAATAGATGGATCGAGTTTATTTTATCCGCTGTGATCATTCCCCTCAAAGTAGAGTCAGTGCTTTAGAGAGAAATCGGGGTGTCTTTCATGCGGACGTATCCTTATGTAAAAGAGCCAGGAATACCTGGCCAAGGTCATGAATTTCATACCAAACGAAAGGTCCTCAAAATCGAACTTTTGAGTTGGCGTGAAATTCATGATTTTCACCAGACGTTCTATATACACTCGATTGCAGAAACGTTGTAGTATACATTTATACATATATACAAATACCTAATTAGAAAAAAAAACATTGAAAAAAAACATTGAACAAGATTAATAACTCTGTACCCATTGATGTATATCTCACATGTTGGCGGTATTATCAATGGATGCTAATGAGAAATCTTTTGTTAAAATCCACCAACATGGCCGCAATGACGTAACGTGCAATATCGAAGAATTGGTAACAAATTATTGTCGTATTATACCCTACATGTAGAAGTCATTTTCAAACTAAACCGTCAGAGTTGATAGGCACTTGAACTAGTAAAAGCAAACGATTTGAATCACAGATTCAGAAAGTAGGAGCCTTTCTAGAGACTTTCTATTTGAATAATTTTGAACCGTGACAGGAAGATTTTTTTCTGTATATATTTTCTGTGTGTCTTCTCCTTTTCTCCCCATTTCTTTTCAGCATGGCTGCTTATCACAGATATTAACTCGACATCCCCTAAAACAAAACAAAATTAAATTAAATTAAGAAAAAAAGCAAACTTGTTATTTTATCTTTCTTCTTTTCCTCCCCTCCTCTTCTTCTTCTTCTTCTTCTTCTTCTTCTTCTTCTTCTTCTTCTTCTTCTTCTTCTTTCATGGCCGTTGTTTTCCCCCTTAAATATATTAAGTACTTTTCACGGTGGGCAAAGCTTCCTCTGTAAGTTGTGTAGATAGCTTCTTTAGTCTTGCCTGTTCAGTTTGCTAACATTAAGATGGACATCAAGAATTCCTTTAACAAAACCTACTTCACTTCATCCTCAGAAATTTCAGATGACACAATTATCATGATGTCCATTGGAAGTGTCCTCCCCTGCCCCTGCCGTGATTATTGTTTTTGCTATCATTGCCTATAAACTCTCGACAAGACGTGTCGCTGGTGAGCAAAGTGGTGCGGCTCAAAGACTAAACGAAGCACAAAGAACTGCCGAGAAGGTCACCCTCATAATCTATATAAATTTCATCAATCTATTTTCAAGTGCCATCTCTATCAGCGTTGAGATCTAGATATACTCTATATTTGTTCAGTTTGCTCCGTACCTACCATTATCAACACTAATTGTCGACGAAGATCTTGACGAACCTGACGCACTTTTCGAACTTGAGGACGTACCCATGGTTTCTTTTCTGTGTTCTGGAAGAAAAAAATATCACAATAGTTCTATCAACAATTCCCGCCGCCATTTTGAAACTCACATGGAAAAGAGGCTGAGGTTGAGTTGTCATCAGGTAGAAGTATTCACCATTCAGTCCATACATCGGTTCAATGGTCACAGACAAAGCATTCAATCAAGGCTCCAAAGTAGTTTCAAAGGATTATTCAAATTTGATCCTTGCAGCCTCGACTGAATGCTTTGTGTTTGACCAGTGAACCGAGAGAGAATATTATCTATGCTATTAAAATTGTTGTCAGTGCGCATGCACTGCGTTTCCATTTCGGACGGAGAAAAAAACGCTTGTTTAAAAATTGATAATCTCCGGTCAGACTTGACAACAACAGTATCCCTAAGTATCTAATATATTTTCAACTCCGGATAAGACTTGCCTTTATAATAGCGAATGGGCACGAACTCGAATTTCTAGCACAAAGCATGATGGGAAACTGAGTCCTTAAGGTTTTTTGGCTCCTCTAAAAATTCATCTGACAATTTTTCCTTCGACATTTTCTATGGAAATGTTAGTATTTGAACAGACGAAAATAACAGAGAATATATTTTCTGATATTTCCTTGGATTTCGATGTTCCATTTTTGCAGTTTCCCAGAGTGCTTTGTGAGCTTTGATGCTCTGAACCAATGAGGGGCATATGACGTAATAGGTATAATAGATACTGGCTAGTGTTGTGCAATTTTTCAATTTTGCCGCGGAGGGGGAAAAACGAAGGTAGTTTTAGACTGGTTTGCCAAAGGCAACAGGAAAAGCTCGTTAATAGGTCATTTACTGCCATCTTATGAAATGAGATTAGTTTGTTATTGAAAAAAAAAAAAAAAAAAATGACCCATTCATGCTTGTTCCGGCTTAGAGCATCAGTGTATCCTGACGGTCATCACATCAAGTACATCACATGTGATACTCATGAGCATCTTGAAGTTTATCTTGGAATGAAGTAAATGACATCTTCGAACTACTTGCTAGTCAAGAGATTTTATTGGAAGTAAACGTTTCGGCCTTGTTTGGCCTTTTTCAGTACTGTGTGTTGACAAAACTCGAAGAGCTAAAAGATAAAAATGCTACGCAAATATATATATACTAAAAAGAAAAAAATGAAAAAATACAAAGAACTAAAAGAATAAAAACGTTGAAAAAAATGATGGAATGTTGTATCTAGTATATGTTAAAAGGACGCTCAAAAATACCGAGGTTAAAGTAAATCAATTGTTTCTGATGCGCTTAAGGGAGTTGAACTCTTGTCTTTTATTAAGCTTGGGGGAACGAGAGTATAAAGTTGTGCGCTTGCTCCAAAAATGCTCAACGAGTGTGAAGAACTCGGTCCACATTCTCTTGGGCCACAATCTGTTCAGTGGCAATGAATTTAAAATCCTCAAATGTGTGCTCGCTTGTGTTCAAAATGAATTGCCACCCCACAGACTACTTTGTTTGTTATCATAGCCGATTTGTGATTCCTAAATCTCACTTACTGGTAGATCCAATGTATTGAAAAGAACACTTCAGTTCATGTGATTAAATGAATCACGTTATCTGACGTACAGGAAATGTTCTGTTTGATCATGTTATAGGACCTGCCAGTAGAGGAAATAGAAAACTTAGCAGTGAGATTCCTTAGCAAAATTGTTGCAAAGGTCACATTTTCTGGAACAGCAAAAACTATAGCCGTAGTTCGAAGTATAGGTTTCGCAGTTCCAGAAGGCTTAGCTTTTGACAGGGTCTCCTTCAGATTTCTAGGTCTTCTAAAAGCTGGGATGGTAGAATTAACAGGAAATAAATCACTTAAAGTTGGACAAATTTTGCAGAAGCGGTAATTAATTATAAATTGTCTCTACTTTCTGATATTTGTAAGTCTAGGATTAAAATCAAACACGAGATCTAGAGAATAATCAGTGCGTTTTGATTATTCAGTAAGGTAAGAGCCTCTCGACCTTGATCACACTTTGTCGAATTCTATATATATACCGAATCTCTAAAACTTTGACACATTCGCGTTTTATATATATATATACGCATTTACAAGAGAATCAAATGGTAAAGACATGGCGGCCATGTTGGTGGTATTATCAATGGATGCTTATGAGAAATGTTTTGTTAAAAACCACCAACATGGCCGCGATGACGTAACGTGCAATATCGAAGAATTGGTAACAAATCATTATCGTATTATACCCTACATGTAGAAGTCATTTTCCAACTAAACCGTCAGAGTTGATAGGCACTTGAACTAGTAAAAGCAAACGATTCGAATCACATCATATGACCAAGGCGGAAGCACAAATGCTGTTCACTTCAAATATTCACTTTATGCAACAAAATCACGGCCAAAAATTTAGTACTTACGAGTAAAAATTGAAAAAAAGTTAAGCGTTAGGCGTATAAAAAGTCTTTAAAATGTTAACTGTAAAATTTTTCATAGCCATGGCTTGTAAGACTTGTATTTGTCGAGATCTCTTCTTAATACTGATGTAATGTTATGCATTCATCCCAGAATGGTGGTAAGACCGTACGTGTGTTTTTTTTAGCAATGTGAAGTGATCATTAAGAGTAGACTTTTGTTAACCGCAACGGACAAAAATTTACCGTTAGCCGTAAAAAAGCCAAAATTTCAACCGTTACTGTAGAAGCTACCACTCCATCGAGACCCTCTTCTAAAGAAGACAAGTAAACGGTGTATTAAACCATAGCTCACCTCTATTGATTTGATAAATGCTTTAAGGGTAAAAGCTTCGCCTCTTTGTCTGCCTGGATTCCCGTTCAGACTGTACCAGGTACACTGTGTGCGACACAATGTCGCAGGGCATGATGGGCATATCATTTTCAGCTGAATTTTTCCTTAAAAAAATAAACCGTGTTTGGTCACGTGTATGTAGGTATATGCATGTATGTATATATATGTGTATTGTAATCTTTCTATCAGTCAAAAGTGACACACTTTACGAATTTTAAACAATGAAAATTTCTAAAAAACATTGGACTGAAGCATCTTGTCAAGTTTTACCTTCAAATGTTGAGTATCTTTCGAGTAATAAGAAAATACTGATTTTATGCTAATTTAGGCAACGGACCAGGGCCGCCTAAACGGTGCCTATCAACTCGGTTTAGTTTGAAAATCACTTCTACATGTAGGGTATAATACGATGGCACAGTTTAACGGGATATGGACTTCTCATTTCTGATCATGAGATATAAAGGTTTAAAATTTAAAAATGCAAATCAGATGACGTCGACTCAGGATTCATTTAAAATACGAAATTACTGTCCTGTAAGGTAATGCCAGTTTTCAATTAATAAATGATTTTTATTACCAAAATATATGTTATAGTAGAGTTTTGGTGAGTTTTTTAGTGAGAGTCACTGGTAGTAAAACATACAAGAAAAGAGAGCAAATACCTTGGTGGACGTCATCTGATTTGCATTTTTAAATTTTAAACCTTCTATCTCTCTGACTGTGCCATTGTATTATACCCTACATATAGAAGTGACTTTCAAACTAAACCGTCAGAGTTGATAGGCACTTTACCTGTTGGGTCTACGTACCTCGACCTCCGGCGTGCATCCAACACGGGAACAAGAAATCGAGTTTCTAGTGATGTAATCGCCATCGGCCACGACGTGACTTTCAACATGTTTACATAAACTTTATTTCCGTGTCAGTGTACTAGCTAGCGTACCACGTTCTCGACGAAACACATTCTTTTCTTCGAGGTTCAGATTCTTCGAAGTATACATTGGTGAGTATAATTCTTTCGGCGGAATTAATGTTACACTTCAGTTTATTTGATGTTGGAAATATTCATCAAGATAATGACGTATTCTTTTATCAGTTTTTCAGTGCTATTATGAGAGGAGAGCAACTGGCATTAAAATATTCTCTATATTTTTTATTCCAGTTTACCCCTCCCAGGATCGGATCTAGGATTTTGTTCAGGGGGGAGGGGGTGCAGGGCACAAAGTCATCTCACGGGGGTGCAATCCTCAGAATCGTGCAAAGTAAGAAAACCCCGCCCTGCACCCCTCTCCTTGATCAACCCCTGGCCTCCTCCGTATTGCCTGAATTTTTATTTTGTTTCTCCCCCAGTTCTCTATTTTGTTTTTGGTTCTAAACCTTTTATTGTGTTTTTAAGAAAATTAAAAGAAAGTTACTAGACAATTATTAGTCGGTAGTAAACTAATGATTACACTTCGTGAAAACGTAATCTTCTTTAAGTCTTAAAATTGATGGATAGCATTCGTGTACTAAACATTCCTTTTCACAGTTCCCTGCGCCATCTTGAAAGGTAGCCGTGCCCTTGCATAGAAGCGAGGGAACGGTGAGCTTTTTTTAACACCTTGGACAATTATTCACATGTCTCTATCATTCCAAACTCACCGTTTGTCTCGCTTCGATGCAAAGGCAAGGCTACGTATCAATATGGCGCAGGGAACTGTGAAAGGGACTATTGTTACTAGAGTGCATTTTGTATGTAATATATACAATATGAGTGGCCGTGTTGTATCAGATATACAACCACGAGCCGAAGGCAAGGCTACGTATCAATGTGGCGCAGGGAACTGTGAAAGGGACTATTGTTACTAGAGTGCATTTTGTATGACTGCATACTATAGAATTACCGATTTTGTCAAAAGCGGTTTATCATGCAAGGGGATAGTCAGGATAGTATAGAATACGTAGCAACCATTACTATCGCCCCATGTCCTTTACTTTTGCAGCTGTCTAACGGAACACCATCTGAATTACGTCACAATTACATCACAATTATTGACAGTTACGTGTTCAGATCCACTAGTGAATCATACATTCATCCGTTTGTTGTGATTAGATAAAGCCTAAAACATGTTTGATCCCTTTTTCTATGGAGAGTGCTGATTAGATAATCATGAAAAATGTCAAAAAAGAACTGACTTGAAGTGTTCATGGTTCGAGATTCCCTAGACTATTCAATGTAGAAGGCAATGTTGGATGATTTTGATCATACGCCATTTCTTTAATAGCTAATGCTCGCTCAAAACATTTCTCTGCTCCTTCATACTTGCCCAGATAACGGAGGTTATTCCCTAGGCTAGATCACTCAATGTAGTAGCCAATGTTGGATGATTTTGATCATACGCCACTTCTTGAATAGCTAATGCTCGATCAAAACATTTCTGCGCTTCTTCACACTTGCCCAGATCACGGAGGTTATTCCCTAGATTACTCAATGTAGTAGCCAATGTTGGCTACAGGAGCAGACGTAGCTCAGTTGGTTAGTGCGCGGCCTTCGGAGGTAGAGGTCCATGGTTCGATCCTCAGGATCTCCACGTCTGTTTCGACTTCTTTCTAATCCGTGTAGCTTCAGCTTTGAATATTCTTAAAACAGAGCACCGATTGAGAAAGGGGGTAAAGTGCGCACCGTCGGCTTCCATTGATACCAGCCATGTAGCTGAAGGAACTACCGACGTTAAATAAAGTTACTTTACTTTACCTTTCTTTTTTTTGGATGATTTTGATCATATGCCATTTCTTCAATAGCTAATGCTCGTTTAAAACATTTCTGCGCTTCTTCATGCTTGCCCAGATCACCGAGGTTATTCCCTAGATTTCTCAATATATTAGCCAATTTTGGATGATTTTGATCATACGCCATTTCCTGAATAGCTAATGCTCGCTCAAAACATTTCTGCGCTTCTTCATACTTGCCCAGATCACCGAGGTTATTCCCTAGATTATTCAATGTAGTAGCCAATGTTGGATGATTTAGATCATACGCCATTTCTTCAATAGCTAATGCTCGCTCAAAACATTTCTGCGCTTCTTCATGCTTGCCCAGATCACCGAGGTTATTCCCTAGATTACTCAATATAGTAGCCAATTTTGGATGATTTTGATCATGCGCCATTTCTTGAATAGCTAATGCTCGCTCAAAACATTTCTGCGCTTCTTCACACTTGCCCAGATAACGGAGGTTATTCCCTAGATTACTCAATGTAGTAGCCAATGTTGGATGATTTTGATCATACGCCATTTCTTTAATAGCTAATGCTCGCTTAAAACATTTCTGCGCTTCTTCATGCTTGCCCCGATCACCGAGGTTATTCCCTAGATTACTCAATGTAGTAGCCAATGTTGGATGATTTTGATCATACGCCATTTCATCAATAGCTAATGCTCGCTCAAAACATTTCTGTGCTTCTCCATTCTTGCCCAGATCACGGAGGTTAATCCCTGCATTACTCAGTATAGTAGCCAATGTTGGATGATTTTGATCATACGCCTTTTCTTGAATAGCTAATGCTCGCTCAAAACATTTCTGCGCTTCTTCATTCTTGCCCAGTTCACGGAGGTTATTCCCTAGATTATTCAATGTGGTAGCCAATGAGGGATGATTTTGATCATACGCCATTTCTTTAATAGCTAATGCTCGCTCAAAACATTTCTGCGCTTCTTCATGCTTGCCCAGTTCACCGAGGTTATTCCCTAGATTACTCAATGTAGCAGCCAATGAGGGATGATTTAGATCATACGCCATTTCTTGAATAGCTAATGCTCGTTCAAAACATTTCTGCGCTTCTTCATTCTTGCCCAGATCACAGAGGTTATTCCCTAGATTACTCAATATAGTAGCCAATGTTGGATGATTTTGATCATACGCCATTTCTTGAATAGCTAATGCTCGCTCAAAACATTTTTGCGCTTCTTCATGCTTGCCCAGATAACAGAGGTTATTCCCTAGATTACTCAATGTAGTAGCCAATGTTGGATGATTTTGATCATACGCCATTTCTTTAATAGCTATTGCTCGCTCAAAACATTTTCGCGCTTCTTCATGCTTGCCAAGATCACAGAGGGTGTTCCCTAGATTACTCAATGTAGTAGCCAATGTTGGATCATTTTGATCATACGCTGTTTCATGAATAGCTAATGCTCGCTCAAAACATTTCTGCGCTTCTTCATGCTTGCCCAGATCACCGAGGTTATTCCCTAGATTACTCAATGTAGTAGCCAATGTTGGATCATCATCATCATTAAAAGTTTGTTCAACTATCAGTACTATTCTATATAAGGTATTTGCGGCTACGTGCTTAGCGTGGGTTTGGCAGATGCGTCCCGCTGTAGTGATGGAACCTATGGATTCTTTGTATCCTTTTTGGAAATGGCTTTTCAGTATTGTGGTTGACAAAGGATTTGAGGTATAAAAATGTAGCTTGTTAGACACGTGCATAAAGTGCACTGCTACTGATTTTGTTGCAATAATGTGATTGACATTGTCGCTATCAAATACGTTTAAAAGTGCTGAAAAAGCATGAATCACTTTTACTAAGATATAGAATTTTTCTTCTTTGCTCTTGTGTAGAACCGCTATATCTTGTAGACAACTATGCACAACTTGATGAACACCAATATCTTTTGACTGGTCTTCGGAAGAAAGAATAAGTGAAGATGAAAAGATAGTGGTAGCCATGAGTTCTTCGTCTTGATCTGGTAAGCAACGTGTTACATATTGGACGACATATTCTAGAGGTATCCGCTCAGGAGCCATCACAGACAAGAATTGAAAAGCATGCATCATAACCATGTCTTCAGCCATTTCTTTTTCTAAGGCCAACTTGACTGCTGCAGTCATCGGTTGAGAATAAGTTACACTAATTCTTTTATATTCCCCTTCCGTCGCTTCTCGCTTGCCTTGTTGTAGCTTTTGTAAGTATTCTTCCCATGACATTGACGTTTTGGTGTAACTTACACGTTTCATGTAAGTTGCTGCACATGCTAGTGCTAGTGGCTGAAAATCTAGAGCCTTTGCAACTTGTAAAGTGCATTCTTCTTCAGAAACGATGCCAGATATTTCAGAAAGTGTTCTAATTGCTTCATCCTTGTCCATACCACGGCTAAGGGATAAATGGTAAGAGTAGGAATCATTGGCACCAATGGATAAGGATCGACTGTCTTGTGTAGTAACAAGTATCTGACCATTGCCATCAGTCTTCTCTCCCGCTCGTGGCAAGTATCTGAAGACTGATTTAACGTCTGTCACGTTATCCACTATCAAGAACCACGAAGAATACTTTCGCAGTTTAGGAGCCACAAGACTTTTAAGAAGATTGAGTTTCTCTTCCTGAGAGAGATCTTTTGATGTTCCAATACTCGTTGTATAGATCTCATCGCAGTTTAAACTAATTGCTAATTCAATATATGATGGCATTAAGCTGTCTGTACTGGATGCGTTCAGAGCGAAAACAAACTTTACTTGATCTGTCTCGCTGTCTGGAACATCATCGAAAACCTTCTCACCTATCTGCCTTCCTATTTCACTTTTGCCACAGCCAGGATTCCCAGACAGATAAACAACAGTTATTTCATTTGATTTGGTGCTCCTCAACCTTTTCATCTCTTCTAGGATCTTCGTTACTTCGTCTGAACGATCGATAACTTCATGGGACGGTTTGGGTGGCAAAGCACAAAACGATCGTGGTTCCTCGTTACGCATTTTCTCTTTTTCCAACTGTTGCTGAGTGACTCGAAGTTCCTCTGTAGGAAACGACTTCTGGTTTTTGATTGCCTCGATATCAGCAGTGTCTAGTTTCAGGGTGCTAAAAGCAGCTACTACTGTTTGGATAGAGGTTTCAAAATCCGATTCTTTTAACTTTCCATCAGACACATGAGCAAAGGCTTTATTACGGAACTGACGTAAGTCATCCACGCCTTTCTTAACAACGGGATCGAGAAACGTGCCGATACTATCTGAGTAAAGAATGGCAAAGAAAAGACAGGTACAATCCCATTCATTGGTATTCCCATTTCTCAAAATAGCAAGTTCTCTAGAATTTCGCTTTCGACTTTTTGGCGATTCCATGCTGTACAAATCATTGCCATTTTTAGCATTGTTTACCCACTCGCCGTGTGTCGTCTTGTATCGTGTGTCCCATAACTGTTTGAAGACTACCCTGAGTCCGTCAACAATTTCTCCAGTCGTGACTTTGCATATCCTGAGGTAATTCAGTTGTTCCAGCGAATACTCTTGTGCTGCGGCCATCTGCAAAACTAAAATGATCTCAGATTAAACTATGTACAAATTCACCTACGGACAACAGGAATTTTCGTTTCAGATCACTACGTCGTATTGAGAAACATAAATAAATGGACAACGCAGAGCCCAAATTTGGACTCTCTGCCTATTGTCAAAAATAATGAAGAATACTGTGAAAGAAAAGTCGGTATTTGGCTCGGCTCGGAGCATAGTTTTGAGTTAGGGGAGGTAATCTGGGGGTTCGCCCCCACTGCCCCTGAAAATTTGGAAATTCCAGTGCCGCGGTTTTGAGGGGCAAAACCTTAGGCAACTCACAACAGAAAATATTTTTTTGACTCAGTGAAAACGTGGGAAGGGGTAGCCCTCCTCCAAGCACTCCCGCCTCCGCCGTGCCTGATTTCGTCAATGATAAAACATTATTATTTTACAATAGTTTATCCCTGACGTGAAGTAATGCATGCTTGATCGCTAGAATAAGAATAATAGGCGCTTTTAATAAATCCTACGATATAAAAACCCGGGGTTTTACTTCATGCATCAGTCAATTGAAACCACGGCACCCCGACCGCCGAAGGCCGGGGAAAGTAACATTTGCCTAACGTTAAAGTAACACGGTTTCCCCGGCCCTCGGGGGCAAGAGGGCGGTTAAGTTCCCGGCCCTAGGCCTGCTGGAAGTAAAAGAAACCATCGCAGTCACGCGCGAAAAGATGATTGTAAACGACCCGATAATTTTCGTAAAAATTTATCAATGTATATAGATTTTAAAAGATGAAGCTGATTATTTCTTTAGACATCTCTTAATTTAAGCATATACAAGGTTTTGAGTTCGACTCAGTATGTGAATGCAAAATTAAACAATTGATGTCAGTATTCCGACTGCGAACTATTCCAACTTCTGCAAGAAAAGTTTATTGTTGTTCAACACAGCGATGACACATCCTCCATTTTCGATTCTATTTGGCGGGGTTTTCAACCCAACAAACTGTTGGAACAAGCCAACATGACTACTCCCTCGGTACGTTGCAATACTCATAATAGTTTATTTATCAATAAACTGAAAAGAGGTGATAGACCTCTAGAGAAAATAGAACTATAAAATCAAAACGAATTTTCTTACTTTCATTTCAGTTATTATCCCGCTTTCACAGGTCTGCCGCTTTGATTCCAGGCCCCTTCTACTATCCAGACGGTCCTCGGGCCCAGTTCCCGACTATCGCTGCTTTCTTACGACCCATAAACAGATAAAGCATTTCGATTTGGCTCATTTGCATGTTGCATCACAATAGTTTTCATGTGCAGTGAAGGATAACAAGCTATCGTATTTATGCAAAGTGCCTCAAAGACTACTAATCATGTTTGATTTCGGGCGTGGATCCAGGAAAAAATGTAACGGCCGTTTTCCGAACCGGCTGTCGTCGTTGTACCTTCAGTAACCCTTTGACTCCTACGACGTACGAAACCGCCCGTAAAAAACGCACCTTAAATGAAAAATTTCAGCTTCAAAAATTTTGATCAAGTTGACCTAAATACCAATCTAAAATTTTCACTAGCAAACAGAACAACTTTTAAAATAAAAAATCCTGCACAAATGTCCAAAATTATAACGAAAACCAAAAACCACTGTTTTGACGTCATTTCCCAAAGCCAAAAATCACGCTTTTTCATCGCATCGTTTTCCATTCAATTTTTATTTCTACTCAAACAATACCCTTACACAGGATAGATTGGACCTAGTACTTGGTTTTTAGTTGTTTTTTTTTTTCATAAATTCCTTCCACACCGTGAGCGACAGCCCTTTTCTTCGACCAATTTCATCGCTTATCGATTTTCACTACTCTCTATCGCAATGCATTCTGGGGGAAATGCGATTTTTTTGAACAGGACAGTAGTCCGCCCCTACATTTCAAAGATTTTTTTCTCAAAATAGAGCCACTAGGTCCTACTGCCCATATATAATAAGAACGAGCAAAAAAATCCGTAAAAAATGGACTAGAACTTTTTTTTCCGCGCGCGCCTTTGTTTTCCAATGTAATTTCCCTATGGTAGAGGACATTATCTTGACCTAAAATTTAAAAAAATAATTAAACGCGATTTTTTTCCGATTTTATTTTCACCTTTTACTTTTATCTAAATTTGGCTCCCTGTGGTTTTCGAAAAAAGTCAAAAACATGGCTAAGAATTCCTAGAAGAACGGCTTCAAGCGGGAACTAATTATGCAGCCAGTAAACGTCATCCCTCATTTACATAAAACACTGACAGTGTCAATCTAAACTCCAAATACAGTCTTGCTAGGGCTTGGAGAACGTTTTACAGTCAAACTAAGAAAACCGTGAACACCTAAAATATGTCTGGAATGTTTCTGTGTTTGATCACAGCTCGGTCACGCAAAGTATTTTCCCGTTTAAAAGTTTCAAACTTCATATTTTAGTTTTATTCTCGTGAAATTAGAAGTTTCTCATTCGAGTCAAACGGATACACGAGAGAAGGATTCAATACAATCTTTTTTCATGGTGGTGGGAAACATCTTGTTTACAGTCAACGGTCTAAACAAACATTCCAGACATATTTTAGGTGTTCACGGTTTTCTTAGTTTGACTGTAAAAGGTCCAGAAAAACAATAAAAACCCTCATAAACCTCCAGGAGTCAAAGGGTTAAATGAGAACTGTACGTAGAAATAAAAGAACTATATTACTGCTACTTTTAAAATTTTGACCGTTTTAATTAATTCCGATTTGTTACTTTTAATGCATGTCTCAAGGATTAAACCCCACAAGATGCCAGTCACAACTTACCTTTATTCGCTTTAACTTTAAGCGCCTCTAACTAGATGACTTGCTTGGTTTTCTTCGGTATTCTAGAAGTGGAAAGACAACATCAAGGCGGAAGTATGTTAGCTCATTCTGTAAAATCGAAGCAAAATCAAAACCATTTTGGCTCATTATTCGCTAGACATGAAAACTCAAGTATAGAACAACCGTTAAACCACCTCTTCACCTGATCGAAGATTAAGTTATTTTGTCCTGATACCCTAATACGCAAAGATTCGTTGTAGGTACGCTGGGATTCTCTGATGCTATGGTGCATGGTGATAGAAAGTGAAAGTGCTTGTGCAGCAACTATTTGCCAAGACTAAAGAATCATGTTTGATTTGGTCGTTTTAATGCTTGTATCAAGGACTAAACCCCACAAGATGCCAGTCACAACTTACCTTCATTTGCTTTAACTTTAAGCGCCTCTAACTAGTTGACTTGGTTGGTTTTCTTCGGTATTCTAGAAGTGGAAAGACATTATCAAGGCGGAAGTACATGTTAGATCGTTCTGAATAAATCAGAGCAAAATCTTAACCAATTTGGCTCAATTTTCACTGACATTTCGCTAGATATGATTCAGTCAGTTTGAAACTTTTAAGTTAATATTATATTAAAACCATTGCCGCTAAGAATAGCTCACCTGGGATGACTTTGCTTGTGCAAATTGAGAGGCTTCGCTTTTGTCCGGCAGTTCGTCTACATGTTATGATCAACAACGCTGAACGTCACGCGATAAACTGAGAGTATTGCTTCTCTGATTCTTTTAGAAATGCTATTCAACTTGTCTTCGTTTTATAAATCACTGATCATTCAGTACTGGAGCAAATATCATAACATACATTACCGAAATTATGTATAAATGCTCGAACTATGTGGTCTAATTATAATCTTGAACGAACCAAGAATGCTGAACAGCGAACGGATGGCATGCGTAACGGCGCTTTGAGGAGGACTGGAGTGTAAGGCAATGGAGTGTAACACTGATATCTGCATCTCTTACAGCTGTAAATAGCTGCAGATATCAAGGTACATGGATGCTCGTTGTCGTTTGGAATGACCACATTTCCATGAGAGCTGAGTTGTACGGTTGTGACAGTCTTTAGAACACGTTACCGTGGAAATGATTCAAATCAACAAGACCATGCATTCACCATTCATTCATTCATTCAACCATCCATCCATCCATCCATTCATTCATTTATTCATTTCGTCTATCGATCTATGATTTTTGTGATTCCCCTAAATACACCGAACACCTCCCCCCTAACTACGAGGCGATAAATATTAATGACCGAGCTGAGGTGTTGTGACTCATACGCGGAAAAAAAATTGATGAAGGAAGTAGGTATTAAAATATCCTCAACAAATGCGTATCTATAGAGCGGATACAGAGGAGTGGTATAATATCCGGTATGGGAGACAGTAAAAGAACAATGACAATGACTGATCTGAATGATGAGTTAGTACACAAAAACTCTTAATATTTTGGCGACTATAAAAAAATTCCACTCACTCACGCAGAAGAAAAGCGATAACATTCAAACAAAAAACGAAAACTTTTATCAAAAAAACGTTAGTTATCTCAATTTTACAACGACAGCCCCCTCCCCACCCCACCCCCACCTCTTCATTAGGTACTTCAGTCTGCCCGAACCATACCCAGTCTCCCCTCAAACTTTCCCGTTCTTTTAAAACACCCAACTTCACTTACCCACTTGAAATCCCATCTCTTCCAATGATGAAAAGAGATAGTATCACAAGAGGACAAGTAGAAACACGTACGAGATGCAGATGAAATAACGACCGACAAGACCTGGTTTACGTGAAAGGGAGTCGGCAAAACATAAATAAGGACTGGTTCCGATTACAATGAGAAGTTTGTCAGCCAATCAGAGGCCGGCAATTTGAGAATCAACACTCGTCCACAGACGCAGTACAGTAAAATGTTGCTCTGAAAACTGGGAATATCTCCTCAATTCTCGCCAATATTTGGCCTTGTCTTTCGCCTATAGACATCTTCAATACATGAATGTGATATAGGGATCTTAAGATGCCTCGTAAGGGAGGTTTTGGCTGTTTTGGATCGCGATCAGATCATCCTGAGATTCGTTATGGGATCAGCGATGGCTCTGGTGTTCAAGTTCTTCGGGAGTTTTCACTGCCAATGCCGGAAGAAAGCGAGCTTAATATCAAGTTTGCCGAGCTTGTGGTGAGTCAACAGTGAACCCAAAATGACTTGGACTCCAAGATAAATTCCTGTCCAGTTGATCCTTTGGGAATTTTGGAGTGTAAATCTCTTCAAACCAAGTGAACACAGAGGAGGCGTGCCGAAAGGGAACACAACCAACTTTGAAGGATTTTTATTTATCAACCAAATAACTTCAACTTCCTGCTTTGAAATTCCATCACTAATCCTTGAATATTCACATCTTCAGTTAGTTGTGGTCCCTTCAGTACTCCAGAAAACCTTTTGTTGTCTATCATACGAATTTTCATTGATCATAAAATTTGCTATATTGGGTATTGAGTGGAATCACGCCAGAATGTCAGATCTTTTCATTGTCCATCGCCAATCCTCCATCTATTCTACAACCCTTAGAAAGTCCTTACTTGAATAAAGGGTTATCTGTAATTTATTTTTATTTTTTCAAGTTTTTGGTGAAATTATCGATGTACAAGCGCGCTGTATTGTCAATCGAAAATGCTAGATTTTCACGAAGCATTGCAGCTGTCGAATATTAATTTCGTCCAAAATATGTTCGATGAAAGCTCATAAAATCCTTGAAAATAACCACATATCATTTTACCAAGCAATTCAGAACCATCATAGTTTGGTTTTGATGTTAAATCAAGATATTTTCGCGCTCATATAGGCGAGAAACATTGAAAACACTTAAGAGTTTAGTGGAAATATTGAAGTACTTCGTACATAAACCTTGATGAGATCAACAATATGTCAAACTTTATTGTGGCATTAGATCTTGGTGTATTCCTTCGAGTTTTCCTTCGTTGTACTTTGGCAATGATTCAGTGCTGCTGTAGATCCTTTATTCATGCTTCTTCCAAAGAACATATTTATTTACAAGCTCTGACCACGTTGTGTTGTTGTCCTTTGTGTAGGAAGAGCTTGACCTTACGGCTGTTCACAAAAAGGCCATGTTTGAACTCCCTCCAGAGAAAAAATGGCAACTATACCTCTCCAAAAAGAAGGTAAAATAATAGTTATCAACGCTTTAAGTTACATGTTGTAGTGATTCCATGAGTGCAAACTGTGATTATATTATTTACAGCCAGTACTCGTACAGTAGAGTGCCTATACATACAGTACGTTGCTTCCCTGTAGTGTTTATAGAGATTACAGGCTACACCGGGAGACTATTGAAATGCTATAATAATAGTAATTCAAAGAAAACTGCATGAATACTGTTATATATTTATCAGGATAAACCAAAGTATATTCATTTGCCAGAAAAAAAGTTGTCTTTACTCCATGAATACTAATTATTATGAAGCTTTTTTTGTTGAAAAAATTGTTATATTTAAGGAATATAAGCATGAATGAATGGAAAAAAATTAAGTTTTCTTCCTTTGATAAAATTTTTCGTGATGTAGCAACCCGTCTAATAAGATAAATGGGTTTAAACTCAAATATTATTAAACTTTTGGTGATAAATGATATTAGTCTAGCATTACATATGCATTTCCAGCCTTGAGGCATATCAAATCTTCCAATTGGACTGGAGTGCCGTGAGAAAAAAATAAAAAAATAAAAAACAGGCCATTTTTTTCTTCTTTTTTTTTCAGCTTGTTAATTCAAGAAGATCTTTTTTTTGTTATATTTACTTCCAAAATTTACTTTGTAAAGACACCTAAAAGCCACTTCTCTTTTGAAATTATGTATCAGTATTAGTAACTAATTTGTCAAAATTATTTTTCCGATGCATAATGATGGTGGTAGTTTCCATAGATTTATGTATTACAATAAAAGTATATAATTGATGAGTTTTTCTTGAAAAATTTAGACTTTTTTTCATATGAGTGGGAAATGATAAGGCAATGTCATAGCCATACGGTATTCTTACCATAACTAAAACTATGCATTACTGGATGACCATGGGAAGCCATTTCAGTATTACAGCACAGGGTTCAAATTAACGGGTGGTCAACGGTCAATGTCCGGCCAAATTTGGCCATTATTTTGAGCCCTGACAGCATGTCATACGGCATGTGACTCCTGCAAGTCAGTACCATGTTTCCGACTCATATGATAACTGCTCCCAATTGTTGATCTGTAGTATCAGGGCTTGAAATAGCGGCCTGCCAATGGCCAAAAGCCAGGCAAAACTTAAGGTTTGGCAGGCAAAGATAATGGTGAACTGCCAAATCAAAAATAAAAATAATAAAAAGACAGGTAAAATTTACTGGACTGGCAGGCTATAATTGTTTCCTATTTTGAGCCCTGAGTATTAATTGTAACATACGGTCATACTTGCACTGAAAAGCTGTTATCCTAAATTTCAAAAAAACGTTGGCCAGAGATCTGAAATGGGCGGTCTTAGACTAAACAGAACTTTTGTGCTTTTATGTTTTCTGGCTAAAATATGAAAAATTACAATCCTAACTCAAAGGTCATGCTTCATATCTGGATGTATTGTTTGGCTGTGAATATATTACATTTTGCAGCATGTTACACTGTCTCAGATTTCACATTTCAGATCTCCCACTGACAGATTTTTTTGGGATAGGTGTATAAAGTATAATTATTGTCAGTCATAAAGAAATTCTCAACATTTAAGCCTATTGATATCTATTCCTTTTTGTATTCTAATGATCATTGTTTAATTCTCAATTCATTTCCAAATGATTAAAATAGAAATATGAGAAGGTTTGTCATTTTAATTTAATACTTCTTATCAAGCTGTATTACCAAGTAAATATATTCAAATGATTAAACTTCTTCAGGAACAACAAGAACATAGCTCTACCAGTTATCCAGAATTCTACATAGATCAACTAAATGCATTAAACAATCAAAAGGTAATCAAACCAGCTTTGGTTTTTCCTCTCTCCTCTCAGTTAATTCAAACTGGTTAAAGCTGTACTCTGGGGTCATACATGACTGTATACAGGGGCAGATCCAGGGGGTGTCCATTGTTCAACCGGACACCCCCAGATAAAGTCAGATAAGGATTATTGATGATGTCACTATATCGTCATTTTTTTTCATTTTGGATCTACCCCTGGTCAACAGCTGCCAGAGGTGCTTTTGTAGCTTTCAGTTTGACTCTGTTAAGCTGCGCCACTACTGTACTTTGTGGTGATGATTAGCAATAACAAGTATGTTTTGAAAACATTATTACCTTTCAAGACAATCAACCCCCTTATGGGTTAAGCTCAAGGCAAATAGCCCATTCAGACTATGGAGCCAACTTACATTGCTAAAATATTTATATAAATTTTAATGTATTATTTTTTTCCATCTACAGTTATACTTTTCTAAGAGCAATGAAGAAAGTGAAAGAGCATCACTTCTTGATGGACTCAAAACGGCACTGAGAACACAACCACTAAGGTAGATAAAATGTGTTTAGAAACACTGGGCTTATGGGATTTATATATATATTGTATAATAATCATATATTTACTAATTACAGAGCTTTTCTCTGCTTTAAGTTACGCTTTTGTTTATATAGCATAGCAAGAATGTGGAGTATTTTGTAGAGAATAATATATGTCTTCTTTACTAGGTTTGTGCATAGATTTGTTGAATTGGATGGCCTTGCCTGTTTATTGGGCCTTTTAGAAAGCATGGATTTCCAGACATGGTAAGTGGTGATAGCTTAGAATAGATAGCATGACATTTGTATAGGAAATCACACGACCTCGTGTACTCGAGGTCGTGTGATTTCTTATTTATAGTTCACTCGACAAAATTTTATAAAAAATATTTTTTTTTATAATTGGGACTCTACAGAGTACAATTAACGCTCTAATTGTACTCCCCTCGACCAATCAGAATCGAGTAATTTTGTCGAGCGTACTATAAAGATTGTAATCATGATCATACATCTTATTATGATTTCTCCAGTCAAAGCAAGATTCATACTGCAGTGATTGGTTGTTTCAAAGCATTGATGAACAGCTCTGTAAGTATATTACCAATATTATTGTGTATTGTGTAATATGGAAATGAAATTAGTGCTGAGATTTAAAAATTGTTTTTAGCATGGCAGAGCTCATGTCCTTGCCCATCCATCATGCATCAATATTATTGCACAAAGTTTAATGACAGAAAATGTGAAAACCAAGATTCAAGGTATTTATAGGTGTACAAGCTGCATATAAGTAAGACTGTCAGAGAGTGAAATAAGGCAGAAAGCATATTTTGCCACATACTTTAGGTTCAAGAGATCCTGTGAGAAGAATTAAATAACATAAAAAAATCTGAAGGTTATTAGGGTAAAGAAACGACCAAAACATATTTTGGCTCAGTTAGATAAGAAATGAAGGAATGAACGAAGAAATGAATAAGTGAATGAATGAATGATTGAGAAAATGAATGAAAGAAAGAAGGAAGAAATGTAAAATACGGGGAGACAATTAGTGGGAGAAAAAATGACAGAAGATATTAAATTAAAGTGAAAATAACTTTGGGCATTCTCAACAGGGAGGTCAAAACAAATGTGATAATTTATTATTAATCATTATTATCCTCTGATACCTGCAACTTTAACCTTGTTTACTGTAGTGCTTGAAATTCTTGGTGCTGTCTGCCTTGTTCCTGGTGGACACAAAAAAGCATTAGATGCTATGACACATTTCCAGAGATTTGCAGAGGAGAGAACAAGGTTTCAGGTAAAGGAAAATTTATCAGACTTAAAAGATGTCAGTTGGTGATAATTGTGAGATCAGCGGTTGTAATAGTGTTGGAGTTGATGATTCTAGTGTTAGTGGTTGTTGTCATGGTTATTCATGATAAAAATGTGAAGATAATGTTTGGCCCCCTCTTTCCAAAAAATATCTAAAATAAACTTTATTTTGTGACACTTAATATTCCCAGCGGAGCTGGACAATCTTTGTTAAGATTCTAAATTCTAACCCTCTGTACAGTGCCCAGAGTAGAAAATGATATTAGTACAATGTATTATTGTAGAGTATTGGGAGAAATATCTATAACACTAAACAACCATGAACCCAATAAGTTACAAGTAAATGCAGTGTTCAATGAAACAGAGCTCATTAAAACAACATTTTTTTCACAAATTATTTTCTCTTTCTTTATAGATTTTATTAAATGACCTTGATAAAAGCACTGGAATATATAGGGAAGAATTCAACCTGAAGATTGCTATAATGTCATTTATTAATGCAGCCTTGAAGTACGGAGCTGGTGCTGTAAGTATACTATCATTCAGATTATAAGGAATTTAACAGTGGCATTTCCACTGGGTAGCTATCAAACCACTGAATTCCAATAGGAATTTAGAACTTGTTTTCGCAACAGGAGGAAACCTGGAGTAAAACTCTAGAAACACAGAAGACAACCAACAAGCAACTCTGCTCACATACGTGTACAGTACTGAGTTTGGGGGTTAGAGGGAATAAACTTTTTTTTAAATTCATGAACTGCCCTGTCTTTGGAGAAGAGTATGATATAATTTATTTCCAGAGTATGTGCATGTAGTAAAGAAATTATGCACCCCTCAAATCAGTGTACATAGGGGAATGTTGGCTATCAGTCTACTGTTGACCGACATGTACCAATACTCTAGTGACACCTTGATGACATTGATTTTTGGACCAAAATTGATCCAATTACCTACAAAGTAATAATTCTAAGTTATTTTATTTGTAGGAATATCTAGAGTTTAGGGTACATTTGCGCTTTGAATTCTTGATGCTTGGTATCCAGCCAGTAATTGAGAAACTAAGAACAATGGAAAATGCCACTCTGACCAGGTACAGTACTTGACTAACATTCTGTCTTTGGAATAGAACTCTTTTTCACATACTTGCTTAAACCCACTCCCTCAGAGTTTGAAAGATAAGAGTGAAGACTTGATTGAAATCCAAAGAGGAAGCTGCACCCCATTTAGGTGTTTCAGGGATTGTGCTAGGGTTTTGTAATGTGTGTCCTGGGACACATACATGTGTCTGGGTTCCCAAACATATTTGATGTGATTCTAGACTGCGTTCTTTTGCAAACACATTGTCAAAATTCATTTTGTGTTAGTTTTTTGCATAAAAATGCATTATTTCCGCATTAATGCGAATCCTGTGTTTGATTTCTCTTTGTTTCTTGTCTACAGACATTTGAACTTCTTTGACATGGTGAGAACAGAAGATGAAAAGGAGTTGGCTAGGAGATATGGAATGGTAAGCTATAATAATATTACAGTTGAGCTAAAACATGAAATGTTAAAAAAAAATTCAGCTTTGGTTCAGAGATGTGAGTGAGAATTATACTAACTTGTGGTTTGTATTTTTGTGCTGTTTAGCCTTTCATAGATTTCCGCAGTGCAAGTGGAATGTTGGAACTGTTGAAAAGAAAAGTTGGACATACTTCGTCATACCCTCATCTACTTTCAATCCTTCATCATTTATTGCTTCTACCAAGTAAGTTCAATGGAATCATACCGTAAATTATAAAACACTATAATATTAATATAATAATATAATTATAGTGATTTTCATTATTTTTAATCTTTTGCTCTTTAGATGAACATTCAGTATCTCGTCATATGTGGCAGTTGATTGACAGGGCTATACAACAGGTTGTACTTCAGCAGGAAGATGGTGGTGACCCTGATGTTGCACCCATGGATATTAATGTCAATTATATTATAGAAACGTAAGTTAAATGTTTGTTAACAAATATGACATCCTATAGGTACAGTATGCAGGGACTGCAGAAGGGGAGGGGAGGGGCGGGGGTGTCGTTGTAACCCCACACTTCTCACTAACATCTATTTTCTCTGATACTAACCATTGCCTTACAATTTTACCTTATCATTTTAATAGGTTAACACAAGAAAATGAAGGAGGAGGTTAGTGTAATATTTTGTGTGGTTAACTTTCATCTTTTTATGGTCATTAATAAATTTTTGCTAACGAAATGACAAAATGTTACCACTTTTATTCATTTTTGTTTGTTTAGTCGAGGATCTGAAGGGAAAACTGAGCAAAAAGGAAAGAGAACTTGAAAGCAAGAAGGAAGAAATGGTAAGAAATATATTCAGTTTGTCTGAGTTGCAAATTTGTGAACACATTTTAAAACTATGCATCTAAAGTCTGAATAGCCACAGACTGTAAAAGTGTTAAGTACATGTATAATACATAGTACTATATGAGTGCGCAATCTGTATGGGTATTTAAAAGGAAGAGCAATTTTAATAGACCTCATCGGCTTCGGGCAATGTTGTCCCATTTCAGACCACGAGTCATTCTCTTGAGAATAACATTCTTTGTTTGAGTTGTATCCATATTCATGTGTCTTCTCATGCGCAACCGTTAAACAATGAAATGATACTCTGGGGAATGACACATGGTCTGAAATGGGACAACATTACACCCAAGCTGATGAGGTCTATTCCATACAGATCAGATGCAAATCTTGAATATCCAGGAGCATAATTTCATGTTCGACGATTATTTTTTTTAAACTGGGTCATGTTTGACTGAGAAAATCCATGTTAAAGTTGAAAGCAAATAATGACATTTTCTATGTTTTTCCACATTAATTATTCACAATCTAATAGATTAAATTATGTTGTTATTGATGTAATGCTAAAAGGATGAAGTTAAAGAAGCTCTGGATAAAATGGTAGTGAAATTAGAAAGAAATAATCAAGAACTACAAGAAGCAATGCAGCGTATACGAGAACAAGACCAGAAAATTTCTGATGCTGACTCCAAGGTAGGGATTTTTTGGTATGCATTGCTGAAAAATCTTAATTATACCTAACATTTTGTGGCAAGCATGCAAATCTTTGTTTAAGCATCACATTAACATAACTCGAAGATCGAGCATATTGTACATGCACACAATATCTCTTTACCTTGGACATAAGGTTTTCCTATTTCAGACCATGTGTCATTCCCTAGAGCATCATATAGAGGTTTGTTTAATGCTTGTACATTAGAAAACACATGAATCAGACAAAGTTCAAACAAAGAATCTTATTCTCAAAGGAATGGCAATTTTTTTTATTTTTATTTTTTATTTATTTTTGGAATGGCACATGTTCTGAATAAGAAAACTAAGGCCCAAGGCAAAGAGGTCTATATTTACCAAAAACGCGTAAATTCCATGGTCAACTCCACTATTTACACAGCGTCTCTCATTCCAGTTTGACCTTGAAATACGTGAAAGAAGACGACTAGAAGAAGTAATCAAAAGTGTGGGTGGTTCAATTCCTGATGATCTTAAAATCTCCAAACTAACAAATGCACTCAAATCTTCACCAATGTCTGGATCAGCTCCACCACCACCACCGCCACCTCCACCACCACCCCCAGGGGGTGCTGCTCCTCCACCTCCTCCACCACCAGGACCTGGGGGAGGCTTTGCACCACCACCTCCTGCACCAAGTAAGATTATGAATGAGTGATGTTGCATGGTTTTGATGCATGATAATGACACTGGGGTTACTGTATTATTTTTTTTTCTTTTGGGATTTTTGATTTTTTGGTTCTTCATTTTTTATTTTGTGCTATGGAATTTTCTTTCATTCTACTGAGAAATGAAAAAGAAAAAAAAGTGAAAACATCACTCATTTTTGTGATGATATTTAAAGTAATAAGAGTAGCTCCTGATCATGAGAAAGCAATGCCTTCATTGCGAGACGAAGTACTGATATACATTATCCTGCATGCTGGCAAATTATTCTTTTCACTTTACATGCAGCCAGGGGATAAATTGCAAACTGAGTATAAATTGCAAAAACACTTTGAGGTAGTTTGGTTGTAGAATCTTACTAACTTTTTTCTCCACTTCTCAGCAACCATTGAGTTTCCTTCCTAATTAGCTTCCTCCAGAGAGCCATGAACTCTGTGCAGTTAACAAAATACATTCTCTTTATTACTATTATTTTCTTGTGTCTTAGATCAACAAAACACTCCAGGAGGAGGATTCTTTGGTTTTAGTAAACAACCCAACAGAAAAGCACCCAAACCATCTCATCCACTTAAATCATTCAACTGGTCTAAATTACCTGACGTAAGCATGCCCTTTCCTGCATTTCCTTTGAGGTTTTTTTTCTAATTAAATTCAAAGTCAGACTTTTCGGTGCACTGAAACATGACCTGAACTGCAAGAAAAGAAATTGGTCTTAATTGTATATTATAATTAGGCTCTTAAGGGTGGGAGGAGGGAGAGAGAGAGAAAGGAAAAGGAGTTTTCCTCTTCTCCTGTCCTCTTCCCTCCACTCCCCCTAGCCACATGTTCACAGGCTTGTCTTTTGAATTCTTTTGGTATCTTTATATAAAATCTTTACTTTGAAGAGAGACCTTTCAAATAATGAAGTAACCTGAGTTTTTTCAATCTACAGTCCAAGATAAAAGGCACAGTTTGGACAGACATTGATGACGCAGAGGTAAAGTTTTTTTTTGTAAAAGAAATTGTGTTTCGTTGGCTGATAGTAATGTTTTACTGAGTAACTTCTTCTTACAGGTTTATACAAAAATGGATTTTGCTGATTTTGATCGAATGTTTTCAGCTTATCAACGCAATGAGGTAAGAGAACATTTTTCTTCTTAATTCTCTCTTCTCTTCTCTCCTCACCTCTCCTAATCTCAGTGGCTCAATTGAAAAAAAAAAAAAACTGGCAAGGATAGTGAGGTCAGTACCTTGATGGGTGACCAGAAACCTTCCTACTCAAGCTGTTATTTCTATTTTTTCTTACCTTTTTTTTCTTATACTTGATATAGATCTTTTACAATTTTGCTTGCATTTCGCCATAGTGAAACAAATTCCTTTCTAAACTTCCCAAATACTTTGCCCAGTCTCCAAGCAGCACATCAGATGATTATCACCCAGTTTTCCATTTATTTCTGTCAACATCAATATTTCAATTATTGACAAAAGAGTTTTTTTTTCTTTCCTACAACAGAAAGATGCTAAAGACGTAACAGATAACAAGCCAAAAGAACTCTCTCTGATTGACAATCGCCGAGCACAGGTATGTACAACATATCTTTAGTTCTTGGCATGGGATACCTGTGGTAGAAGCACACAAGTCATGACTTGTGGCTATGTACTGTATACGATAGGCCATTTTACATTAAAGCGTCATTTCCTACCACTACCAGAATCCCTTGCACTCTTTCTCTTGTTCATTTCATTAGCACCAATCATGTTTACTGTTCTCATCAGGAAATACAAATTTGAATAAAAAAGAACATTCACAAAGCATTGAACTGACTTATTTTTCTCATCTTGCTATCAGAACTGTGGAATTTTATTATCAAAGCTAAAGATGACAGATGAAGAGATCACAAAAGCTATTTTAAGTATGGACGAAAAAGATGAATTATCAAAAGATATGGTAGAACAGGTTAGTAGATAAATATTACCTGAATATTTATCATTAGAACGTTTCTAGTCACACTCATTAGGAGCAGGCATAGCTCAGTTCGTTGGTGTGCAGTCTTCACAGATAGAGGTCCATGGTTTGATCCTGAGGATCACCATGTCTGCTTCAACTCTCTCTGTTTTGTGTAGCTTTACATGTAGCTTCAAATGCCCTTTATAGGGAGCACTGATAGTTTGAGAGGGTAAAGGGCACACCTTGGAACGCTTTTTTAGATTTTTTATTTTTTTAATATTTAGCTATATTTAATTTTTTTAAATTTTTTTTAATTTTTTTAATTTTTTTATTAATTATCATTCATTTATTTCTGAATTGTAAATATATATATATATTTCTTATATATCTTTTTTGTATATATTTATTTTAGTTATTAGGACCTCTATGAAAACCACTGTAGTGATAGAGTTTCCTGATTAAATATTGTTATTATCTTTATACCTGAGCCCCTGGCCCGAGTGAATGGAGCAACCACTTCCCACGTTATCGAAATAAAATCCACTGCCTTTACCTTGTTTTACGTAAGGAAAGAGACTAATGGTCATGATTATTTCTTTAGTTATTAAAGTATGTCCCAACATCGGCAGAAAAGAATTTATTGAACGAACACAACAAAAACCAGCACCAGTTTGCCAGAGCAGACAAATTCCTGTATGATATGAGTCGGTAAGTAACTATTCCTAGTCACTAGAAAACAATCGTTTGTCATAATGCCAAGAATTATGGTCGTGGGAGTGGGACAAAACAGCAATAACACAAAGAAAACTGCGAAAAATTGTATTTTTTAGAACTTAGAAAATTTAATTTAATATAGCCACTAAATACATTATATATTGTAGGATAAACACCTGTTTATAAAATGTTTGAAAACCAGACATATCAGCTGTAGAGTAAAATTGGTACAATCACCATTCTGGCCCTCTGTGACATGGTGAAATAGGGCAATTTCAAGGATCTGAAACATCCTTATAAAATTGTTCATCTTGAACGTAAAATTAATCGTTTTTTTCCTCGTATTTCTCGTCTAGGATTGTTCATTACGAACAGAGACTCAAGTCTTTATTTTATAAAAAAAGATTTGCTGAAAGAATGGGAGATGTCAAGCCAAAAGTACAAGGTAAAAAACCTCTTCTGTATTCAATGGAATGTTCTCACTTATAAAAATAGATCCTTACCATAAAATATACACTTGCCTGGACCATCTAGAAGAACATGACCTTTCAATCAAGGAAAATTCGATTCGGCAGCCGATATTAACCGTTCCAAGGTTGAGGGAAAATACTGGGTCGCGTTGGCATTGCAGTGCATTGTGGGACTGTTTTATGGGACCTAATAGACCCCATCTTGGAAATATGTCCCATAATGCAATGCAAGCTCTACGCAATTAGTGCAAGGGGTCTATATGCCATTTTTTCTTGAACTAGATTGGAGTTTCAGTTTTCAGTTTCATTCTTTTTCTTTGTTTCAGCTGTGATATCTGCCAGTAAGGAGCTGCATCGGAGCAAAAGGCTTAGAGTTCTTCTAGAAGTTGTGTTGGCTTTTGGTAACTATATGAATCGAGGAGCTAGAGGCAATGCGGCAGGTAATATGATCAAACAAGTATGCTATGACATAACAGACTGAATAACAACATTTCTCTATCTTCATCTTCATCATCATCATCATCATCCATCACCATCATCATCATCACCATCATCATCATCACCATCCTCATCATCACCATCATCATCATCACCATCATCATCATCATCATCACCATCATCATCACCATCATCATCATCATCATCATCAAAATCCTCATCATAATCATCATCATCATCACCATCCTCATCATCACCATCCTCCTCATCCTCATCATCACCATCCTCATCATCACCATCCTCATCCTCATCATCATCACTATTATCATCCATGATTTCAAAGAGAACTTCTCCATACACCGAATCAAAATATGGCGACCAATTTGGATAACTATTGTTCATGACTGACTAGCCTCTCATACATGTAAAAACGCTTTTATGTTTCCACATGAACACGAGGCTAGTCAGTAAAGAACAATAGCTATTCGAATTAGCTGCTATATTTCTATTCGGTGTATAGACGATAGGTAATTAATTGGAAGAGGAAAAATAATTTTGTTTTATGTACATGTAGTATTTTTAAAATACACAGTACTTGATTTCCCATGCCAAATACCGCACTTCATGACATCAATATACCATGAAATATTGCATGCCGCAGTACTAGAATGCGTCTCGACAGGTCCTTGGCATCAAAATGGCTTTCCCTGCAGCTTCCCACGCGTTGTTTCTTTTAAATGGCTTCCTGTCGGTACACGTTTCTGCATTCCGTGACATCGATATGGCTTCCCATTCACGATACTCGTACAGTAAATAAAATACATTACAGGCAAAACGTACGAAATTCATAGCGTATCTTTTTCATAAATCCGTTCTTTGTAATCTAAAAAAAAAAATTAAATTTGTTACTTGATTATTTTTTTAATTGTAATTATATAATTTTTTTTTTTTTTCAGGGTTCAAACTCAACAGTCTTAATAATATAATAGATACCAAATCAAGCGCCAATTCCAAAATTACTCTTCTTAACTATCTTGTCAGCGTTTTAGAAAAATCGGTAAGTATATCTTTAAAAATGATTTGAATTCACAGAATATTTATTTGAACTCCGTCACCAGATAACTTCTATGCGGGAAAATAGTAAGTCAGGAAGGAAAATGCCATTTTTAAATTCTGAAGGAAATATTAAACCGTAGTTGACTTTTATACGTGACTTAAAACGCGCGCTGGATCGGTCTAGAACGATACAATCATCTTGAAATCTTGAAGGTAGTTTGACCTACATGATTGGTTGATTAAACGCGCGCCGTGATTGGTGCATCTTGAAATCCATCTCTACCTGTTGGTCAAAACGAAGGCAAAACGATAAAAAAATTTAACATCAAAAAAATCTTTTGTTTTGTCCCCCAGATTGGGAATTAGTGCAAGAGATCTATGATTTATGTTTCTGGTTTATTTACCTTTTAGTATCCAGACGTACTCAAATTAGAACAAGATCTTCCACATGTTCGAACAGCGACAAAAGCCAAGTGAGTTTCGCGTTTAAAGTTGTTGTTATTTCATGCAGTAGACAAAGTTTGATTGCGCCCTGATCTTCCTATAAGCCGCCATCTTCTTGTCCCTTCTTGTAAGGGAATCCTTCGGAAGAATCTGGAAAAACTGTTTTTAACAAATGCTTTTTTTTAATTCAGCCTAAGTGACCTCGAGTCGGAAATTACTTTGATCAAAAAGGAACTGAAGGAACTAGAAAAGGTATGTAAAGTTAATATGACATATGTATCCCGCATTAGAGTATCCCTATATCTGAGGTATAGGAAAACCAAATGAGTCGTCCTTAGTTCTCACAGTTATCTTAATATACCCCTTCGTAGGGACACGAGTGAAAAACGCACTGCGCATGCTCGGAAGTGCGTCGTGTTTACAAAGAAAACCATTGGCATTGGAGATTTACCGGCGTTTAATTTGAAATTTCTAAAGTTTTTAAGGCCGTTCGTGGAAAGTCAGTGCTTATTTTTTCCTGACACATTGCTTTAGTTGTTTTCTTTCCCTGGTCAAATAATACAAGAGAAATTCGCATAACTTCGGCTTACTTTATTGCAGGAGCTCGATTTCCAGACTCGTAAGAGAGAGAAAACAGCTGGGGACAAGTTTATCGAGTCCATGAGTTCTTTCGTCAAAGTAGCTCAATTTTCCTGTTCGGAACTCACAGAGGCATGGGACGAGCTGAAACAAAAGGTTTGTTAACTGTAAAGGGGAATACCCAGACTGACCTGATTGGGCAGTGACGTCACATTTAATTCGACAACGATTCGTCCATCATTCATTATTTTTCTTTACCTTATGACGGATTTTTTTTCAGTATATCATCCTTGTTTCATGCTTTATGTTTTATGTTTTAACAAACCTGTGGCCTTCGTTCAGAAGTTGATTTTTGCGGAGGGAGGAAAACCAGAGAACCTGGAGAAAAACCCTCGAGGCACAGGAGAAAACCAACAAGCAACTCTACTCACATATGAAACTCCTATTCTGGGAATCGAACCCGGATCGCATTCCATGGTGAGAGGCGACCGGGCGAACTCTCTAGAATTGAATGTTACAATTACGAAATAAATATGTTGAAGCAGTGCATAATAGCTTTCTCCTATGTGATTGCAAATGAAAATTATAAAAAAAAAAAAAAAAGGAAAAGAAAAAACAATAAAAAGATGATATTGCAACTACGATGAATTTCGCCTGGATGCCTTTATAACTGAATCCCATTCCATAATAACTATGATTATCATCATCTGATTAGATTATTTATACGTATTTTTTATTCCTTCTTTAGTATCAGAAGATAGTCAAATTGTTCGGTGAAGATCCCAAATCAGTACAATCTGATAAATTCTTTGGTATATTTACTACATTTTTGGTTTCTTTTGCGGTAAGTGCACCTTAAGACCTCTACCTTAAGCGTAATGTTTTCCCATTTCAGACCACATGTCATTCCCTTGAGTATCATTTCTTTGTTTAACGATTGCGCATGAGAAGACACATGAATATGGATACAACTCAAACAAAGAATCTTATTCTCAAGAGAATGAGGACCAGTATATGATATGAAAATATTATCCTCGTTATCAATGAACCATTAGTTTAAAAAAATATTGTTTTCTACCCATTCAGGAAGCGAAGAATCAAAATGAGGAAATCAAGAAGAAACGAGAAGCAGAAGAGAGGAAAGCCAAAGCAATGGTTGAGGTAAGTCATGCTATAGAGACTGAAAATGCGAACATTTTTTTGCTCGTTCGTATTATGGAGGACATTATCTTGACCTGGAATTAAAAAATTTAATTAAACGCGATTTTTCCCTGATTTTATTTTCACCTTTTACTTTTATCTAAATTGGGCTCCCTGTGGTATACCTAGGATGTTTCCTCTTGCCAGTTTTTGAATTGTTATGTGTTGGTTAATCAACGACTAAATTTTTGCGAATTGTTTTCAACAGCAAAAAGAAAAAGACAGACAAAAGTCAGCAACCCGCAAGATGATGACGTCGAGCGATAAGAGTAAAGACAAGAAAAAGGCCAGTGGCACAGGCGATAACAGAGGAGAATTTGACGACTTAATCTCTGCCCTCAGAACCGGTGACGTTTTTGGAGACGAGATGAGTAAGATGAAAGGCAGACGGCGAACAGCCGGCCCGAAATCAACTCGTAAAAACGACACAAAAAATGAAAGAGAGCGACTAAATTAAATAGTACCAACACTTGGAAAACCTTTCCAATGTTTCTAAAAAAAATCGCAAGGAATCAAATGCCAGTCAGTTTCCGTGTAAAAAAAAAAAATGTAAAACTGACAAATGCTAAAAAAAGCCGTTCGTGATATTCTTAAGCAATCATTGGGCAAAATTACCGGAAAGACATCTTCAATCATAAGAGAAATATAAAGAGGATTTTAGAATATACAACCGCTCATAAAAACGTTTTTTTGATCAGTAAAACAGTCAAATGCATTTGAATTGTATATAGCGGCTATGATACATCGTATACTATCCGTAATTGTCCTAAAAGCCCTTCTAGGGTTGATGTTGACGTCCGCATGGCTTTGATAATTCTCGGGCAAAATTTTAATGCAAAGAAAGTAGAGTTAGTCAGAGAGGTAGTGCTTAGGCGAAGATAGACGGGAAGACAGTCCGCCCTGTACTGTAACTATCGAGTATTGGGTTTCCTGTGCTCTTAGGTATGAGAGGGGCTGAGCCAAGTCAGTAAAAGGCCCAGTCTCCCGGCCATCGAACAGGAACGGTCGAGACTGCAAGGTTCAAATTTGAATAATCCTTTGAAACTACCTTGCAGCCTCGATTGAATGTTTGTCTGTAACCAGTGAACCGATGTATGGTGAATACGCTCAACTTGCTTAGAGGTGAGGGACTGTCTTGCAGTCTGAGGGAAAGTGGATATTGTTTTGAATAATCGTTGGCAAGGACGATGTTACAGTTAATTTAAGTATGGGAACCGCTGTTTTCCCCCAATAATATAAAGGAAAAATATCTGGTTTATTGAAGAGCCAATCCACTTCTGTAGTAAAAATGAAAACGGGATTTTGATCGGCTGTTTTCAAAAGAAAGAAGACCAATAAAAAAGTCGAAGGAAAAGTGAAGGGTATTTTTTGTTTATTTGCGCGCTTGTATAGTGATATTTAAGTTATGAAATGAAAATGTACTACTTTTCTTAAGCTTTTGACGACATGTCGAGGAGGAACTTGGGTGCTGGTTCGAGTTGGCATTGTAGTGCATTGTGGGATTGTTTGGATGACATTTCCAAGAGGTCAACGCAGTCTTTCAGGTCCACTTACTTCATTTTTCTAAGCTGCCAGTAGCCTTCTTAAGCCCTTCTCTCTCTGTTTTTTTGTTTCCTCTGCCTTCTCTTCGTTCAGTTTTATCCTTACTTTTTCCGTAGCCTTGGCTTACGGAGACGCTGGCGCTTCTCTTCCTCGTAAAGGACCTTAGAATACAAGACAATGTAGAACAAGGCAGTATATCAATAGATCTATGCCTCGTTTTTTTGTTTTACAAGACACTGAAGGTCCTTGACATTCGGCCGATGTGAACGAGCGTTGACCTTCCCAAGATGGCGTCTATTACGTTCCCTAAAAAAGTCCCACAATGCAATGCAATACCAACTCGACCCAGTTTTCCTCCAACCTCGGAATGGTTACTATTATAGGGCGCTTTCCATTAGAAAAAAATTCCGGAAATTCTGTTCGGAAATCAAAAGGAACGCGACAGTTCCCGGTAAACATTTTCGGAAATTTAGGACAACCTTTTGAGCTGGTCCAAACAGTGGAAATTTCGAAAATTTACCTTTCCATTTAAATCATTTCCAGAATTAAGAAAGTCAGAATCATCCTGTTCCAAAGCTAGGAAAATGTTCAAAACATCCGCCATTTTGAAATGACATGTATCGGTCTGTGGGCTACCTGTGTTAGTTAGCACGTGACTTTTTCGGTGTGGAGCTTTTCATTTAACAAGAGAGCATTCCGGAAACTAAAACCGATTCAATTATCGGATTTTTTTCTAATGGAGAGCGCCCATAGAGTGATATACTTAGTGAAAAAAATAGTAAACTTAGTAGTAGACATACATGCAATAATTCCATTATCTTCTTTCGTTTTACTTCGACTGTTCGTTACTAATCATACATCAGTTTCACGGCCGAGCCAAGCGTAAAATAGTTCTTGGATATTTAGCGAGGAGGGTGGACTAATAATTGCGGGCCAGTTTGATGTGTCGAACACAGCACAACACGAAGCGAAAACCCTTCGTTAAGTAAAGGCATGCGGTGCGACGTGCTTCAGAATAACACGCCGTTTCTTTGATATGATACATTGTGTACCAAATTAGTATCAGGGATTGCAAGCAAGAGCTAAAAATCATGTGCTCATGTTCTAGCCTTTTCGTGAATCGAAGATAATGAAATCGGCGGGGATTGATCCGGAGCGGGTGATGATTTTTAGGAAAACCTCGAAAAAGTCTTCATCTACATCTGAGAACCTATTTCCTAACTTGTTTTATATTGATCAATCAATTCGGGACCGGCTGCATGAGATTTCGGTCTCTACTACACATTAATAGTGTGCTTCATCCCGAAGGGGATCCAGAATTTTCAGAAAAGGGCCGAAAAGTCAAGGTTATACGATAACGTTTTTGATTTAGGTAACCTGTGTTCTATCAAAATAACAGGGCGTAGCTGTTCCTGAGAAGTCGCGCGCCTCGGCGGAGGTTTATAGTCGGCTCTAGACCACCTGTAAGTGATTTGCCCTTGCTGATCAAAGATAAACCCTATAACCTACGCATGTCTCGGATGGCTATACGGCATCTATGCTAGTATCTTTATCCGTACATGTGGGAACACTTTTGGAAGGCATAAATTATCCAGGACCTTAATCAAACCATGAGGGGACCTGAAGAGCTCCACTTTCAGCCCGATTTATCTCATAGCCATATGCTTTGATCGATATCTATTGCCTACCCTAAGCCGATACGGGGTACTGATAATTTTATGACAGCTTTTGCGAATCGATGCACTCTGTTGCATGCGTTCACCTATATATCCCTCTTTCTGTAGTTTGAATTATTTTCGATCAGTTCCGCAATACAAATATTGTAAGATATCGTAGAGTTCAGAGTATTTCGCAAATACGCTCGATCGATCTAGCCGCGCCTTTCGCTTTAGAAATATCGCACAGGGAAAAATATTACCATCAAGGATTATGTAAATCGCGTAATAAGTTATATTTGGCATGTCTTGAAGTGTCCAAAAAAGTCCTAAATTAACCTGTGCAGCTCAAAACACCCGCCAACCTGCTAGACATGAATTTGTAAATATATATTAACCTTTTTATTTTAGTAATTCTAAGAAATATTTCATTATTTCTAAGGTATTCAATTAAGCAGCTTTCCTGCTGTGAATATTTTAATTGGACATTTTACTCTGCGGGGAAAAACACAGGAAACCCAATGTCAATTTAGTGCTTTTAAATTGGAATGTTTCAGGCGCGTATTTCGGGCCTCAAATTTTCAAAAAAAAATCCTTCCAGCGAAATGATTTTATTACTGCGTTTCCATACGGTCTATGGTCTTTTTATATATGAATTTTTAATTGATTTTGAAAAAAGTTTTTAGGGATTGGGATTTTAGGAACCCTTGCAGGGAAAGCAGATTTTTGGCATAAGTCACGTGGTTGAGTCGGACATAACAAAATATTAGCCAATCAGAAGCCGAGTTGATCAAATCGACCAAGGGCTTCACAAATCTTACTCCAATGTCGGCCAAAACATAAAATCTTTCTCCATTGAAAAAGGCTCAAAAAGCCTTCATTCTTCAGCTTGCAAAAGCTAAAGATGACGAACAATGGCTTCGGGAATCCTGGATATGTTCATCTCGATATTCAACAGAGTAAGTCGGTGTAAAACAGTCGTTGTTTGGCTTTGCTTTCTCAGAGCTTCAAACGGAAGACCTGTAGAAATCGTCGCACTGCTTATAAACAATTCTCTTTATTTTGTTTGTATAAAAGGTGTATTTTTGTCTTATTCCAGCAAACTTGACAGAGGCTGAAGATGAAAAAGTTGGCATTGAGAACTTTGAGCTCCTTAAAGTCCTCGGGACTGGAGGTAGGATGAAGTGAAAAGAGTATTGAAGCCTAAGGTCTTCACGTCCGTGACATTTTCACAGATCTTTCTCGTTTGATCGTATCGTTTCATTTTCCTTATTTAAAGTCCTTTGTATTTTTTGGCTGCAGCATATGGCAAGGTATTCCTCGTCCGCAAACGCGGGGGATTTTATACTGGAAAATTATTTGCAATGAAAGTGTTAAAAAAGGCAACTATTGTGCAGAAAGCAAAAACTGCTGAACACACAAGAACAGAACGACAAGTCTTGGAAGCCGTCAGACGATGCCCTTTCTTAGTGACTTTACACTGGGCTTTCCAGACCGAAGCGAAACTTCACCTCATCATGGGTTAGTATGTTCAAAAATAAACCTTTGTTAAAGCTCCTAAGGTGATTTTCAAGAAAATATTCCCTTGATCATTGACTTTTTTAGCGTTCGTGATGAGGTGCTTGTTGTGGAGCGTTGCAGCGAGTTCTTGCAAGACATTGACAACTCGATCCATTTTCTTCGTAAGATTATCCAAACCTTTCATATTCATGATTGCCTTATTTGTTTTTCTCCTAGACTACGTTAATGGAGGAGAGCTCTTCACTCATCTTTACCAAAGGGAAAAATTCACAGAAGATGAAGTTCGTATTTACATTGGGGAAATAGTGATTGCTCTAGAACATTTACACCGGGTTAGTACGTTTTGTACAGACCTTTGTTGACAGATAATTTTTGGACTATCTTTGTAAATTGTTGGCAAGAATAAAAGCTTATAAGCATTCCCGCCTATTTGGCTACTCTTAAATACATCCCTAAAGTATAATGAATTTAAAAAAAATTTCTTTGGATGGATAAAAAAAGATAAGTAAAGCTTACTTCCTTCGATTTTATTCGATCACGAAAATTATTCCCGAAATTTCACCGCTCTCGAAACAAATCGTTTATATATATATATATATTTATTTTCATAGCTTGGAATCATCTACCGCGATATAAAATTGGAAAACATTTTATTGGATTCTGAAGGCCACGCTGTTTTGACGGATTTTGGCCTCAGCAAAGAGTTCTCTGCCCCTAACTCTGTAAGTAAAATGCAGTCTTAGATTACTTTTAATATTCCTTATCATATTCTGGAAATAATTAATATACAATATATTGCCCGTCATGTAGTTTATAGCTGTCAATATAAAAACTACATTGGTTATTAATTTAAAGTGTCATTCTTACTAATTCTTGTTAGTAATATTGAGCATTTATTTGGCATTATTTTGAGTTCCTTGATTTTGACAAAGGATTTGAATGTCAAGATTATCTTACATTACTTTCAGTTTATTTGTTTATTCATTTATTTGTTTTTTATTTACCTTCAGTATATTTATTTAGTTCAATGGGTTTTAACACTGTTCTAAGTAAAGGAGGTGGATTAGTTAATGGGTCATTTTGATGCAAGGAATGTGAAACAAAAACTGGCATTGAAAAGGTTTCCTGTATGAAATTAATGTAGTAATTTAAAATCTGTTAAATGGGTTTCCTGTGGCACTTGTAAACATGCAGTAAAATACAGTAAAAGTGTTTGGAAAGGTACATTATATACTTATTTTAATACTCACAAATAGCTCTTATTCGAACTATGTATAGGAACTAGAGTCTGTAATCCTGGCTGCAATCTTCCCTAAATTTTTATGATTTATTTTTGATTTATAGAGGATATTTCTCTGCTAGCAGAGTCTACCCTTTTCTTTATTTTCAATTAAGTGAGAAGGCAGCCATAAAAACGAAGAGTTTCTGTATAATTTTAAATAGAGTTCAATTCCCGGAGGATAGAAATTGTATTGTTTACGTACACCAGTATGGTCACTCTGACGTCATGTGAAAATGGTCTATATATATTGTTAATTCTTGTTCACTATGATAGGGTGAGAGGGCATATTCATTCTGTGGTACTATTGAGTACATGGCTCCTGAGGTGGTCAAAGGTGGCAGTAGAGGACATGATAATGTAAGTAGACCCATATACTAAACATGGTTAAGACAGGTCCAGTTCAAATATCGATCTTTTCATGAGCCGAACCTAATGACACCACCTTCTTGTCCATTGTTTTCAATGTGTTTGTCTCATGAGAAGATCAATATTTGACTTTAGACATCCTAATTTTCTAGTCTTCTGATATGAAAGCATTTAGCACAAGCTAAGTAAACTTAAAGTATTGTAAAGAAAGGTCTGAACCCAGGTGAATGGATATTTATCGAAGTAACAGTATTTTTTGAAGAAACAATATTTGTATTATGATCATCTGGGTGGATGTTCATAATACAAATATTGTTTCTTTGACAAATACTATTACTTTGATAAATAAACTTACAAACTATGTAATGAAAATCTCTATAAGATTGAGTTAATAAAATGTATGTAAATGTGATTAAGGTTCATGTCATTCATTCATTCACCCATCCATCCATTCTTTTTTCATTCATTCATTCATTCATGGTATTATTTATTTAAAACAGGTTGTTGATTGGTGGAGTCTTGGGGTATTAATGTATGAACTTCTTACTGGTGCCTCTCCATTCACTGTGGATGGCGAGAAGAACAATCAATCTGAAATATCAAAGTGAGTACCAAGATGCTTCTCACAGATCCTCAGGGGTGGATTTAAGAGGATATCCAATGGCAATAGCAGGTCTTTGAAGTTGTGACCCAGCTGGTATTAACTGAGTGGCAACCTAAGCTTCACATTTATTTGCATGAAACTGGCACATTTGCATGTTCTTATTATCATCATGTTAAAAGAATAAAGTAAAAAAAAAGTTAATATAAAAATTATCCAGAATTTAGCTTATTCCAAGCCATTTTATCTTAATAATTTTTTTATGTTTCAGACGAATTCTTCATAACAATGCTCCAATGCCCCATGACTTATCTCCAGACGCTATTGATCTTCTTCGGAAACTGCTACAGAAAGACCCAAAAGCCAGGCTTGGGGCAAAAGGGGCTCATGAAATAAAGAACCATCCATTCTTTAAGGTAATGACAAGAAAAAAGTTTGTGGCAATAACCATGATCATGTACAGAAATGCAAATTATATATTCCATTCCATTCTATTCTATTCTTTTCCATTCTGTTTTGTTCTAGTCTTCATTTCCTGATCATTCATTAAATTTATAATTCTATTCCATTCCATCCCATTCTATTTTAATCCTACTGTATTCTATCCTATTCTATACTATTCTATTCTATTCTATTCTATTCCACTCCAATTTCCATTCTGATTTCCATTCTATTCTATCGTATTCCATTCTATTCTATTCTATCCTATTCTATTCTACTGTACTCTATTCTATTCTATTTTTCTAATGTAATGAAAATTTAACCAACAAAGTATGGTTGAAAGGTTGATCAAAACTAACAGTTGCAGAGATTTCCCAAAAAAATAATGAAGGAAATTAAAATTTAATAGTTATAATAAAAGAAAAATATTTTCATAGGAATATATTTTTTTTAAATTTATTTTTATTTATTTTATTTTCAAGATTATTTAAAAGTTTTACTCATACTCTTTTTTCACTTTCAGTGTATTAATTGGGATGACCTTGCAGCCAAGAGAATAACAGCTCCCTTTAAACCAAGGATTAGAGATGAACTAGATGTTAGCAATTTTTCTGAAGAGTTCACAGATCTTGCACCCCTTTATTCTCCTGCTGCTGCACCCAAAACAGCAGATAGAGTTTTCAGAGTGAGTATCTGTTAAGTTTTGGCTGTTGTATCACAGCGTAGGACAATCACAACAGAGCTAGGCCAAAACTAGATGAAAGCCAGCAAGATCAAATTGGCATTTGGATTTTTAAGGAGTAAGGAAAACAGGAGAACCCAGAGAATAGCCCTGAAAGCACAGGAGAGAACCAACAAGCAGCTCTACTCACATATAGAGCCCAGCAATACCTGGGTCGCAAACAAAAAAAATATTAATTATGAGCAAAATGCTTTGTGAAAGAAATAAGTTTTAAGATAAATGATGAATTTCCAGGCTGGTAAACAGCTGGCTTTCTTACTAGATGACAAACAGGATGCTGTATCTCCCCTTACCACTACTCCAAACCCCTTAAAAACGTTTCTTTTATTTCTATTTATTGTTTCAGGGATATTCCTTTGTGGCACCGTCAATAATATTTGGTGAGAATGAATTTAACGTTGCACCACAAAGCAGACCTGAACAGGGATTGGTGGACTATGCAGCTATGTTTGAAGTAAGATTCATTCTCTCATTCATATTTCTTTTACCATCCACATTCTTATTTTCACGATGCTCTTTTTTGTAAGTTTCTATTTATTTTGTCCCATTCCATTGCCATTCCCCCTCATCTTCTTACTGCTTTGTGTTACCTTAGACTTTTGCAATTCAAATAATGCTCTTTTTTGCCATTATAATTTAAAATCTATTCAATTTATCCTATTTTTCCCTAATATATTTTTTTCAACATTCAATTCTCTTTATCCACAGGGCTCCCATTTTTTCCAGAATTATAGAATTACAAGTGATGTACTTGGGGATGGTAGCTTCTCTACCTGCAGGTAAAATAGTGAACAGTAAATGAAGCCTTCAAATGTATTGATACCCTGAAACAACCTCTGGGCTGATCTAAGTCAGGGCATGGCTAACTCACAGATGGAACCCTGAAACAACCTCTGGGCTGATCCAAGTCAGGGCATGGCTAACTCACAGATCGAACCCTGAAACAACCTCTGGGTTGATCTAAGTCAGGGAATGGCTAACTCACAGATCGAACCCTGAAACAACCTCTGGGCTGATCTAAGTCAGGGCATGGCTAACTCACAGATTGAACACTGAAACAACCTCTGGGCTGATCTAAGTCAGGGCACGGCTAACTCACAGATCAAACCCTGAAACAACCTCTGGGCTGATCCAAGTCAGGGCAGGGCTAACTCACAGATAGAACCCTGAAACAACCTCTGGGCTGATCAAAGTCAGGATATGGCTAACTCACAGATCAAACCCTGATACAACATTAACCTCTGGGCTGATCTAAGCCAGGGCAGCTTAAACTCACAGAATACATTGCACTTATTTTGTATGTACAATTATTAATAATTATTGTCATTGGAATGAAGAAAAAATATATAGCAATATTTGACTTTTTCAGGCGGTGTGTTCATCTGAGGACAGGAATGGAATATGCTGTAAAAATAATAAGCCGAAGGTAAAGTTTTACTAAAAAAAAGTTGGTTAACTTAACTTTCTGGTCTATAAATCAGAACCTTCACTTAATTTTAACAGGGACCCTAAAAGACTTTTACCTGTAAGTTAGGAGAGTTGTAAAAACTGGACAAATAATTTTTGGATTGAGCGACTTATTTTTGCTGTGAAGGTTCCAAAAATGTGATGATTTACTGTGATTCTCAATATTCTGTAAACTCAGACATTTTGATGGCTTGTTGTGAATTTGGTTTTTCCCTACATCAATCAAAAATCATGACTTGATACCTTTTATTTTTTAACTGGTAGCAGTAAGAAAAAAATTTCAATGGGAAAATTGTAACTACCAATTTTGCAGAATATTGAGAATCACAGTACAAATAATTTCTATATTAAGTAAAGTTCTATGTAACATACTTTTTTATCACTCACTAGGTGCGATCCCACACGTGAAATCCAGTCTTTAAGAATATGTCAGGGACATCCAAATATTGTTACTCTTTATGAAGTATATAATGATGATGTAAGTATATACCTTCGGATTTTATATACCCAGGAAAGGTGTTAGCAGACAGAAAGTAGTGCATTTTTGCATCAAATACAATAGCCAACTTTTGATAGTCTGGTTGAATGATCAACTGCCTTCTTTATCTTGGTCTAATGTTTTCCCATTTAAGGACATTTATAACATGCTCTTGAGGATAAGATTTTTCTGTTTTGAGAATGTATCTATCCATAATCATATGTATTCTCATGCCCAACCATTAAACAATTTGAACCCCACCTGACTCTAATGTCTTAATTATGTCAGTAGATTTGCTTGTTGGTTCTCTCCTGTTCTTTGAGGGGTTTTCTCCAGATTCCCCGATTTTCTTCCCTCTGCAAAAATCACTTCTAAATTGCAATTAGAATTATTTATTAAAATTCATTGGTTTTCATCCATTTTAGTTCCATACATACTTAGTCATGGAGCTACTGGCTGGTGGTGAGATGTTAGAAAGGATCAGAAAACAGAAAACTTTTACTGAGTCTGCTGCTAGTGTTATTATGAAAAAACTAGTTTTGGCTGTGGAGTATATGCACCAGAAAGGTGTTGTCCATCGAGACCTTAAACCAGAGGTAAGACAGTATCTTATTCTATACCTTCTTTGTGAAAAGAAAGTGATGTTACAACTTTAAATTGTTGCTCATAAATTTGGATGACAAAACAAAAGAATTTCAAGTTCTTCCAATTCTATCTGATCCATTTTTTATGCAAGATAAATAAAGTTCATCATCATCATCATCATCATCATCATCATCATCATCATCATCATCATCATCATCATCATCATCATCATCATCATCATCATCATCATCATCATCATCATCATCATCATCATCATCATCAAAAAGTTAAGATTGCTGGTGCTGCTTGTTTATGGAATCATTGTTATAATTTTTTCTTTCAGAATGTTTTATTTGTAGATAATTCTGAAGACTCTGAGGTGAAATTAGTAGATTTTGGTTTTGCAAGGTTAAAACCTCCTGAAAGCCAACCACTACAGACACCTTGTTTTACTGTGAGCTATGCCGCACCAGAAGTGTTAGACCAAACTATCAATCATACTGGCTATAATGAGTCGTGTGATCTATGGAGTCTTGGTGTGATTTTGGTAAGATGGATGATTAAACGCTGCTTGCCAGCCCAAGTTTTGATAAGATCTTGGAGTCTCAAAGTCTTGCAGTGACCCAAAATGGCCCACTTCCAAGATATGCAGCCTTGCTTTTCATTCATGAAGGTTTCAGTACAAGGCTCCCTTCTAAATTAAATTAATTCTTTTCTCCTGTCATGAATCACTAAGCATTTAGCATGGAGTCTCACATTGAAATATTTTTCTCAAACTCATTAATAATTCATGATGTCAGGGACCAATTAGAACTTTGTATTTCAGTCACGTGCATAGGTCTTGATACACCGATCAAACACTGATCAAGACACTGTATAAATTAGCATAAAAGCAATTCTCATTGATTTCACTCTCTCTTTTTTTTTCTTACACTCTCTTTTTTTTTTCCTTTATTCTCCACCGTTTTCTCCTTTTTCACCTGTCTTACCTTTTTATCTAACATTTTATTTTCATGTTATATTTTATCTTGGACGTCCTGGGACTCGAACCGGGAACCTCTGCCTTGATATTCTAGTGTATTACCAACTAAACTAACAATGAATACGTTGACAATTTTGGGTTGATGTTATATATTATAGAAGAGATTAAGACCTATGCACGTGACTGAAATACAAAGTTCTAATTGGTCCCTGAGATAATGAATTATTAATGAGCTTGAGAAGTTTTCCTCATAGGTTGATGACTAAGTATTTTTTTTCTTGGCATTTTTGCATTAACCAAATCGAAAAAGAGCCACCGAAGCTAATCATGAAGAAATTTCTTATGTTTTAGTCTCCAGAGATTCAAAAACAAATGAATTATAATGAGACTGAGAAGTCAGATCAAAAACTCGTGCTTCGTGTTTGATCAGGGAATCCAAACACCTCGAAACGGCCTCGTGCTTTCATCTGCTTCTCGGTGTTTGGATTCCCTGATCAAACACTCGCACTCATTTTTGATCTATTACGTACATGACAAGCGAGGCATATCTTCGAAGTGGGCTATTGTACGAGTAAAACAGGATTTAAGGTTCCTACTCAGACATTATAGTGAACCAATCACCATTGACATTCAATTCTTTTCTTTTTTTTTTTTTAACATTTTTTTTGTTGGCATTCAATTATCTTATTGGTTGTTATCATTCCTAGTATACTATGTTATCTGGTCAAGTACCATTCCAAAGCAGTGGTAGCTGGTACAGGTCATCGGCAGGCTTTGTTATGCAACGAATCACTCAAGGGGATATTAGATTCGAAGGTCAACAATGGCAGTCCATATCAGCACCTGCTAAAGATCTTATTCAAGGTAACTATACCAGCCTGCAGCTTATAGAAATGTTTATTCCTTACTTTTATCCAAAATCAGGGTTCACTGGGCATGTACTTAAGGGGGTTATCAGCTGCCAAGTACGATCGCCAAGGAGTGCCACTTCCAACTTCCAAATTTAATTATGTGAACTAGATTCTTAGCTTATACATATCAAGCCACCATACAAAAATACTTGTGACATTTAAGATTAAGATTTGCCGTATTATCGAAGATTACAAACTAAACTTATGAATTACAACTTCCAAGAAGATAGAAGTTGCAGTTGAGGTTTGAAGTAGTCTAGTCAGCTGTCACAGCCAAAATGTTTAGGGGGTGTATCCAGGGATAATATAGGATCTCTCATTGGCAGGTCATTTTGAATGTGTTATTAGGGATCAGGAGGAAGGAGAGATGATATGCTTAGGTTTTTGAGGAACTGACGCCCTATAAGAAATCCCTTAATACAATATAAATGTCTTGTTACAATCAAAAATAACTGCAATAGAGCAGTCTCACTACAGCTATCTTCTTTTTGCCTTGCAGGATTGTTGACTGTGGATCCTAAAGCAAGACTAACAATTCATGAAGTCCTTCACCATAGCTGGCTACGAGGAGGAACACAATTACCACACACACCTCTTATGACTCCAGGCATACTAGAAAGAGGACATAAAAGAACTTATGTGGAGTCGGCACTAAATGTAACTTATGACGCATTTAACAAGGCTCAGCGCCAAGGTTTTACACTGATGGAAGTGGAAAATGCTCCCCTTGCCAAGAGAAGAAAGCTCAAGAAGACTACTTCAAGCGATAGTCATTCTACTACAAGTACATGTAGTGAGCAAAGTAATTCAGGGGGGTTATCGCCACTGCAGAATAACAGATGACAATTACATGTTTGACATGCAAAATTAATAAATATTTTAATTAACAACTAGTTAGTGAACAAGTTGTTTTAGAAACAAACGCTCAAAGCTTAACCAGTGCAAATCCAGACCTGGTGACAAAAACAACCTAGGTTTTCATGGATATTTAGCCTATGATGAGCAATAGCATTTAGCTATGGATAGCATGATTTTCCTGTCAAAATTATCTGTGCCAAGCAATGTTGTGGTCTGGAAAACAGTGACTAGTTGGTTATGTAGTTAATAACGTTACAATTTTTATGATTTTTTAGCATTTTAATTGTAATTTAAGGGTAATTTCAGATATGGGGATAGGACATTATTGTCACTTTGTTCATGCCAGGAGTAACCTATGTTTGGATGATCATGATGTTTCATAAAGCAAAGTTTGACTAACAGTAGACAATGCTAATGAGGTATACAGTACATTGACCTGGGACCTCGTAGATATGGAACCCTTCTCAAAATTATCATGGATGCTACATATCTAGGCCAACATTGAAATACAAAACAGTTGCCACAAATTACATTAAGAAAAAGTGTAATTTCTTTTGTATTTTCCTGTTAGCCTCTCATGCAACATCTAGCTGATCTGAAGAAAAATGTTAGCCAAATAGAATTGAGGAAAATTTGTAAAAATGACGTGTCATCCTTAGTAGCCCGGCAACTGGGGAAACGATTATTTCTTTATTTTATTTTCCCACTCAATGAAAAATATCGTAGTAAATTTATACAAAATATGAAAAACCTCTCCTGGAAATTAATTCATCTCAAATATGAACTTTTATAAGTCAATTTTCACAGTCCTCATGACAGTTTTGCAGTGACGTCATTTCTACGTCACTATTTCAGATCAGCTGGATAACTTTGAGGAGGGTACGTCAATTCAGGAGCCGGAATCACTGAGCTAAGGTGAACTGATGTGGTAAGTTCAAGGCATCAGACAGCTTGTTTTAGGTGGGAAAATTAAAACAATTCTAATGTCAGAACAGACCAGTTTATAATTAGCTTGGGCATATGATGTTTTCCCATTTCAGACGTGTCCTTCCCTTGAGTATCATTTCTTTGTTTAAGGACTGGTTATGCATGGCAAAAAACATGGATACATCTCAAACAAAGAATCAAGAGAACAAAACGTGGTCTAAAATGGGAAAGTATTGCATGCACTGATCAAACATTTACTGGATCTGCCCTCGACTGTCTGTTATTTGAGGTGTGTGGTATTCGTTTTAAGAATCAATATTGTAATTATAATTAGTAGCGATAAAAAATTTAATGTCCCATAAACTGATAAGTTATTAATCCCTACTTTACACTATTTATTATACAAACATTTTGATAAAAGTGTACTTAATGCCAAGCCAGCAAGTATCAGTTGTTCCACATATTGGTCATATACTGCAATTCTCAATATTCTGCAAACACAGTAGTTAGAAGCTGGTCATTCAAATTTCGTTTTCACTGCTGCCAGTCAAAAATATGCAAGGTACCAACTGATTAGTTTTGATTTAGACCAATGAAAAAACAATTTCCCAACAAACCATTGTAAGTTTGCAGAATATTGAGAAATATGGCAGTAAATTGTTACCAAGTGAATTTTAAACAACTGTTAACTGTTGAACAACCATAAAGCTTTGGTGTCAAGTGCTTTAGTCATGAGCCTCTGGCTCGGGAGACAGATCAATCACTCGCTGCATATTCAACATAAAATACAGCTATTCAAAAAAGGTTTGTGAAGGCTTTTTTTGCATGTTGCTTGTTGCATGTTGCATGTTGCTTGCCAAGCTTGAGATGCATTATATTCATATGTAAATAATGTCAGCACAGAAGAAAATGTACCTGAAAAACCTGCAGACAAAATTTGGAAAAACCTTTATCTGCATCACCCATACTGCATTTCGGGCTTGGTATGCAACATGCAACAAAGCCTTCACCAACCTTTCTTGAAATAGCTGTATATTAAATTTAGACTTGGATTTACATCCATCAAGTAGCTGGTACAACAGTTGATACTTTTTGCCTGGTTATAAAGTACAGTACCCTTGCTCTAAAAGTAGTCTGTTTGTGCAGTAATTGGAATTGATTCTGTCCATGTTGCATGCATAGGCGACAGTATATCTACTGCAACTTGTTCACTATAATCACAATAAAATTGTAGGTTGAATAGATTTAAATTCCTAGTATATAATGTTAATTGATTGTAATTATATTATGAAGTTTAAGTGCAACTGGTTGTACATAGAGTATTATAGTTAGTCACTAACATTCTATAAGAATTATTATAGCTTATACTTACTTCTCTTACATTCATCGTAGCTATTTTACAGTTGAACCTCTACTAACGACCACCTCGCCACGTACAATATCCCAAAGGCCAAGAAATTTTGAGTTTATATACTGAACTGAAACCTATCCTCAATAACCATGCATCCCCTCTCTACAGTAGTCACACAATTGTGTTCCTATTGTGGCTGTTATGTAGAGGTTCAACTGTATTTCATTTTCAAACACGGTTAAGAAATGCTTTTTAGTTGTGCTTATTTTTTAAAAGGCCACTGACCAGGTTGGTTAGATTTTATTCAGGTTTTATTGATAGGTGATATGTGAAAACAGATCATTGCTGTTTGGGTGTGGATGCAAGAATGCAAACCTAGTCTATGCATTGGGTATAGGAGGAACTGTATAAAGCTCAGACTGTACTTTCAAAGGGGCTAAGAATAGTTCTTTCTACAGTTCTATAGACCCATTGCAGCACGTCGGAATGCAGCTCAATTTGGAGGACAAAACAACAGATTCAAGTTCTCAAGGGAGCGAAATTCTTTTGTTTTGCCCTCCAAATTGAACTGCTTTGACGTCACGTGAAAGGGGTCTATTCAAAGTCGAGATTGGATTTGCCGCGCATGATAAATTATAGTTTTACTATGCACGGCATAGACTCGTCCACAGTCCCCCGTTCGGCCGCTGCTTCCCGCTATCAGCGGTGCACAGTGGAAGAGTCTATGCGCGGCAACTCCAACCTACACTTGGAATTGTTATTCTTGGTTACTTGAACGGAACTTTCAAAGGTCTATTGGAAGACCAAGTACCAAACAGTTGCATGATCTACTAGCATATCTTACCTAGACTGACACAAGTAGTTCAAGTACTTTTAGATAATTATTGGCATAGGTTTCTTAAAAATTAAATCCAATTAGATCATTTATGGCACATTAACTGAATTTGTCCTTAAAATCCATATACACCCCTTTAACGTGACGTGAAAGCAGCTCAATTTGGAAGACAAGAAAGAATTTTAATTTGAAAATTGTAACCTATTGTTTTGTCCTCCAAATTGAGCTGCATTCCGACGTGCTGCAAGGGGTCTATACCTATTTGAAAACAGTCTAATCACTGATAACTCCAGAAATTTTTCATTACTTAGAGTGTCTTTACGTTTGCCTGGGTTAAATGGCCACAAATAAAACTGACAAATAATTTGATTTCAAATATAGCCTGTTATTCTTTGGAATAAATGATATAATTGATGCCACAAAGTTGAGTCCATATTTCAAACTAAAAACAAGAAGTCTCGTAAGGGCACGGACACGGTGTAGCATTGCGCGCAATATTCCAGGCAATGTTACTGAAGTAGGATCGAACCTTTTTCTACTTCAGAAATATTGCAACAAATTGCTTCGTGTGACAATGTGCGCAATGTTACACCGTGTGTCCGTCACTTTTCTCACACCCCTTTCGCCCCTATAGTCCATGGTTTTTGATCAAAAACCATCTTTTTTTCGAAAAATAATACACCTTGGTTATTGGGCGTCAAAAAGTGAAGCCAAATAACCATGCCCTTTCGATATATACACGAGATGGATTGGATGAAGAAATCTATGAAAAAAGGCCAAAATCGATCAAAACCATATAGGCTATAGTCCATGGTTATTGATCAAAAAGAATACCAAGACAAAAGTAAAAACTAGCACAACAAACAATGCTACCGAAAGGGATTCTGGGAATGTTGGTATAAAACGTCATCATGCTTGAGGACTATTTCATTGGCTTTTGCAAATTTATGTAACCTCACTCTCATACCCAGACCTTTCTCAGCTTTCTGACGAAAAATCGAATTGCCAACTTGCATGAGCTCTAGCACAAAGCATGATGGGAAAGTAGTGCGTTCTTACACTTTTTTGGCTTCTCTTTAATAAATTCATTTGACATTTTTTTCTTTTACATCTTCTATGGAATTGTAATTCAACATACGAAAATAACAGTAATTTTTTCTGGTATTTCCTTCTTGCTAGCTCAAGCTGAAGGGGTGTAGCTTATAGTTGGTGGTAAATTCCAGTGCTCCAATCAGATTCCCAAGTAGCTATAAAAAATTATATCTCCACACAAGTCATTGTACTCTAATCTCCATCTTATCGAGTCCCGTCCGGTCGCACCTTAACACCCAAGAGCCACAATAATATAATTTCCCTGGTTATTAAGGGCTAAACTGTTCTTGACTGAAAACTGAACGGTTCCTTCAAGTATACTAAAGTCCCACCATTAACTGAACTATGGTCCAAACCAAAGAGTCTTTCTTCTTAACCACTATTTGAAAACAAGTGTAAATGGAATCGTTGTAAACTTCAAATAATATAGAGTCGTATCCACACACGAATTTATGCTTGAAATGTTTTATTACTGAATCTAACATCACTTGTTTTTACATATGATTCAAGACGCCTCTTTCTTAACTTTAAACCAAGTTACATGATATTTAGTCTAACTAAAAAATGAGCAAAGAAAAATAATTATTGGTTTTCCAAGTCCTGACTTCCAAGGTAACGAACACTTTCCATCTCCATTGGTACAGCAACCTGAACATGAAACAGAAAAAGAACAACACACGGTTTGATTTTATTAGTTCAGTGTTAGTGTTTGTTTTAAACATTGTTAGAATTTTAAAAAGTTTATTTTAAAATTTTAAAGTTTAGTTTTGTTTAGATTTAAGTTTGGCTTAACTTTTAACTGAATTTTCTTCAGTTTAAACCGTTTGGTTTCATGGAGCGTCTTCGCGGTTCGACCATCCTAAATCCAATTCTTAACCCAGTAAATGAACCTGAAAGAAAGAAAGACACGTTAAGGTTTATTAAAGAGGGTGAAAATCGCGGACATAAAAATCAATAAAGAAGAAAAACTTCCACGTTCTTTTTACTAACCTAGTTGGAGCCAGACCTTTATTTGAGCTGAATCTATTGGGGAGGTGGGTGAGTTTGATGCTTGGTGACCTGAAGACAAATGAAACGTAAAAAGAAAAAAACAATATTAGTGAATTGCTGATGAATAAATACATAAATTCGATGATCAAATTGCACTAGAAACAATTATACTCCACTGGAGGAAGGAGAACACGGCCAACTTGAAGGTATTCAGACATTAATAATTCGTCTATTGCGAGTGGGACTTGAAAAAATTCGGATTGCAATGGCCAGAAAACTCTGAAAAGACAGAAGAGAAAAACATTTCTAAGACTAGGGTTTAGAATTCACGTTGTTTTGCACTCCGAACTGAGTGAACTCCTGCAAAGAGTCGATAGCCGAAAAGGAATGGTTATGGTACAGCCCAGGAAGCCGGGTACCTGGTAGCACACGAGGTCTGAAGCGAGAAAACAGAGAAAGTTAGTAAATACCTGAAATAGAATGGAAGGTAAAAGTTAGTAACTTATGACAAGAACTACTAGGAAAAAGTTCCGAAAACGCAAACACAAGAGAGTTTCGGATAATTTTATTGAAAGTTAATGCTCTGACAACACAATCAGTTACTAAACTACACAAGAATCTAACTATCCAAAAAAACACCAGATTTTATTGACAACGGTGGTTTACAAATCAAAAACTAAAATTTTTCTGCAAGCCATTTTTTCGCGCCAAAAATTATAATAATCTCGATTATGCGCATGCGTAACAAAAGAAGGCGGAATTCGTCATCTGAAGCGAGAAAAGACAAAGGTTAGTGCACACTGAAAAGGAAAAGTCAGTAAATTTATAAAATATAGTATTCCTGAAACAAAATTGCAGTCATGTAGTTACGTTTTGTCGAAAGTAAGAACTATGTACAACTAGAGACAAATATCATGTGAGTAAGAGCTAGTCGAAAAATAGCCGAAATTGAACCGAGAAAGGGGTGGATATTCCACGAGATCACAACAGAAGTAAGCGAGCTGTGTCACCAGCTCATTAAAGATACGGTCAGAAAATCTGCCGTACAACACTTACAACCACCGGCTCGGGAATATCCAAGGACCCGAAAACCCATGAAACTTTATTCGTAAAACAGTGTCAATTATAATTATTATTAAAGAAACCATAAGAAAAAAACAAAGTTTATTAGCAATATCCTGTAAAGTAAGAGAGAGTGATCGAAAAATAACCAAATTAAACCGATAAAGGATGGATATTCCACGAGATCTCAACAGAAGTAAGCGAGCTGTGCAACCAGCTCATTAAGAGTACCCATAGGTCAGAAAACCCACGGTACAGTACTTACAACCACCGGCTCGGGAATATCCAAAAGGACCCGAAAACCCACAACCATGCAACACAGGATGAAACTTTATTGATGTAAACTATGAATTGTAATTATTAAAGAAACTGTCAGTTTATTTAGTATATTCTTATTTTTACAATAGTGAAAAAATAACCTATACAATCAGTAAGTTCTAATCTAACAATGAATAATAACAACTTATTAATGAATTAATTAATTATCCCTAATAATATCCCGTAAAAAAATGAAAAACTATGCAGTAAAATACAGTAAAATCTTAGCTATTTGTAGATATATATGAACTATTATATATGAAAACGTCTGTATTATATAGTCATATAGTTGAGAACCCCCACTACAGTTTGTAATTATAAATTTCACACTCGCTCTTTCACAGACTCAACACACAACACTATATGTTATCTTAACCTAGTGAAACCTATAGAAACCGAAATGTGTCGAAACAAAACCGGGCCGAAATACAAGAAACTTAGGTGAAGTATAGTCTTACATATTATTCTATGTTTCGCGATTGTTATTAAAGAACAACAATCTTTAGAGCCCCGTGTTTTGAGAACAAAACATCGGGAGAGAATTGAACACATTTGCTGTGAACAATTATCAATATTTGTATCAACATTGAGATTGATTCAAACATTGAAAGACAACAATAACAATAATAAATAATTACAATAACAATAATAAATAATGATAAGATATTCTAGAAAATGCTAGGCTAGGAAGCTACCACTGTTTAAAGCTATCGTCGATGGCAACCGAGTTTGGTTGTTCTTGGTAGAACTGAAAGGCAAGTTGAATGCCACGACGTACCACAAAAAATATTTCACATCGAAATAGACTATCTAAATTAAGTTAAAATGAAAGATACTGTCGTGACATTCGGTGAACGAGATTATTAGTACTAATTAAGAGAAGCTCTGGAGGACTGTTATTCAATGACACACGTGTAGTCAAGGTTTGTTGTTCCGGGGGAAAAAATGAAGGAAAGAAAGAAGAAAAGCAACAGAAAAAGGATGGATGAATGAATGGAGAAATAAAGGAAAAAAGGAAGAAATGAAGAAAAGAAGGAAGAAAGGAAGGAAGAAATGAAGGAAAGAAGGAAGGAAGAAAGGAAGGAAGAAAGGAAGGAAGGAAGGAAGGAAGGAAGGAAGGAAGAAAGGAAGGAAGGAAGGAAGGAAGGAAGGAAGGAAGGAAAAGAAGGAGAAAACGAATGAAAGCAGAGAAAGAAAGGAATAAGAAAAGATAATCCAAATCAAATTTTAACCGTCTGCTAGTAAACAAATTGCCAATCTTGAAATTAAATACCGCGAGAATGTAACATTGAATTTCACCATAATCCAAGGCCAGGTTCCAGGCTCCCTTTTGCCTGCTCCGCCGCCCCTTTTCCGTTCGTGACTACAGAGCCGACAAAAGGGAACCCAAAAACAAGACCTTGGTCAAACCTTGACTGTGTCAAAGTTATTGTTGTTGCAGGTAACCAAGCAACCAGTCACTTTCCCCCTCGCTACCGTGGAGAGAAAAAGTGGTTGTTCACTTGCGTCACATAATACTGGCCGGCGCTAAACTAGAAGAACCGAAAGACCGAACTAACTAAGCGCAGTTTAAGTTTGTGTGTGTTGGATGTGTGCAAACCGACCAGTACTGCATAAGGAAAAATAACAAATCCTCCAGCTATCTAGATCAAAACAAAGACGCATTTGAGAGAAAGGAGAGTAGATTCGTTGATCAGCATGTGGTCTCCAGTGATGTCCAACGTTGCCTAGTTGAAACGCTAACCTAATATTGGCCAATTGACCCTGGCAATGCCAGTCAAAAACCACTAAACCCCACCTAGATTTAGAAGTGGTAGCTTCATGTATGCATAGGGCTTCGTATACTCAAAGCCCTACTAATCCTTAGCTAGTCCTAAGTATTTTTGACATGCAATAATCAGGTGTAGAACCAAAATATATGGACAAAATGTTTTAGAAATGATTACTGCAGGTCAGATTAAAGTTAATTTTTAAGTGTTCCATATTCGATTTAGGAACGACCAAACAACCCCTCTCTAAAGACAAGGCACTGATAACCCGAGCAAGTGAAGAGCGGAACATAAACTCAAAAGTGCCAGCAATGAATTAGGTTTTTGGAAACAATTTTTAGAACTTGCTCAAGAATCATGTGCTAACACAAGTTACTTTAAGTTGACCATGTAACGACATTTTCATAGCTTGCTTGAGGCCTGGAAAGAAGATAACAGGTGCATGTGTTAATATGAGGTCATAAAACTACGGGGGAAATGTTCATGAAGAGCTCGACCAAATTCTCTTATACAAATATTCTAGATTATACGAAAGGCAAAATACTGAACACAAGTCTTCAAAAGTGCTGTTTATTGAACACTGATCTAGTCAGCCGAATATTTGTCTCGTCTTTGACTAAGAATGAACTCTCCATCACGTAAAAATATTTAAAGCAATTTCTTTTAGAGAACTTACGCACAAGAAAAAACTACTACAAGTGACGAAGTCGAGGGAATAACATATTACACATTTATATGAGAACTTTTGGTGTTTCGTTCACTGCAATACAATTCCATAGAATGTCAGTCGAATTTTTGAAATAATTAGAGTAAATTCATAACATTTTTCTCCTTAAATTCTTACTTCTAGAGCTTACTATCAAGAAATTTCATAAATGTTTTGAAATGAGGCTAGAATTTTACTTTCAAGCTTACCATTATTCGTCCAACTGCTGTCCAACTGTTTTCCATCTGAGATACTTCTGTGAATGAAGCTGAACGCAGGCAAAGGTCAGGCAAAGGTTGTAAAACTTTTGATTACGTGATATTTTCGTCCAATCAAATGCTGCTATTAAGGAATCATGTGATGGTGCACGTGGAATACTGCACTATGATTGGTTTACAGTGCTTCGAAAAAAAGTGAGAAATCATGCAGGTTGCAAGATCTCGTGCATACCTTATTTGGTAATTATTTTTGCCAAACCAGTCATGCTGCAAATAGAGGTGTAAGAATGTGAGAAATTGAAAGGTTCATCCCAGAAACATATGTTCGTCCTTTCGGCCCACAAGTTTGATATTTATGAATAAATTTATGAACAAATTTTGATTTAATGTACTGATGGTTAACGTTTTTAATAGGCAATGTGCATCAAAGCTCACAAAACACTCTGGGAAAGTGAGTTCTTTAAAAATGTCAGAAGGAAATCAAAGGAACTATCAGAAAAAATTACTCTGTTATTTTCGCCTGTTGAAATCCTTTTATTTCATAGAAAATGTCGAAGGAAAAATTATCAGATGAATTTTTAGAGGAGCCAAAAAAGCGTAAGAACTCACTTTCCCATCATGCTTTGTGCTAGAATTTCGAGCTCATGCTCATTGGCTATTGAGTTCCATTGGGGTCTAGGAATATTAATATTGAATTTGTAATAATAGGTTCTTTCCAGGGGTATTGTTTTACACATTTTTTTATATTTATGGATTTGATCAATTAAATTCAAATTTCATCAATTCCCTAAAAAATTGAAATTTGATAATACTGAAGATTAATTTTTAAAATTAAATAATAGTTAGTGACTTGACTGACAGAGGACTTGAATATACTGTCAATGAAATCCAGAAAAAGTTATGAATCGTAAAGCGTTTTTCTGCAAAAAAGCCTGGTATTTTTTTTACACATTTTCATCAACTATGAATTGTTTATGAGGAATGTAAATTCTGTTATTTTTGGCCATTTTGGAGAAATGGCATGGACGGTTTTGATCAAAAATATGCTTCTTTCACATCTTTTCATCAGTTATGAATTAATCATGAAGCCTGCAAATTCTGGTTTTTATAAAAAATGGCCCATTTTCACACAACCTTCTCTTCAACTATTAATTCAAATTTTGAATTATCATTATTTATGAAGAATTCAAATTCCATTATTTGATCAAAAATGGGTCATTTATGAATTATTTATGAAAAATTCAAATTTTGTCATTTTTAGCTATTTTCGGACAAAAAGCATGGACTAGGCCATGTTTTTGGTCAAAAATGGGCCATATATTCACACCTTTTCATCAACTATAAATAATTTATGAGTAATGCAAATTTTCATTTTTTGGAATTGTCGGCAGACAAATTTACTAGTGTGAACAGTTGCTTTCATTTTCCTTTACAACTTGATCAAGTACACCACTTAATTCAATGCATCAGGACTGATTGTGGTAGAGATGGTCTATGGCCTAAGTCACTGTTAGAGTTTTAGTATTATGGATTGAGAGGTTTTATTAGAGAAGGGATATATGGAGTATTGGCCAATAAATTGAAAGAATATGGATTATTTGTATTGCATTTAGGATTATTATCGATCATTTATGAAAAACATTGGGATAAAAATGCCATTAACCCTCTTGGCCCCATAGGCAACTGAAGTCAACAACTTAGCAGAGCACCATTGTCGACCACAGCCAACATTGACCGCACATCTGATTGAATGCCCAATAAAATTATTTTTCCACGTCGCTGGATGGAAAGAAAACTGGTTTTAACCAGATAAATAAATGTGGCAATGAAATATAACATTGAAATGATATATGGCCTCAAATGGGGTAAAGCTGAACATTGGCTTATTGTTGTTTCTTTCAAATCTTTCTTCTCTTTATCATTTTCTATTCCAACTACTAATATTAAAACCATTAAACCTCTTGTCCTCATGACTTTAAATAGTTCATGCATGTCCAAAAAAATTCCAGGGCCTAGTGGCCTCACTGCCCTGTGAAACCAGGGCAATTGGGGAAAGCACTGAAGACAGTCCTTAAAAGTTTCAAGCTTAGTTTGGAAAATGCACAACACTATTTCATATTGATTCTCTGATTCATATCAAATTTATTAGTTTTATTAGTGCTTGTGATATTCAATTTAAAGTAGTTTTACCTACTTTTATTTTTATCGTAGTATATTTCTATGACATTGTAACTACACGCCCCTTGTGGAAATCAGTGTTATTAGTTGACGGGGCAAGCGTGTTTTAAATAAAGTTTTACCTACCTAAAAAAAAACAACAATAAATGTCGGTCTTTGAGTAAATCTAGTGAGTATTAGTAAAAAGTGGATGGAGCTATAAACCCCTTGCACATGATGTCAAAGCAGCTCAATGTGGAGGACAAAACAAAAAATATTCAATCTTCCAAAATGAGCTGCATTTCAAAAATGCTTTAAGGGATGCTGTGGTGAATTGTGCAAGAGGAAAAAAGGGGGGAGCCTGTACAACTGCTTTAAAGAAGGTATTAATCTAATTCTGTTCTCAGAATCTAATATTCATCTAAACTAAACATGTATACATGTTTGCCAGTTGATTCACTTCATTGCTGGTCAATAGAACAGTTTTCGTATGACTATTAAAAACATACAGCACAGCACAGACCACACCTTGCCGTGACTGTGTGAGTGCTGTGCTGTGTCAGTGCTGTGCTGTGTCAGTGCTGTGTATGAAAACAATTGAAATTCTTTGCAGTGTCTGTGCCACACTATAACCTTGAGCCATGATTTTTCACACTCATACAAAAACTGCTCTATTAGTCAGTAATTGAAAGTGATCACCAATCACAGTCTGATACCAGATTATGGCACTGTATCATGGATCAGTGTACAAGCCCCCCCCCCCCCCTCCCCCTGATCAGAGCCATGAGTAAGTTACATATATGACTGCAACTCTCATTCACCTGTCAGCTGTCCAAACAGAAAAAAAGGCTAGAGTTATGTGCATGGCTTAATTTATCCAATGTTTATCTTGAAACTTTCTTTAATAACCTATAAAAAGTCCAGTCCACGCAGACTTCAAAATTTCGCCAAAATTGGCTCATGTCCTGTCTCTTTAGCAAATTTCAAAAAATCCTCTGGGGCTATCCCTGTGCTTGCCGAGTTAACCATGGGATGAAAATAGATCATCTCGTGTTTTCCCGAATCAGCTAATTCTTCGTCTAGAACAAGTTTTACATCGTGGTTTGTATCGTTGAATATAGAATACCCAGTAGCACAACCCTGTCCTACACCGAGCTTCTCTACCATCAAAGACTCGTCTGCAAATCGGAATCCTCCTGGGGCGCCAACTTTCTTTGCTAACTCGGTTAGATTAACCTCTCTCTCAGCCAAAGTACATACCAACCAAAGCCTTTTCTTCTTTTTGTCTTTGAGAAAGAGATTTTTACACACAACGCCTTTGGCTTCTCCCATATGAGGCATCATGGCTTCAACAGTGAATACCTCGGGATGTTCGATTGTATGGCTCTTGATCCCTAATTTTTCTAGAAGTTCTTCGAATTCTTTTCTTCCTCCAGCCATCTTTAAAAGACTGTGGTTAGATCTGCACCGTACTACACGATTTATTTGGACCGGTAATCGAGCTAGCATCAAAGAGCTTCTGTTATCACCATGTGGCAGTTAGTTCCCTATGCCTCCCCTACTGGTGGTTCTTTTGTTTCTTTTTGGGATTCCTGTGTTAAGTAGGTTATCCTCAGTCCCTCTCAGCCCAAATACTGATAGCAAAAAAGCGAGAGACGGCCCGGCTTGATTGACAGAGGGATATACACATATTTTTGAATTTTTTAAACACTGACCAGTGGACCACCCAGTCCCATTAACAGTATTCGCATGGGTAAAAAGCAATGAACGGTCGGTAGCCTATGAGCAAAAGAAACCAACATATTTCCACGTATTCCGTGTGACATACACGGTGAAAGGCTAGAGCAGTTTTCGTAGGACTATGAAAAACGTACGGCACGGACCGCGCCCTCCGTGACCGTGTCAGTGCCGTGCCGTGTATGAAAACATTCGACATTCGGCGCAGTGTCCGTGCCGTGACTTTTCACAGTTAAACGGAATCTATTCTAAGACAGACAGACCAACCGTGTACCCCTCCCCCCAAAGGATTAGCACCTACGTACTTCGTGCGGCGTTCGCTGTGCACCAGCCACTAAAGTTGCATCAATGTCGCCCGTGTACTGATGGGCCATTTTAGTAAATTGCGCATTTTTGTGCGTCCGTTACAACATGAGAAAATACAAACGTTTTTACAAATATTACTTTCCTTGAGGATAATTTATTTAATTATCTGTATTTGTTCAAGTGATCAAGAAGTAGCAGTGATAATAACGAGAGTCACGAAGCAGCATATATCATGCTCTCATGTGCTTTGACTATAAAATGGCTTTCCTCAGCTAGTTTTGCATTTTTCTTTCTTTTTTTTCCTCTTCTTTCACAATCACGGTATGATGTATAAATTATTCGTTCGTCTATCATACCAAGTCGACTTTAAAGGACTGTAAAAATTATTAAAACTCTTGTAAACCAATAAACCCCATTTGAACCCACCAATGCTAACGTCCCCTTAAAAATCTACTATAATTTCATCATCACATCACTGTCATCGTTTCCATGGCCACAGCGCCGCTACAGCTGAGCTAACAAGACTCGATGCCATGGCAGGATTATCCTCGCCCTGTTCTCTTATAATGTCCTCTGGTATCGCTCTATTGTTAAGCGATGGTTCTATCGGGGAATCAGGAATGTCAAGATTTTTGGGAAGCGTTTCCCAGTCGGCATCCGATTCGCTGTTTGCGTTTTCCTCGATATCAGATTCGAAGTCGCTTTCCTCTTCGTTTTCTGGATCGGATGAAGTTAGGAAAAGTTCGGGGTGACATTCGAATGGGCCAGCCCTGAAAATAATAGTCAAAAATATAACATATCAGGATTACATGATTACATGGATTCCAGGATTACATTTTCTCCCTTTCTTTCTTCCTTCTGTCTGTTGTCGGTCGGTCGGTCAGTCTCATAATATACGTCTCATTGTCAATATACCATGCATACCTTCCAAGTGATGCTGAATTAAGAAGGGCGTAAAGGTTATGGATTGTGCGATCAGGATGAAGTAATGTTGGATCCACGTTCTGTGAAAAGAGAAAGGAAAAAATTATCGGGAATTCGTTCGAGAGATACACAAAAATTCATGTCTTCTTCTTTTTAAAAGTTCCTTCCATCCTTTTCTTTTCCTATATTTCTTTTCTATTTTGTTTCTTTCTTTTTATTTATACTTGAATAGATATAGACACATGAACAAAGATTTAAGAAACGCGCCACGCAACGGAAGAAGGGCACAGACACAAGGTGCAACAATGTGCGCAATATCACAGGCATTGTTGCTGAAGTAGGATCTTTTTCTACTTCAGAAACATTGCGTGCAACAAATTGCGTCGCGTGACATGGCTCTCAACATCGATTGCCTGCAACATTGCGCGTGCCTGCAACATTGTGTCCGTTGCTTAAGGAATGAAATATTTGGTAGTTCTGAATATACCTGGCTAAAACATAGATGTAATATGTTTGCATTTAGACGTCTGACTGTATTCTTGAACTCGCCTTTATTAAGTTCGAAGTGACAGAATTCGCTGTGAACAAAAATGATTCGCATCAAAAAAAGTAAAAATACAAATCCTGAAAATTTAAGGCCACGATTCTCAAAGCTTCGCTTCTTACCTTCACCTATTGCGCAATGATTGCGCAATATGTTTGCGACAGATGCATGATGCAACTTTGCGCGATGTTGTCAGCAATATTACAGACTATCAGAATTACGATCGCCAACGTTTGCAACGTTTCTCATGCACAACAGACCTTTCCTGTGATGAAAACATGATGGTGTTGTTTGTACCCAAGCTAGACCACGATGCATCATGTTTATCCAACTCAGAAAAGGTCTATGGGATTTGGCTCTCAGCCAAAGAAATGCGACTCTTCCGTTTATACCCCAATTCACAGATTTTTTTGATGGAACAGTTGATAATTTCCCCATCTCTGTAGACACCAGAATTGTGCGCAACAATTTGAAAAAAGAAATACTACTAAATCAATTAATTCACCTGTAACTCAATCTCTTGGGAAGGATGACATCAAAATAATAAGCTAATACTTCTAAGAGCTGAGCGGTGTGGGTTAGACCTGCACATATTGTGAATGCAGGATTTCTGAGGCCGATCTCTTCATCTGAAAAAAAGAACAGTCTATGGTTTATGTATGTGCTAAATAAATTCACAGAAACGTTATAAACTTTTTCTCCAATTTTCAAAATATTCATATTCATGAAATCCAAGCTTGGGCACCCTGAAACAGCCTCTGGACTGATCAACTTTAGGAATTTAGCATGTTAGGCTTTTGCGGAGGGAGGAAAGCCAGAGAACCTCGAGAAAAAAACCCTTGAATCAAGGAAGAGAGCCAACAAACTCTGACTCACATGTGAAATGCGAGTCCAGGAATCGCACCCAAAACCCGAGAGGTGAGAGGCTAGTGCACTACCACTTAACTACCCTTGTTTCCATCCTCTATTGTAGCTCTAGTCTTATATTTAATATTCTAAACTAGTTCAATATCCAGTAATCATATATGTGAAGAGTGTTTGAAATATTTATTTACCTGGTCCTCTTGAGCCATTCCTGTGTGCCTTCACTGATTATATCAAGATTATATAAGATTAAGTTAGTAACAAAAGGGGTGCTTTTGAGCATCTCTAGGGGTACCAAGAAGTGGTGTAGAATGCCTGAAAAGGGAGGTGCAAATATTTTGGGGAAAACGGAAAGAAGGGATCCAAATAAAACATTTCTGTTATTTAAAATTTTCACCTGCCCCCCCCCCCCCCCCCCCCCTCTATCATACATCATGAACGCAGCCTAAGATATCTGTAAACTTGCATACATGTATCATTAATAACATAGCTTACATACCCCAGTTGCAATATCCAGAGTAATCACCGTTGCCATTCAGGACACAAGAGTCATCCACAATGCTGTATTCTATTCTTACTTCTTCCTCCCTGGAGATCCATTGTCCCTTTACATATGAAGTACGTGTTGCTTCTGCTAGGGCAGATTCTACACTCTCATCAGCTAGATCTTCATCTACTTCAAGATCTATGGAAAAGAGCAATCATCAGTTAGGCTTGAACTGGAAATCATCTCTCTCTCTATGCAAAAATGTTTTTAGCGGTGTGATTTTTGTGGTGATTTTGGTCATAGTCAAGAATGGATTGAAAGGATTAGCTTGTAAAATTTTGTTTTGGGAACTAAAATTACCAGGAGAAATGCTGCTTTGGAATAATAAGAACAAAAATACATTTATCATATTTTCAAAAATTGCTGCAAAATTCAAGGCAAAAATTGTTAGTGTGAAAAGGCCTTTATAACTTATAAATTTGTATTAAAAAATGTGCTGAATGGATCTGCAGATTTGTCATGTGATGGTGTTGTTCCCATTACAGGGTAAACATGGATTGATTTGATAGGGAAAAGACACTTACATTACAGTCTTACATTAGGTTAACATTGATATCTATATTCAGCTGTTTACCTTTAGCCATGTCCAAGTCAGTAGATTTTTCATGTGGAGGTGGTGTCCCCATCACAGGGTAAACAGGGATGGATTTGATAGGGAAAAGATATTGTTGGATTTTTTGTACACTTCCTCTTCTCTTCTCGCACAGCTTCTTCTCTATTTCATCAAGTGATTGCTTGTCCTCAGATAGTTTTGCCTTTGAACAGTTTGATTAGAAGTAAAATGTTAGATTTAGGTTTGACCTTTCAGCTCAAGTCCTGACAATATGTCATACCCTTAGGAATAAGATTCTTTGTTTGACTCCTGCATACGTCAAAGTGTTACCACAAACATTTACCAGTAAAGAAAGAAACAATAATCAAAGGAATGACATGTATGTCATGTAACCCTTAGCAATGGATTCTTTGTTTGACTCTAACTCTTATTAAGGTATCAGACAAGACAATAGTCTCCTTCACAGTTGCTTGTGCCATCTTGAAAGGTAGATGTGTCTTTGCATCAAAGTGCATTGAAGCAAGACATAAGATGACCTTGTAATGATAGAGACCTTTTTTAAAAAACACCTTGAACAACAAATTCTTAGTTACATGCCTCTATTATTGCAAATCCATCACCTTGTGTCTTGCATCAATGCAAAGGCATGGCTACTTTTCAAGATGGCGCAGGGAACTGTGAAGGGGACTATTAGACAGACACTGGTCAAAATGTGAAAGATATTGATGCATATTTCATTTTACCTGATACTGTTTCTTTAATTCTGCTAGTTTTTTAATTTTCTCTTGGCTGCTTGTCAACTGTGTTTTCTCGTAGGCATTCGTTTCTTTTATGGAATTCAACTGTAGTACATCTAAAAAGAGAGAGAAAAACCAGAATATAAAACAATAATTAGAGGGCTCATTAAATCCAGACAACAATAATAGATTGTTATACATGTATAGACTTTTGCACATGACGTCAAACCAGCTCAATTTGGAGGACAAAATAAAAGAATTTCAATCTCATGAGAATTGGAACCTGTTGTTTTGTCCTCCAAATTGAGCTGCATTCTGATGTGCTGCAAGGAGTACTATTTGCCATACAGAAGCAGGATGACTGACAATGGAGTACCTTGGTTAAAATCCTCTTGAAGGTTATGTAATACTTTTCGCAGACATTGAATTCTATCCTTTTTCATTAATACTTCATCAGACTGAAACAAATGATGTAATTAATACAATTAGTAATGGTGAACATAATAGTGAAACAAAGCATACAGAACAGATATGGTGTTTTTTGGCTAAAAAGTTAATGTTTGTAGATTTCAAAGGAAACTGTCAAACAAGACTGCCAAATGTTGACCCTTTAGCCACCAAACATACAAGTTTCAGGCTCCACTTACAACATGTTTTACCATCTATGTTCACACTTAGATGCAAACTACTATAATTTGTTTACAGTGAGTTGTTTTCATAATTAGTTCAAATGATCTCTCCCCCCCCCCCCCCGTTCAAAGAAAAAATAAATGATTGAAATTCCTTTTACAAAATGTTCCCTTGTATCTCAACAAAGTATATTTAAGGGCTGGTCTGGATTAAGAATGTTATCAGGTCCTGAGCTAACAGAGACCACAGAGGCAGGGTGGCCCACTTTTTTTTAGCCAAAAATGTTTTTTTTTGTTTTGAGTTGCTAAATGGTTTGACATGAGTCTAATGCAAAAAAATATGATACACTAATGACCTTAATCACACAGCGCCATGTATATTTCCATGAGAATAACCACACATAAATAACCTCATCTTGAAGTGATTGAATGTGAGGCTGTGTAGGGCAAGTCTATTGTTCCAGTCAAAAACCTCGAAACATTGGAAATCCTATTTCTGAGATCCTCAATTTCAAAATTTTCTCTCCATTTTGAAAATTTTTATTTACAAAAAAAATTTATTCCCCTCTCACGCTTTGATCATGTGCATTTATTACCTGTGTGGGAGTTATTGAGATTTATTTCCCTCCACGTGATGTACTCTCGACCAATAAGAAAACAAGTTTGACTAGGATATATAATAATTAAAACTATTGCAACCCTCAAAATTCTTTAATGAGTAACAACCCAATGAAAAAAAAACACTGTCAAAATAATTCTATGTTTTTAATCATTCCCAAGGGAGTGAAATAACAAAAGCCATGGCTGCCATGATCGAAGATATAAAAATAAAATTCCATGTAAAATTTTTTGTAAATTCTTCCAACATGGCGGCTATTATGTCATGAAGAACAGTGGTTGATTGCCTTCTGTTTGGGTAAAATTTCTAAGGATTATCGTATTATTGATGTCATAGATGTGAGTCATACTTACCAGTTTTTCTAAGTCTCTCCTTTTCTCTAGAATTTCCACAACCCTGAGTAATTCAAATAAACAAATAATATTAAGGGGATAACATTATAGAAATTATGAAGTGACATTTCGTAAAATAATAAAGATTGTGTACATTGTACATAACAAAACTGGGATTTGATTATAAAATATTAAATAATTCACCTGTTTTGGAAGGCAATTTTCACACGCTTTAAGTTCTCGAACCTTGCTAACATCTCACAGTAGCTGAAACAAAAAATACGTTGTTAACGAGGTTTGTAAAATTGCCAACAAACCTTGATTATCAATATTTTAAACAGTAATTTCAGCCAAGGATATTTTTTTAACAACCTCGAATTTAATACAAAATATCTCGGAAAAAATTGAAGTTCGATTAACCAAAGGCTTTAGATTAAATCCATAGTGAATGAAGCAGGTTTTTGTCTTGAAGATATCCGTAATGGTATTCTAGTTAATGCTTTTTAAGTCGAGAAAAATTGTAAACAAATAATTGTACAAGAAATCCTAATCAAATTTAATGTTACCTGTGGTCGGAATATTTCCTCTTTGAATGCGAAAAATTGCCTTTAGTGACGCAGGATTCACAGGTAAAATCCTTTGCCTTTACTTTGCAAAGGGAACATGGTTCATAGAGTACTGATGTTGATGCTGTTGCTGAGGAAGATGTTATTCCTGGTTCGTCTTGAAAAAAGTCCGCCATCTTGATTTTACATTTTGAAAGTAAAACAGCTGACCTTGCAACACAGGGAACCCAAAGCTTTTAAAAAAAAAAAATTTAACTTCGAGTTTGATAAGAAATGAAATGAAATTCAATAAACAAATAATATCATGAGAATATGACTCTCTCTATCTTTTTCTGGGTCATTTAATAGCGGGTTTTCAAGATAATATAAGTACTTTTATTCAGTTCTGAACATTTTACCTCCTTGGGCTACCTGTGTTGTAAGCCTCGCCCAGTCCTTTCATTGTCGACTACAGCCCGCTACAGCCATGTTTGAAGGAATAAGGGGTTGGATTGATTTGAAAATCTATCAGTATCAGCTAACTTCAGGGATATATATGTTGGAGCCATGGGAGAGGACGATATTTAGTATCCTTTGAAGCATAAATGGTCAGAGATCTGACCAGAAATACGATGGTTTACGATAAAAAAAATTCACTTGCTTTCGAATTATGTCGTAACACTGCTAGCTTTCATATGAGTTCAAGTTCTCTCTCTGCTTTGCTAAAATGTTTTGAAGTATTTCACTCAAATCAGTTGTTTTCATAATATTCAGAACTGATTATTAATTAAGCTAATAATGTTGCTATACTTCAGCTGCTAAGTTGAAATACTTAACCTTATCCCAGATGCAACATTGGTATCCATGCTTGGGATGTCTGTCTATTCAACATATGCATTCCTACCGGCCTATACATACAATCTGATGCAGTACTTTGGAGTGGTATCATGATATGAAGTCCTACTGTACATGTACTGGAGCCTACCAAGAATCAAGTGCAACTATTATGCGAACTGATGTGCTAAAGATATTTTGATACATGAGGGGATGGATTACGATAGCAAGGCTGAAAGGATAAGAAAAAGCTACACAATAGTAATTAAAGCCTAGCTACCATGAGTGAAATATAACTGTAATTATTGTTTATAGTGGACAAGTGACAATGTCATTCAAGTGTATTGTCAGATCAGGGAGATCTCTCCCATCTCCCTGGTCAGATTATGTATGAATACAAAGCTTACACATTCCTTTTGTCAGAAATCCTGTATTTTATTACCATGCATCTGCCAATCATCGGATAAAACTTGGCAAACTCGGTCCTTCTGATTCTGCTTCCAACTCCAATTCAATTTTCTGCTTTTCACTTCATCATATGCTTCTTTTACTCTGAACTTGCATGCAAAAGACATAGCAACTATTGTACACACGGTCTAAAAGTGGAAAAATTTTATTTACAGATATCAATTTTAATAAACTGTACATTTCAACTAATACTTGTATCTCCAGTGATATAGTTTTTGCTGTTCAAGATTTTCAACTTATTACATAACAATGATGAATTTGTACATTTTTATAAAGCTTAATAAAGTAATATGATCCAATGTATTATTAAGTGACAGTTTCTATTTTTATGAACCCTGAAATTAAATGTGATACCTAGTTTCACTCATATGAACACATTGCCATGGGCTAATACACCTTTCTAAGAGCTACTGAGCGTGGTCACACTGGTTGTTAACACCAGTTTTTACACCAAATTTTGGTATTTGTGGTGCGACTGGGACATCTTTTTATTTAACACAAGTACGACTGTATTCTTTCTTTCTACCTTGCTACAAACCATTTCTATGTCATATACCTTGCATTTTGTTTTTTGTTCCTAAGCTACTAAGGCCAATAGGCACCTTATTTATGTAACTGATGCCAATCAAGAAAAATATTTCTAATAGATCTGTTTCAAGTATGGCATCTACGATGTCAAACAAGGAGTCCGAGAATGTCTTCAGATGTTATGAGTGATAATGATTGTGATTTGAAATCCGGGGTATACAAGTTCAGCTGTATGTCGATAGTTGAAATCATTGGGTTTCAACATCCAGGACATTCTTAGAATCTCCATTTTGACATCATAGATGCCATATTTTGAAAGGGGTCTGAAATTGACTCATGGAGAATCTGTTAAGTCTATAAAATGACATTCTGAACCTCTTTCCGCAGCTTTTGGTTGTGGTGAATATGTCAGATCTATTATCTCTTTGGTCTTATTATTCAGTTTATGATTACTCAATGATGTTTCTTTTTCCTCCTTCACTGTCCATGTTGTACTGGAAGTAAATTCTATTTTCATTGCCTCTTCTTTCACTCCTTTGATGATATCTGACAACAGTCCATCTACTTTGATGTCTTCATATGGCATTGGAAGGGAACATATCTAAACATATGAAACAAGAGATATAGCAAAATATGTAAACCTGTAAATATGTATACTAATAGAAATGTGAATAAAAAAAAGTAGTGTAGTGTAGTGTAGTGTAGTGTAGTGTAGTGTAGTGTAGTGTAGTGTAGTGTAGTGTAGTGTAGTGTAGTGTAGTGTAGTGTAGTGTAGTGTAGTGTAGTGTAGTGTAGTGTAGTGTAGTGTAGTGTAGTGTAGTGTAGTGTAGTGTAGTGTAGTGTAGTGTAGTGTAGTGTAGTGTAGTGTAGTGTAGTGTAGTGTAGTGTAGTGTAGTGTAGTGTAGTGTAGTGTAGTGTAGTGTAGTGTAGTGTAGTGTAGTGTAGTGTAGTGTAGTGTAGTGTAGTGTAGTGTAGTGTAGTGTATGAAACAAGTCTAAGTTTAGCAGGGATGGATTAGTAGTAAGTGGTAAAATGTTGTCTTTTTACTGCAGCCCGGGGGATGTGGGTACTCACTATAGTGGACTATAATGGGGTACTCTCCACCTGAAAGGGGTACCTTTTTCAGGCCAGGTGTCGAAAAGGGTTCCAAGGAAATTTTCATGAGTACCCCCTGGGACTGCAGCAGTCATATGAAGGGGATGTTTGGCTGTATCGATTCCTGTTGACACCATTGACGACACATAAAACTCCAGCGTATCTGGGCCTAGCCTTGAATCCAGGAGTTGCTTGTTTTGTCACTTTAATTTCTGCTTTTGTTTTCCGACATCAAACGTGAGGCTAAGCCCACATACACTGGAGTTTTAAGAGTTGTCAATATTGGCTTAGGTATACTGTTTTTCATTTCAGACCATTCTCAACTGTTAAACAAAGAAATGATACTCTAGGGAATAACATGGTCTGAAATGGGAATTATTATGCCCAAGCCAAAAAGGGCTAATTCACAGTTAGTACCAGATAAGTATACTTACAGGACATTTCCACCTTGAAAGTGGTTTCCCTCCAACCAGTGACAGAAAGGTACTTGCATCACAACATCCTAGGTGCATACATCGTTGACCTCTAATAGGTAGCTTTATCTTTGTCTTCGAAAGGGGACAAACAAGTGAAAGTTCTATAATTTGTAGTGGACACAAGCTGGATGATGGATGTGATGATGACATTAATCTTTCTATTGTTTGTCTTGTTTTGAAGGGTGGCTGATAATGTTCATCGTGATTTAAATTTTCCAGCATATTACGAAAGCTATGGAAGAGATAAGAAAAGAAATAAAATTCTTAAAGATTCATCTCCTGAAAGCATCAGGGGGAGGCGGGAAGATGGAATTTTTGAGTTAAAAATATAGTTGAAAATTTTACCTGCTCTCGGGTTGTGTTTCTGTTGAAATTTGAAGTAAGTTATCGTGGTTTATAAAATTAGAAGCTGAACCTAATAAGTTGGCACTGTTATTGCTGAGATGGCTAACATTCGTCTGTAACCGTCCTATGATTTCTTGACAGTCGTTGATAAGCTTCAAACAATTCTGATTCATATTGGACCAATTTCTCCTTTTTGTTCTTTGAGGAGTACTACGCAGCGGTAAGGCATCGCTTCGAGGATCAAAGCGTTCCGAAACATTTGTAGAAGAATCCCTCGTTACTGATAAACGTCTTGCTTTTCTACGTATTAGTTCTTTTCGCCTTCGTTCAGCCCTATGTTCTTGTCGCATTTGCCTATCCCTCGCAAGTCTCGACAAATTATCCTGAAAATGTCTTTGCTCCGACGACATTTTTAAACGAAAAAAGGTCTGTAGATATTTTTCAGTTTATGAGATTTGGTTTTCCTACCACGAGTAGTCGTAAAATTAAATTTTAAATCCTGAAAATAACAATTTTTTGGGCTTCAGTTTGGCTTCTTGAAGAAGTTTTACCAGGGACTTACCCTTGATGATTCATTGTGTCAGCGGTGGTGTGGGTCTTTACTTCATGTCGTAAATTTCTTGTATATTTTTCGATTTTCACTCTATTTGCCTATTCTTAAAAAGAGAGTAATCTTAATATATATTAATCCCAAGAGAATTGATGTAATATTTGTACAGTAATCTAGAATTCCCAAACAACAGAATAAATAATAATACAAAACAACACATTATTGTGTGGATACATGAAGTATAAGCGTACTGTAAAATGGCGCGTCTCAAAATTACCACAGGTAACCCATGAACACATAGAATCAATCTATCGTTTTTATTTACGATAACCAAAGAAAGACAATTCAAAATTCTAAAATTTCGCTGAAATTATATATCAGATAAATAACTAGAAAGATTGTTTGAAAAGAGGTCTAAGATTCGAATATAAAAATATTTGACAAATTTAGCCCGCCATACATTTAGGTCAGCGGTATTTCAATATGGCGGACGAGAATGATGGAGGTTCGAAAGACTTGGAGAAACATGTAATTTTTAAGATCTTGGAAAAAAAATACTCCTGTCATCACTTTCAAATTAATAATAGTAATATTAAGGTAGTAATTTTTGCGGGATTTTTTTTTCTTTAGGCTTCATGGGATTTTATGAAGTTTATTGAGAAAACCCCTTGTTCACGAGACAGTTTGCTGTATGGAATTACTGGAGGCCTTGGAGCTGGTGTGTTATACTTTTTCAAATCAAGTAAGTATATTAGAATAGTTCACTCTGCCTGCTTCTATAATATGTTTTTTAAAGGGAATAGTTTTCCTGATGTTTTGGTATGATTAGTGACAGTGAATCGGGGGGGGGGGGGGGGGGGGGGGATCTGTTTTAATATGGAAGTCAAACTAAGGCAAAATGAAACTTCATTCTCATAGAACGTGTGTACATATGAAGAGCAGGCTAAAGCCCTCCCAGCTCCACTCTCCCTGTATTTTAATGTGATACCTTCAAGTCCTTACGTGCTCATCATCCCCCCTCCCCCACATTTTTTCAGATCATGTTCGAAGGTCATGTGACGTTGCTATTGGTTCATTTGCACTAATATCTGTGGGAAGCTGGTAAGTAGAATATTGAATATGCAAAGCAAGACATGATGTGACCTTGCAGTGATAAAGACACAAATTATAATGTCCAAGATGTTAAAAAAGGTCTCTATCAATACAAGGTCACCTCATAGTAATGGTAATGCTTCCATAAATATATGGTGTGCACTCTAAAAAGATTAAAATTCTACATAATTGTAATTTTTAATATTGATTTTGTATTCTTTGGACAATTAGTGGAAAGGCGCTATATGAATATAATATTTTTCTTTTTTTTCTTTTCTTAGGGAGCTGTGTAGATACATGAGGCAAAAAGAGCACCAGAAGATTAAAAAGACAGTTGAATTGTTGAATGAACAGAACAAAATTAACAAAGATGAGCCAAAAAAGGCATGATGAAATAGCAGTGTCTACAGACCCCTTGTAGCATGTCGGAATGCAGCTCAATTTGGAGGACAAAACAATAGGTTCCAAATCTCAGGAGATTGAAATTCTTTTGTCATCCTCCAAATTGAGCTGCTTTGATGTCACGTGATAGGGGTCCATAATTATACATACACAGTCTGAACTTTGTATAATAAATTATCAAGTAACACTAATCCAGCAAGCTCTTACGTCAGAAGGTCTTATAAAGGAAAGTTAGATCTGTTTGTTAGCTTTTAGACTACTTGGTTCTATGGAAGTAACCAAATGATCTCAGTGGCAAAATACCATATTTTTTACATAATTGATCAAAACATGGGGGAAAATACTACATGGAGGTTTAAGTTTTGTTTTGCCTTCCATGATGGGGAAAGAGTATGCTAGAAAAGTATATTGCTTGCTTTTTCATTTATTCTTTCAAAAAATAATAAAGACACAAAAACCTGCTGTTTGTTGTATACTGGTAGTTCTCATTTATTCTTGTATAAATCAATATATCATATTTCTCTTGATTGTAAATCATTTCTGTTCATTTATAGAACTTAAGACTAAAATAATCCCAAGCAAATTATAATAATTCAAATCTAAAGTACAGTGAATGCATGAATAAAAGTTTGCCCAAAAGATCATCGCTCCCCAAGAAGATGCTAAAACTAAGAGTTCATAAACTCTGTACTACTCTACTCACATATAACAAAATCTTATATACATTACTACTTATAATGGAATTCTTTCCCATAATTTATACACTTTGGTTTTGGTCCATATTCATTTGTAGTAGTTAATGTCAAATGATTGTAGGCCCTAATACTACAGTGTAAGTTTTACGTGTCAATATTTGTGTCCAAAAATAATAATTTCTTAAACTGAACCATTTTGTTTGAAACCTAATGAGCTACGATACCCCTAGTCTCCCTCACACTCGTTTTTACTAGACCCATTGCAGCACTTTGGAATGCAGCTCAATTTGGAGGACAAAACAATAAGTTTCCAATTCTCAGGGGATTGAAATTCTTTTGTTTTTCCCCCCTCTAAATTGAGTTGCTTGGATGCCACATGCAAGGGGCCTACCTATGTAGGAGTTTAGTTTAAAATTGCTCTTTTAGAGTGAAGTCACTAAACCTATGAAATAGATATTAGACTAATACACTTTAGTAGACCCTTATTCCATTGTTTTCTTTTGTGTCTATTTGACTATTACACTTTAACAAGCAATTTTTATTTCACAGGTTAAATGACTTCACTCTAAGATGAAAGAAAATTTCAAATTAGCTTTCAATAAGCTTACATTCTTCGTTATTTCCTTTTAAAAATGTTATTAAAAAAACCTTTGCTCCATAGCTTTGATTGCGTTGCAAAATAAGTTTTAAACAGAAACGCATGTCCACAAAAAGCTTCCTTATTCTTCACTTGAGATTTTAGATGCAACGGATAAAATTGCACAGCACAAGCTATCGTGATGTACGAAATTTACAAAATTCATATAAAGAAGCACAAAATAATTCGTAGTCCAATCAATCTGCTCAGAGTCGTTGGTCGTCGGTCACAGCATTGAACGTGCAGTTCGTAAGCGTTTTTCAGTCATGCAAAATGTTATGTATAGGTAGACTCAATAAATTGAAGTTCACCTAAATCTTGAACGCTCGTTTTATACTATTTGTCTAAATCGCTAATAAATACTAACTTGCCTAGTCGAATTGCGTTAAAAAAACTACCTTTTTCATGCGCAAGAGTTAGGCGACAAACAAACTATTAGGCAAGTTAAGGCGCGACACACGGTGCAGCATTGCGCGCAATATTACAGGCAATGTTGCTGAAGTAGGTTTTCTACTACAGCAAGAAATTACGTCGTGTAACATGGATCGCAACATCAATTGCCTGCAACAATGCGCGCAATGTTATACCGTGTTTCCGTAGCTTAATACACAAAGAACTCATTTGTTTCAAGGTTTTGTTCCCTACGAGCGCAAAGTAGAGTCGATTTTATATGAAAGTGAAAACGTCATTGCGCACGGCACGGTCACGGAAACAGTACGAAATTGACAATATTCATTGAACCAATCACTGGACACGTCACCCGTACGCGACGCAATCCTAACTCTACACAGCAAGGCACGATTTCCGCATGTTTCCACAGTCATATGAAATATGCTCAAGAGTTCTTTTCGGAAGGCAGACAGAAAATAGTGTTGCAGAATATCTTTTTACCCTATCGTATTTTTCTACTTAAAGTTACTAAAATCCATTCTAAGTTTGATAGAAGGTTGTGTAGGTGCGACCTTGGGTTGGGCCTTGGGTACTTTAGCTTGATTCGAAGCTTGATGTGCCCTGATGGCCGCTTCTAATTGCTGCTTGAGTTCAGGTGCCGATGTCATGATGGTCTTGAACGGCTGAGGGTACTGGGGTCCTATTTTCATGATCCTCTGGAGGCAGTATTCGTGTAAGGACTTGGTTATTTTATTGGATGAGGGATTAACAGATAGAAGGTGAACTAGTATTGGTATCAAGAGACCTAGTAAGTGAACTCCTGTCAAAACAAACAATACGAGCACTTGAGTTAGTATCAAACAAAGTCAATTCACAGATGGAACCCTGAAAAAACCTCTTGGCTGATCAAAGCCAGGGCAAGGCTAACTCGCAGATCGAACCCTGAAAAAACCTCTTGGCTGAACAAACTCAGGGCAAAGCTGACTCCGACAGATCGAATCAGAATCTAGCGTGTTAGGTTTTGCGGAGCGAGGAAAGCCAGAGAAAAACCTTCGAATGTAGGGAGAGACGTGACAAACTCTACTCACACGTGAGTCCAGGAATCGAACCCTAAACCCCAGAGGTGAGAGGTGAATGCACTGCTGCTATACCACCCTTGATTGACATCATGACATCTCTATATCAAAGTAGAACCTGACCATCACCTAGCACTCTAGTAATCCTTGATTACAAAATCCCACAGGCAACCCAAATTACAGATACTCACTTAGTTGATCCTCTGTCAACTCCACCAGGACTTCAACTGTCTTGATCGCTTCAGTAACAAGGGATAGCTGTATTTCATTGGTTGGTTTGTCGAAGCATGCATCGTTGAGGAGCATGACGATGTGTGGTGCAAGTGCCTGGATAAATGGGACAGCCACACTCCGCTCTGGACACTGGAATATGGGCACGACTGTCTGGATGGCCTTGAGCTGCAACTGAAAGATACAGATCATGACTGTCAAACGCCTGTCACGGTACGGGATTGGCAACATCTCAGTGTTGAATCAATCAGAGCACGCGGGGTTAATGTTTTAATGGCGATGGTGTTGATGATGGCGGTGGATGATGATAATGGCAATGGCCGATGCTAATAATGGTGATGGTGGATGATGATGATAATGGATGATGATGATGATGATGGTGGTGGATGATGATGATGATGGTCCAATGAAATAAATGTATGTATGTATGTATGTATGTATGTATGTATGTATGTATGTATGTATGTATGTATGTATGTATGTATGTATGTATGTATGTATGTATGTATGTATGTATGTATGTATGTATGTATGTATGTATGTATGTATGTATGTATGTATGTATGTATGTATGTATGTATGTATGTATGTATGTATGTATGTATGTATGTATGATGATGATGATGATGATAATGGCGGTGGATAATAATGGTGGTGGTTATTGTGGGGCGGATGATGGTGGTGTTGGATGATGAAGGATGATCATGGTAGATAATGATTTCAATGATTTCATCATAATGGCATACCTTAGAGTCTGTGGATTTAATACATCGACGGAACACATTCAAGGACTGCTCTAACAAGTTTCCAGCTAAAATAACATCTCTTGGAGCAGACAGGATAAAGATGGCTAAAGCCAACATGACAACAGAGTCATCCAGTGCCGTCCCCGTTTCTTTGGGGGGGATTTCGAGTTGATCAGCTTTAGCTGCGTCTAGAATGGTCGCAAGAGCACTAAAGAAGAGGACAGGAATGACACTCAGTTAAGGACCAGTTGGAACACAGTTAACCCTAAATATCTATAGTCGGTCGTCAAACTAAGAATTCCGAATTTAAAACAATTTTGAGAATGCTGAGAAAAATTCCCACTGACTTTTTACTGACTTTTCAAATTTTTCTGACTTTTCCCTGACCGGGGGACCTCTGTCATTGCAAACGACCCTCTTGCATAGTTTAGCAAACTGGCCAACTTTTTTCCAGAGGTTTTGGACCAGAAAAATCTTTGCTTACGACTCTCTTGTGTGGTTCTAGCAAACTGGGGAACTTTTTCCAGAATTTTTGGCTGGAAAAATCCTGAAAAAAGACCCTCTTGTATGGATCTAGGAAACTGTCGAACTTTTTTCCAAGGATTTTTGGCTTTGCAACCGACCCTCTTGTATGGTTCTAGGAAACTTACGCAAAGTTTTTTCCAGACTTTTTGGCTGGAAAAATCTTTGCAAACTACCTTCTTGTGTGGTTCCAATAATCTGGCGAACATTTTCCCAGCATTTTTGGTTGGAAATGATCCTCTTGTATTGTTCTAGAATGTGGCGAACTTTTTTCTAGGGTTTTTGGCTGAAAAAATCTGGAATAATCGATTCTAAGACCCCAAGTGATGAGAGGAAAGTTTGGCACTCGAATCCAATTCAAAGCATAGAAAATCCAATAGATCAAAAAGGTATGGAGAAAAACAAACCTTCGTAGAAGCCCAATCCATTCTTGCGAACAGCAAGGATCAACGGTGTATTGGGAACGAGTCAACAACTTAAAGGCTTGAAGTGCTGACGGTATAATAATACTTGACCCAGTATCACTCGTCGTTGATGCCTCGCGTAGGACATTCGTTACCAGGAACAGTACACTGGGCAACACTGTCACGGATGCTCTTGGTGAGCAGAGTCCTGGGGCGAGCGCAAGAGCAGAAACGGCGTTGGAAATAAGTTTGGACGTGTCTTCTGAGAACCCTGTGGTGAGAGGAAATGATCAAAATATTTATTATTATCGCACAATTATGTTTTGATCCTCCCCGGGCTGAAGACGGTGAACGCCGGATGAGGTGACCACGGAAGATTAAGAAATGTTTATTATTCCTTTGAGCGAAATAACGTCATTCAAATGCTTGATTTTAGCGATTTCCTTGATATTGACGGGTACCTTCTAGAACCTGTCTTAAGTGGCCACCATCAGTAAATTCTCAAGTGGCCCATAAATAAAGGTTGGCGCTACTGTTTTATTAAACGGCACGAAAATTCAAACGATGGCAAAGTGGTCTTCGCACAAACACGGTAGTCACCCCCAACAGACCGTGCAGTTTTGAAACACGATTGGTTTAGCGGTGAGAGCGCTTGCCTCTCACCAATACGACCCAGGTTTGATTGTAACCGAGCTTGGTGTCGTATGTGAGTAGAGTTGCTTGTTGGTTCTCTCCTGTGCCTCAAGGGTTTTTCTCCGGGTTCTCCGGTTTTCCTCCCTCCACAAAAATCAACTTCTAAATTCCAATTGGAATTTCAGTGGATGAGTAGCTACTCTGTAGAAATGCCACTGGTGAATCCCATATATTCTATTCCTAGATTTCGAAATTTGTTCAAATTGTACCGCGCGCGCATGTTTGAACGGTCTGTGTAAGAAATTATGCGGAAGGCGCATTAATATAAAACACAGTGCACTAATTTGTAAATGTACAGATGTTAGCAATAATATCAGTTGGTGCTAATCTCTTCATAATAGTTATTCTTAGCATTTTAATGAACAAATAGCACCAGAAAAAGAAGTACTTATCAGTTTGTCTACAGTAGCCAAGCACCATGCAGCGTCAGCAAGGGTCGGTTCAACTCTATCTCATTTTTTTTCGAAGATGCGCTGTGCGTTTTTCATCAAAGTCACGCATTTTGCCTTTTCGGAAATTACCCTTTCAGGGGTTAGGTAGGGGAGGGGTTGATGGGGGCAATAGATCCCTTTCACGTGACGTCAAAGCAGCTCAATTTGGAGGACAAAACAAAAGAATTTCAATCTCCTGAGAATTGGAACCTATTGTTTTGTCCTCCAAATTGAGCTGCATTCCCACGTGCTGCAAGTAGGGAGATTACTGAAAAATTCTTATGCACAGAGGGGTAGGGTAGGGCAGTTAATGTCATCAAAGTTTGCGTGCAAGGTGAAAAATCAAAACAAGATCAGGAAAATAGTGATCGTATTTTCTTCCGACTTCCTCTTTTTTCTATTAGATTTAATGGAAGAGTGAAATCTCTTTTTTCCTCGGAAAGCGGCGTCCCAAAAAGTCTCAGGATGATAGGAAGAGAGTGTATAGGATTAAAAGAAAAAGCGTGCGAAATTCGTCTACAATTCCGCGACTAAAAGCTGCGATATCTAGTAGTTGGCGAAAAAAAGTTGGGTAAATATGTGCATATGAGATAAGAGGCGCCAGATTATCGTTTATCTGATCCTTTGTCGATATGAGAGATGTATAGGAAGTAATATTCAAGACCACGAAATGAGAAGCTGTTACTGATTCCATAAAAACGACGCGTTAAACGAACGAGATCAAGAAAGAATATCTAACCGAATCAGTTAATAATCGTATATGTTGTATGAAAGCTGTGGCCCTCATTCGTTGATCGAACTGTGATTGAGGTATAACGATTGATCTGAACGGGGGGAAAACCGAGTAAGCCGGATGAAAACCCTTGAAGCTATACCTAATAGTGAAAAATAAACGCTGAACACTTGTCGTATTAATGGCTAAGTTCTCGTCTTGCAATGGCGAGAGCTAGACGAACGCTCTGATAGCTATTCATTTCAGGTTATTCAATCATTTAATGCGCTGGAAGGAAAAGCTTCTTTTTCTATTTTAATGCAAAGTTTTCACTCGATTTGTTTGAAATATAAGCAACGCAGAGCAATCTTTTGAGAGTATTTCATCTTTGCGCTTGTTTCCGTTTTCTCCTTCCTGCTTCGCCAATCTGACTTCGTTTGGTTCCAGTAACAGATATGCGAGTCGAGTATGATAGCACATTTCTCATTCTTAATTTATTTATCACTCAGTATCCAGCAGAAACAAAAATAAAATCAGCGTTAAAGCCTTTTAATACTGACATTTTACTTCACAAGATATAGGATTTTCGAGGCTGCTGAGCGAGAGAGAAAAAAAAAAAAAAAAACATAGAAAAAATAGAAAAAAATAAAACCATTGCTTTGGAATAAAACAGTGTTTAAATCTGAAATCACAAACTCAACAACGGCTGGAAAATCTATCGGAAGATACTTTCAAGTTTGGTTTTGACGGCTTTGCTGCTGTCCAATGACGTAAGCGTTTTTCAATAAACATTTTAAAAGCATCAAAGAAGTGCTTCAATTGTAGCTTTTCTGCGACATAAGATGCTTTAGACAAAACTAAACACACTAAATCGTACATTCTCGATACATTAAAATTTTTAACAGCGACTCGGGACCACATTTCGTAGTTAGATTCATTAAAAGTTAACCGTTTTTTGTGCATTTTTGAAAACATTTTGAGCTAAAAAATATGACAAAATTTAAGTACTGAATCAGGAAACGAGAAAATTGGCGAAAAATTTAAAAGTTGTCTGAGTTTTATTTATCACTTTTGTCGTTTCAAATGCCTTCAAGGGCTTTCCTACCATCGCTTAGTTTAATAACATGAGTTTGAAAAATGAGGCAACATGCAGTGAACGGAAGACAGACCGATAACTCGAAGCCATGAGCGAGTCATGTGTTCAACACTGTCAATGGCTTACTGAGAAATTATTCAGAGAAAAAACCCCGAGGTAAAGAATACGAGAAAAAATTATTGATAAAAAAAAACACATAAAGTTTATCTTAAAAAATGTCGTTTAAAAAAAAACAATTGGAAAAATTAGCGATTAAGTTGTTTCTAGAGAATGTTCGATTCCAAAGAATGATTTTATGACATATATTTTCTAATGGGTAAAATGATTCGCTGTGTTCACTCCTTGAGTAATGATAAAGACACTTCTAGTGTATTTAGATAACAATGAAAAGCCATTCTTGATGAAAACGGAAGTTTTTCAACAGGGGTTTATGAAACTGAAATAAATTGTGATTAAAAAAATTTGCCCTGTCATTGTCGTACGTTATGAGATTTTTGACAAGACGGGTCTCAAAAAAAACAAAAAACGACTTTCGCTTTTCCCAAAAAAAACAACAAAAAAACCCAAAACAAAACAGAAAAAACCTTAAGTGCAGTACTAAAAACCATCCAATGAGCTAACATTTGAACTTGAAAATATTAAAATAGTGTAATATTAAAAAGGGAAGACTTTCAAGCAATAAATTGAGCGAGTATTCAATTCATGCAGTGTCCAAACAATATCGACTCTTAATACATTGCAAAAACAAAAAAACATTAGAATTTAGTTGAGCGTTTTTTTAAACGCGTCTCAATATCTATTCACTTTTTAGTATTTAAACTTAAGTTAGATTTGAAGGGAATCTGGTACTAAATCTCTTTAAGTTTTTTTCCAAAAGCACTGGTTAAGTCCAAGGAATTTTGTTTTAAGTTCTCTAGGATATCATGAATAAATTAATGAGTCAATTAGTTCGCAGACGAAGAGGAAACTTAGAGTAGTCTTAGAACAAAACAAATGCTTAAAATATTATTCATAATGACAATGTTTTTTGGGAATTTTTTTAGAAAAAAAAAAAAAAAAGAAAAAAAGAAAAAAGAAAAAAATACAAAAAGAAAAAAGAAAAAAGAAATACAAAATTGGCCAAAATTATTGAGATGAAATGAAAACAAACGTTTTTCAAAGTTAATAATTTGATTCTGAGACCTTCTTAATGACGTTTTGAAAACGAAAACAAGAAGAGGAAAAAGAAATTAGAGAGAGAGATAAACATTGAAATCATTATACTCTTTTTTGACGTTTGATGACAAAATTGTTTTAAAAACGTTTCCAAAAATCAAGATATTTAAAGTGAAATATATGGAATTTGAGTGACAACTTGAGAAAATATAAAATGATAGAGTTGATTTTCTAAACACAACTTTATAAAGAAAGTAAAATGAATTTGTATAGCATTAGCTTGGCGTTATTTTTTTTTTTAAGTATAATTATTATATACACGTACTGCTATTTCCGTATTAGAAAGGAAAAAAATTAACCTAGTTTATGGAATTTTTCACGAATTTAGTTTTAAAGCACGTACTGTTTCCAAGTCGAATGGAACAAGCTTGATAGAATAAAGTAACAAAAAAATCTTCCTGAAATTCGACTTTCAATTTTCGAATATTTCGGTATCGAGATGAATCAAAGGGACGAGATGGTAAAAATGAATAAATATGAACGCATGAGAATATATTTTCTTTTATTTTTTAGAAAAAAAAAGCTTGAAAATATCTTTAATCTGGAGCCATGCGACTGAGACTAGTTTGTTTCAATATTTCAATATATTTCAGACTCAAGAATGAATAAAGTCTGCTAGTCTGACGAATTTAAATCCAAGTTGAACAACTATAATAAGTGCTTTTAAAAACAAATACATCTTAACTTTTTCCAAGGTCTTTTTTGGAATAATCCAGGCAAAAATCAAGAAATATTTTTCGCTATACTACAGTGCCAATGCCTTGAGGACTTGGAACCTGTGTTGAAACGCTTGTTCTTGGACTAGCGTTAGTAGTACAAGTAGTAGTAAGTTGTACGATTCGTAGCGCTTCGTCGTAGGTCGGAGGAGGTGTCCTGGCGTCGCCCGTACCCTGGTCAAGAAACAGTGCGCTGTAACGAGGTGGTATATCAAGAGATAATCGACATGATGATCGACTGTAAATACTCTCAAAATTTGCGCTATTTCGATCGTAGTAAGTCAAATTATCAGGATCGCTAAAAAAGTTATGATCACAGACGTTGCTGTTAGGAGACGTAGCACTCGGCTCGTCGAAGCGATATCCTCGAAGCTGAAGTTCTTGTCTTCGTAGACGAAAGCGAAAACATTGACAACATATCCACGCAAAGAATATCAACGCGACTATGCCAGCTATCATCAGACCTAGGATAGAACTAGATTCCTCGATATTTGAAAAAGGCTCGATGGAGTTGTCTTTCTTAGGATCTGAGCTGCCGTGTCGCCACTTCTTTTCGCATGTACCCGACACACACGCGTAGCTTGTTGGGCAATCACTAGCGGCAAAACACCCAGAAATACACTTGTTAACCTTGATATCACACACTGGTACATTATTAGGGCAATCCCAGTTGTTTCGACAAAAACCCTTGCACGAACTACTTTGTATACAGAATCCTGAACAACAAGAACGGTTTGCACTGCATTGTGCGTCCCCATAACAGTATCCATCGACTAACTTTGCACTTAGCTTTAGCATATACAACAGGACAGTCAAAATAGCATTCAAGGAATCCATGGGATTCGCTCAACCAACTCAAGTTGAGCCGTAGCGAGATACTATTGATAATACTCTGGCCTCGCCAAAAGATCTTTTGAGTCCGTCTGTCAGATTGCCCAGCTTGGTAATTTCGTTTAGCGCCAAAAGATGTACAATGTCAAAAAAGAATAAAAACCGACAATATACAATACGGCTGTTTCACTAAAATTAATGAAAATCTTGAAGCGAAGTTTCACTTAAGCCAAGCCAGTCATAATATGATAATCATTCTTCTCCAAGTTTAGAAATCAATGCGAAAAGCATGCACGTCCACAAATCAAATCATCCACCAGAAACGTTCTTCGGTTTTCGAGAGAAAAAATGCACTGCTTTGAATATTGCTGAACGATTAATAAGTCAAGCAAACGGATATAACTCCTATCTCAAGTCATACATAATTCAAATTACCCGAAAAACTTGGCTGTAAAATATGCTAATCTTATGGCACGAGCTAGAAGAGAAGGAATTAGGTCTCATTTTTCAGTGGAAAATCCTCTGATGATAGCATAGTCTATAGGATTACTAGTTATTCCTCTTGTAGGCGATTATTTTTGCCATAAGACTTCGTGTTTTTGGATAGTTAACTCCATACTAGTTTCATATATTCATTTTTCAGAAATAAAAGGTGATTTCTTAGCAAGTGGATAACCTTTCAATATTAGTTTACTGAAAAATTATTATAAACAGAAAAAATATGCTTTAAAATGCACAACGGACTAATTTCGGTAGGCAAAAAAGCTATGAAAAAAAATTCTAATTTTTAAGGGAAGTTCCTCCTTATGATTCTGAAATTCATTTTTCAAACGCTCACGAGACAGCAAAAGTACACAATATAATTTGACAATGATATAAGAAAATACCGGAAATGTTTTGAACAATTTTCAATGGTCACTTTGAACAGCTTTTTACATAAGACTGAGCGACAATATATAGAATGAATTAGTCGGGGAGAAAATTCTACAGACGAGGTAAATAATCGGCCAGGAATCTGGTTTAGTTCAGATTATCTTTCGAGTGTTTGATTTAAAGCAAAAAGTTATGTAAATTTTAAGTAAAGTAAGCGAGGAGAAGGAAAGTTATTACATGAAAACCGGACGCAAAAAAAAAATTGAGGAACGCAGAAACAGAATGGAACCAGCGGGATTGAGTTTTAGAAATAAACCATAACATTTAGAAAGGTGGGAAATACAAGAACACGACGTGAGACTTCAAAATTGGTTTCAACAACAGGAAAAAGAGCGAGCGAGATTGGTTCATAAAAATTGATTTGAGAAAATAAAAAGTATAGTTTCGAGTAGAAAAACAACAATGCGCCATACAGAATGACAAATTTCATTCATGTCACTCCCTTGGTAAACGAAAAGATAAGATTTGAAGTAATTAAAGTGAGAAACAGTTGGTATGTGGGCAATTGTTGAAATTACTAAAAAAGTACTGACCAAATCGAAGTCTTTGTATTGGGAGTGATTTTCTTACTTTGTAAGATCTAGTGATAAGAGTATTGAATCAAAGCTATGGATATCATGTCAGGGTATTGGCAGATTGTTAATATAGTTATACCAATCTTTTTCGCTAAGAAAGCTTCTGATAATATAACTCTGATCATATCATAGGTGTAAGGGGAGAGAGAGAGATATATCGAACTATAAAAAAAAAAAAAAAAAAAAAAAAAAAATCTTAATACAACTCATTCAGCCTCGAATACTTATATTGAAAATATAATTTATTTTTGCTATTCTCACTTATATTTTTCTCCCATTAAAAATGTTTTCGACCTCCCAGAGAGAAATGTTTTAAGCGGCAAATGATGGCAAAAGAAATTGGATTGAAAGTTGTGATTTATTTTGAAGTTCATATTGGTCGTGTGTGTTGAATTTAACGATAATATGCGCTTTTAGTGTTGGTTATCTCAAAACCCCCTCACGAATTTAAGGGTTCATTAGCTTGTCTTAAGAGTCATTTTGCTTGGCTAGACTGCTAAATTACACTAAAAAGATTTCCGATATTTTTGGTGAAATGAAATTTCATAATGTGTTAGATCCGCGAAGAAGGCGTAATGAGAACTTCTTTGTAGTTTAGTTTTATGGTATCCCTGTCGTATCCCTGTCGTATCACTGTCGTATCCCTGTCGTATCCCTGTCGTATCCCTGTCGTATCCCTGTTGAAAAGTTCATTTCTTGAGCCTTCGTTATTTTCGGTCAGCGCAGCTACTGTTTTTTGGTTGGGTAAACGACACCCGGAAGTAAAAAGTGCCATACGGAAGTAAAATTGATAAGATGTATGACTCGAGAATTAGAGAAGATCAAACCCTGACAAACATAGACTGCAAGTGAGTCCTATTTTTTCCTCCAGAATCAGTAAAGACGGGTTTCTGGGATTCCTGTGGAAGCGCGGAGACTGGAGTCGAGTAGGCTGGGAGTAGGGAGAGGAAAAAATGGACTCACTCGCTGTTTATATGACAAACAAAGAACAAATTAGTGGTTGTTTCAAATCTTACCTTTAGCTCCCGAGTTGACGGAGACCAAAAGACCGCTGCTCCGTTTAGTCGTGGGCGACGGAGGAACGAGAACAGGAAAGTGTCTTGTCAGGACACACATACAAATCTCCATGATTCCAAACACCACTGACTTGCCTGGTGACAAGTCTTCTTCACCTATGCTTACTTTCTCACCACCGTTTGCAAACCTGAGAATGGAAAATGAGATATGAATAAGAGGTTTGTTGTAAAACTGAGAATGGAAAATGGGATATGAATGGAAAGTGAAATAATGGTTGGAGAGTTAATCCAAAACGGTTGCATCAAAGACAGACATTATATGAACATCGTCACCCCACCATCAACATCATTTCACTCATTCATGTTATTGGATAACCGGAAACAAGTCATTAGTGGGAATAACATACCTGGAGGCCTCAAGTCGACTCTGTTGGGCTTCCTGCATTGCCTTTGTGATCTGCTGGACAACATCGATCACAGACTGTTGGATATCATGTGTGTCTCTGGTCAACATGATACGATGAAGAACGTTTAACATCTCTACTGCTAACATCTAAAACAAATCACAAAATATTCAAGATATTAAGGCGTACTATGATTGGTGGAATAGTTGCAGCACGCTTTGCACTGACATAGTTACTTCTAAAACCCAGTTACTAAAACCATCCTCGAGTCGAAATGGCCCACCCCACCTCACATTCCCCATTGCTACTTTTTAAAAGGCCAATGGCAAGCTATCAGTTAGGACAGCTTTTTGGCTATTTGCCATTGCGTGGGGTGCCTGTGCTCGCTACCGTCTCTGTGGAGTCGCCCAAATTCCCGCCAAAACTTCAATTCGGGCAACAAAGCGTTGAAATGAAGGCTAGTGAGTGACATCATGTGACCTATGCTAGTTTACCTGCTCTGTTCCGATGATAACACGCTGTTTAGGAGAATCCAGCAAACTATAGAAGGCGTGTAAGCAGGCTGATACAGTAGCATTAGACTGCGTTGATCGAGAAGAACACAGCGACTCCATACAAATACCAACCAACAAATGAAATCGATCCTTGTTGATTTCTGACGGGGTCTTTGCTGTTGTTACCATGGCAGCGCCCGAAAAACCTGAAAAATCTAGAAGCAGAGGTCGCAGGAATATGAAAACAGTTCAAAATGCAAAGCGCATGCGCATTGAAAGCTGTGGAAATGTTAGGTTGACAGAATAATGAGGTAACGTGACTTACCTGGATCGTTTTGCACGGGTTCATCTTTGGTCATTTCAAAGCCGCCATTATTGAGCCACAGTGCTGTCGCGTGGACTAAAGAAGGCCAGCAGTTCCTGTAATGAGGGCGGGCCTGGTCCATCGAGTCAGGACTGAAGGGAAAAACAGGTTTAAAGGGTTAAGTTTTGCATACATTCCTAAGATCAACTGTCAACTACCAAGTGATTTCACTTCTCTCAGCAAACATTTTGCTCAGAGCTCATTATTTCCTAGTTCCAGGTTTTCAGCTCCATAAACAACAGCTTTCACTCGAGATTGAAGAAAATAAATCTCATTTATACAAGGATTCACCACATATCTTTTAGAAATAGTATATCTCGTCGTTGTTGGTGGAAAATATTTCGTATGGTCTCCGTGGATTTTGCAATATTATCTAAACTGTTTGACCTACCTGTAGAACATCCCTCCCTGTGCAGGCATTTGTGGTCCATACTCAGGGGGTAATGTTAAGAGGGCGTGGTCCTTCAGTGCCCCAAGCCAGTATTTACTCAAGGATTTGAGTTCAGGTTCTACAAGCTGAAGCAACGAACCAGGTGGTTCGGCTAACTCATCTTCTTCTGGCTTTGGCTCTGGTGGAGCAGATTTTTGTTTCATGGCTACTATATACACCTAAAGGAGAGAGACAAAATGAAAATGTGGTAAGGTGTGATGGCGTGCAGTGAGTGTGCTGTACTTTGATAGGGCAGGAATCTTTTAATAGATTTGGAAACATACGGCACTGACTTACAGCACGTACACAGTACGGAATGCCATAACATTGAAATGGCTTCTCATTGCCTTCTAGTAATTCATCCAATCACAACACGTAGTTACGCCTACGGTACGATACCGGTACGGCTAAAGTACGACTACGAAGTTGCCGTGTCGTTTCTTACTCATTCAAAATCCGTTCTATGAACGCAACATCCTTCCCTTCATATTCCTCACCTCTGCCCAGGCTTTCAACACAGCTAGTTTCTCCATGGTAGTAGCTGCTTCGTTATACAACTGTAGCGCTGCTTCTTTACTGACGCTAAACTTGGAAAGCTTAGTAACGAGTAGCTGCTGGATGCGGCGAACATCGTTAAGGTCTCTAGCAATACCACTAGCGATCCAAGCACTGCAGACCTAACCGATCATCGGTAAAAACAAAAATAAAAACAAAAACAAAAAAAACGTTAGGCCGAGAAAAGAAAAACTAAGAATAAGTGATACAAAGTTGAATAACTCTAAGACGGCAGCTTTGACAAATTTGGCTGTACGTAGACTTCAATATATGTGAAGAGTCTGCTTACCTCAGAGGCCATAGCTGTGACGTCAGAGGGCATGTCTGGTGCAAAAGCCGGACGTAACGCGGCACCCACCTGTGATGAAAGAAAAAAGAGAGCTTAAAACTAACAAAGAAAAGGACATGAGAAGACACATGAATATAAATATGTGTGTGTGTGGGGGGGGGGGGGGGGGGGGACGACGACGTAGTAGCGGCGTAATGATTCATGCACAAAGAGAATACTAACCTGGGCTTGGAACTGTTCTAAGATCACATGACCAGGGTAGTCAGGATCTGGGACTGTCGCGAACACGTGGACAATATCCTGAAAAACAACAATAATCTATGTTAAATAACTTTTAAGAGACAGGCCGGGACACAATACGTAAAACAATTCCTCAGGCTGTCCTTACACGGTCAGAACCGGACGAACTTCTAACCGTTCAAAATTTTGACCAGCACATACCATTTACACGGAACCGTCTCTTTAATTTGCACAGCTAGGCTTTTTCTAGGCTAATTTTTGTCCAGATAGCACAGCACCGTGTAAACAGAACGCCTAAACGTACAACCAGTTTTTGAACGGTTTAATATACGTCTGGTACCGTGTAAGGCCAGCCTCAGTTCAAGTAGTTTGATTTCTCTTTCCTCTCTATTTTCCATTACTATTTGAATTTTCTAACATGAAAGTCCTTCCGATCCCCGAGGGTTTTCTGAATCTATGATCAGTTGGGCTTTTTCTCAGTATTCTCAGTTCCATAGTTCTATTTCTCGTACTTCGATCAGTATTCCTCACTTCTCCCCCCCCCCCCCCTCCGTCCTCTCATCCACTTTGCCTCCTAGCCAACCCATCCCCTCTGATGTCTCAACTGAAACCTTTTAATGTCTTTAATTTAGCTTAAAAAAAAGTTCCCCTTTTAAGCCCCTTATCTATCGTCTGTCGATAAGAAGATTAAAGTTAAAAGTCTGTCCTCCAGTCTTCCTAGCTTATCTTATCCTAATCATCAGTAATTCTCCCATAAATAACAAGTCTGTGATGGAGTGATAACCATCTTGTCTTCTCTCTCACCTGTAACGTCTGTAGTCCTTCAAGCTTCAGTTGATCACTCTGGGCGGTGGCAGCGATGAAAGCCATTCTCACCAGCTCTTGTAAATGCATTACAAGAAAATCTGCAAACAATATCAAACGTTAAGTCACTACAGAGTATGACACATTTTTCGCACGCTCTTGTCAAAGTTTGACGTACTCCTCCCTTCCACGGGGAAACCATTGATCATATAACACAGCTTCACTGGTCACCAAGTCCTCCATACCCCCTCCCCCATCACGGGGCAACTATTGATATAGTAACTCAGCTTCACTGGTCTCCAAGTCCTCCGTACTCCACCCCTCCACGGGGAAACCATTGATCATATAACACAGCTTCACTGGTATGTAAGTCCTCCGTACTCCTCCCTCTCTTTGCACATTTGATCATATTTACATGGAGCTTGCGCATTATAAATAATAAATATTATTATTATTATTATTATTATTATTATTATTATTATTATTATTATTCCACGGGGCAACCATTGATTATGTGACCCGCTAGCTAAGTTAGTCTCTAAGTCTTCCATACCCCTCCCCTCCACAGAACTTATATACCAACCATCAATCACGACTCACCTTCACCAGTTTCTTGTCTCAGTTCTCTAGCCAATGCTAAATCAATGTGGGCTCGTTTTGGTTGGCAGACAGCAATGATCTTCCTGACGCTTTCCGTGGCAAAGATTCTTGTCGGCCATCGAGGGCTCACTTTAGGGTGTGTCTCTTCTGGTCCCTCGTTTAACGTCATTCCACCTTCTTCACCTTCTTCGTCTTCATCATCCTCCTCCTTCCCTTCTTTTTTAGCTAAAAAAAATAGCATTTGATTTAGATATTTTCTTTGCAAGGACCAAAGACAAGCCATACGACAAACAAACAAAAATAAAACTCATAAACGAACCAGCTGATCTGAAATAGTGGCGTTAGAAATTACGTCACTGCAAAACTGAGGTGTCATGGAGCCTGCGAAAATTGACTTATAAAAGTTTATATCTGAAATAAATTTAGATTTTCAGGAGAGGTTTTTGATATTTTATATACACTTACTATGATATTCATTGTTGGGCGGAAAAATAAAACAAACAAGTTTCCTGAGTCGCTGGGCTACTATGGATGATACCTCAGTTTTGCAGAATTTCTCGATTCTGATAAGCTAATATTTTTTCTCAGATCAGCTAGAAGGGAATGGCACTTTCTCGAGAATATTGATACCAAATACACTTTTAAGTTTAAAAACTAATCACTAGAAGCAGCAAGCAACTCTACTCAAATACGACACCGAGCCCAGGAAATGAACCCAGGTCGCACTGCATGGTGGGAGGCAGTGGGTACATCTATCAATGTTTGTATATCAATGATTGTATATCCTTCTCACCTTTACTACGACTATCTGGCTTTTTATCTTTTGGTAACCCTTTGTTAGCCTTAGCGGCAGACAGCACGTCACGACAAAGACCAAGCCAATGAGTGAGGTTCGCAGGTGCTAGTGTCTGCAGCATACTGGTCAGCGTGTACTGAATGTCAGAGCGCATGCGTACATCGGTTTCTGTGTCTAACATGCTAAACAAGGCACCTGATGAAAAAATAAAAATCTTTCTAAATAACTGGCAAATAATATTGATATTAACCTCGATTCGCTCGCGATATTGTTACCTTCAAGTCCCTTATCTCCTATCAAGACGCCATATCTAGCCATTTGATTACTCCTTTCTTCACCCGCTGTCATAGCGTGTTCGCAGACCTCCTTGGCCTCACGCTGAGATAACTGCCGTAAACATGCAACAGAGGCCCTTCTGAGCAGCAGATGGGGACTGGAGAGATTCGTGCACAGTCTCCTCACGACCGTTACGAGGTTGACATGACTGGGAGCGAACACGTGGAGCTGCTGGAGGCAGTTGATGGCCTCTGCTTGGACGAGAGAGTCTGGATGATTCTGCATGATTGCGCATGACACGACGCACTGTAACCGCAGATCCTTGATCTTCGCAGATCCACCTTGGAAAAATAACATTTGTAAAACAACAACACCAAGGCAGAACTAATTCTCCATCTAGGCAAAAATTCCATACCATCCCATACAAAGTACTCTGGGAAAGTGAGTTCTTTAAAAATGCAACAGGGAAATCAAAGAAACTATTAGAAAAAAACTACTCTGTTATTTTCGTCTGCTGAAATCCTTTTATTTCCATAGAAAATGTCGAAGGAAAAATTGTCAAGTGAATTTTTAGGGGAGCCAAAGAAGCGTAAGAACTCACTTTTCCATCATGCTTTGTGCTATAATTTCGAACTCATGCACATTGGCTATTGTATTTCCATGTTAACCTCGCATCCAAGATAATTTGAGGCCGGCTCCGTTACTAACCCACTATTCCCCAATATCCTAAAAAGAATGAAAAACCCCTATGCTTCTTGTAAAAGGTGTAATCTGTCTGTACCTTGAAGCTCCGGTCCAATAGAAGTGACCAAAGCAGCCAGTGCTTTACCCAGGCACTGATGAACCTCGGTCATCGCTGGAGGAGCGACTAGTACCAGGTCAACTACTTGGGACAAGGTTGGTTCAACGTAACCACGGAACATCGGTCCACCACTGTCGGCTATCAGTGCTAAAGCATGTAAGGCCCAAACCTGGACAAGATATGATACTTTGAGGGAATTTTCGATTAATAAAAACCGCATCAACCCAAACTACAACATCTAAAAAAACGTTCTGATCGAAAAAGGAAAATGGAGGAACAGTGCACTGATGGAGCTGTTTGGGTCCAAAAATGGGAAACTTTTATGTGACAATATTCCAATTTTGCATCTAATGACAGTATTTGTATTAAATATACCCGGAAATACGTCATGGATTAAAAGATCTATGAAACTGCCACGCCTTTTCTGTTATTGCTAGAGATTAAAAATTGCGTGGAAAAACCTCTCGTGGCTAAATCCTTCCGCTAACAATGATCCATGATCCTTTTGCACTTAATAGACCTCTTTACCATGATTGCCATGTTTTCCCATTAAAACCACGTGTCATTCCCTAGAGCATTATTTCCTTGTTTATCGGTTGCGCATGAAAAGACACATGCATATTATTATTTTCAAGAGAATGACACATGGTCTGAAATAGCAAAACGATACGCCCAAGCTAAAGATGTATATTCTTGTTATTTCTTACAGTTCGTTGTTTCTTACCATGAAGTCGGTTCCAGTACTAACCTGGACAATAGAAGACGAGTTATCCTGGGAAAGAGCCAGTAGTATACTGACACTAGTATTGAGATGATGACCAGCTCCCATGCCTCCAACATACCGATGCAAACATCCTAGTGCAACTGAATGTCCTGTCCGTGACACCGCATCGCGAGCAGACCTAAGCTGTTCGAAAATCTTCTGGGCAATACTGGACGTAAAGGTAGGATTGCCAACCACTTGAGCAATACGGCCCAATGCTTCACCTGCGGCACACCGTACTATTGGATCAGGGTTGGTTACTGCATCCATTACTAGGCTTGTAGCGGTGCTTCGTACGTCGTCCCCGCCTAGACCCACCTACAAAGACATGGGATGTTCATGAGTGGTGCATCAATAGAAAACGTTTGGTGCGAACATGACGTGACGTGCTGTGACGTGAAAGTGTTGTGCTTCAGCATTTTGTCTCAAGTTTTTTTTCGCAATATCTTGGATAAATCAGGAATTAAAGAATCCTAGTCAACTACAATGCACTGCGCGCCTATATCGTTGTTTACGTACAAAATTTACCTTCGATTCGTTGCCAAAATTTATGAAATCTCATAATCTCATAAAATAACTCATATTTTGATGGTTTTAAAACTTCTAGCTTGAATAACAAGACCGTTGGAATTGGATTTCCAAACTTCACCTGCCTGTCCGAAAAATTGCGGATTGCAGTGTTTTTGGCGCGCAAGTGGAGTGGACAAAGCTGTAGAGTGGTCAAAGCTCAGGTGATTGTCTCAATGGACGACGGATACCCCTGTCATGCACTGCGACTTTCAAAATCGCAGTAAAATATGATGTATTCTACCAACCTTAGCTTCAGCTAAGCTCTTCAATGCACAAAGGAATGCTGTTAATATATTGGTCTGTATGGCTTGCTGTCTACTGGACTTGGCCTGTCGGATACACTCAGCAAAGTGCAATAGCAACTGACTGCGGTGTTTGTGAGCAACAGAAGGGAAGATGAACCCGAACAACTTGATGGATGCGTCGATCACAGCCACGCCCAAGGGAAGGGGGCCAGGCGAATCTTCACCCTGCAAATAAGATGATGGCATATTTAATGACTACCACAGGTATCCCAACTATAACTGGCCAAAAATCCTGAAATACACTCTCGACCCTAGAATCCTGTCATTTTTACTGCTCTTGCTTGTCGTGAGTGCCTAAAACCAATTAGGCAACTACAGGTATCTCGATTATTTAAATGGCCAGCAATCCTAACATCACAGGCCTGCTAGACAGCAGGTATCGTATTGATTATAAATGAACGCCAAGCCTAGGGCCAGTATTTAGCATAGGATACCACAGCTATCCCATGATAGACAAATCTAGAATCCACTGGGCTTGCTACAACTGATATGTCATCTCTGAGCCTTTCCATCTGGTGCCACAGGTATCCCAAACAAACAAGGTAAGAGCAAACTCAACATACCTGAAGACAACGCTCGTAAACACAGGCTGGGTCATGTTCAAGTGCTCCAGAACCAGATGCACTATTGGGCTGTAACTGTAAAAAAGGTAAAGATTTTATCAGAAATCAATTTTTTTATGTAGATAATGACTATTTGTGAAGCCCCACTTTATAATTGATCCATTCAGGGAATCATTACAAGTCAAGTGAAAGTGATACTCGAAGAATAGATTCTCTAAAATTCTCCCTCTCACTCTACGCTCACATTTTGGTAAAATTAGGGACTAGAATTGAATCAAGTCGAGGGTATCTAAACTTAAATCTGTTTTTCAGTGGTGACAGAATCAGAATTGGAATCGGAATCAGAGTCAGAAGTAGCTTATGGCAAAGTGAAATCAGATGTTGGAGCCCTAATTGGAGTCAGAAGCATGTCAAAACCAGAATTGGAAGGATTCCTTCTTCTTGGTTTGTGCTTATACTTATGACAAGTGGTTTTCACTTGCAGTTTTTTATGCACCAACTACTCAGGTTCTGATTCTGCTTCCAATTCTGACAAGAGTGAAAACCAGGCTTTAAACCATCAGAGAGAAGTGTGCATGTATTACATCCATAGCATGTTGCTCGCCTCTCGGCTACAAAACAAGTTGACTATATATATCCTACCTGTTCTTCTACAGATTTATGATCAGTCTCCTGTAACCAGGTACCAAGAAGAATCGTGTCATCTTTATGACATACCGTACGAAGTAAGGATGTTGTAGTTAGGGATGGGTTCTCAGCCAGAGTGAACTCAGCAACTAGTTCACGAAGAAGACTGTGGAAATAACCTACAAAAATAAAATATCAACATCATCAGGCAATCAAGGGTTCTGGACTTGTCATCGCATGTACAGTTGGGTGTCTTCATTGATTTCACATTGATATGCCTTTCTAGGTAACACCCACCCCACCCCACCCCACCACACCCCACCCCTGAAATCATTCTGGATCTACCACTGAGTAGACAGCACATCATCCCCCAAGCCTTTGGTTTACTTGTTGGGTTGGCTTATTATGCTTCATGTTGTTTTTTTTTGTAAAAGTAATGGTACTTACTCTCATATGTTTTGGGTGGAAGCAAGGAAAACATTGTGTACATGCGTAGCCTAATCATTGCGATGCTTGCTTTAAGATGGTTGCCATGCTGTTTGATGATCTGTTGGAAACTGAAAAGGAAAAATATAAAGCATGGATAAATGAATAAATGGATGGATAATCAAATGAATGAATGGATGAATGAATGATCAAATGAATGACTGACTGGCTGAATGGATGGATAGAAGAAGGAATGAATGGATGGATGGATGGATGATTGGATGGATGAATGGACAGATGGATGGATGGACAGATGGACAGATGGATGGACAGATGGATGGACAGATGGACAGATGGATGGAAGGATGGATAAATGGATGGAAAAATCAATGAATGCATGGATGGATGGATGGATGGATGGATGATCAAATGAATGAATGAATAATCAAATGAATAAAAAAAAATTAGTTAACAAAGGAATGAATGGACGGATCAATGGATGGATGAATGGATAGGTGAATATAGTGAATGAGTGAGTAAGTGGAATAACAGACAAATAGACAGATGGTCACATACCTGGTCGTCATGGACAAACAAGATTCCAAAGGAACAAGCAGCTTACGAACAAGATCAGGGGTGACCAATGCAGAGCAGTTGGACACAAAACTTGACATGGCTGAAGAATAAACCAAGCCCAAAAAGAAACATCACTAAACACATCACATGCAGTTTTTGATTGTTTATAATTCTATTTCTTATTGAGAACATGCAATGTCTAAAAATGTCTAAATTGCGTAGCAAAATAAACAGCAGTATGATATTTCACTACAAAGTATTGGCCATTTTTAGCAGGTGATCTGACAACAGTAAAAGAATGGACAATAGGATATGGCATGCCGTGATCTATATGCATGCTTTTATAATAGTCCTGTGGACAACAGCTTTGGACACTAGCACAGTTGATTTCTCTATAATAGTGGTTATTATGGATGTATGCAAATGTGACAACAAGCATTGTGTATTGATCGGACAGCCTCACTTGTATGATTCTAAAAACTAAAAAAAATATCTCATTTGCATGCATATGTAATTACAACTATAGCTTGGTTTCAGTCAGCTGATTGAATCTCATTATCTGCTCCAAATGGTGGTCAAACACTGACCACCATGTGCTGTCAACCAGGAAGAATTCTATTGAAAACTTGTGATTCAGCTGAGGAACATTCCGCATGAGACAGGAAATGACATCAAGTGAAACCCAGCTATTGCAAGGACCCAAATATGGAATTAAAATTTATGCCACTTTACCACTCTGGGGTGGACGGAAAGCCTTACAGGTCTAGGATCCAATTACAAGGCAACCGATAGATCGAACTAAACCGGAGAACCCGGAGAAAAACCCTTGAGGCACAGGAGAGAACCAACAAACAACTCTACTCACATACAACACCCTGGTCGCATTGGTGAGAGGCGAGTGCTCTCACCGCTACGCCACCTGTGCTTCCCAATTCTTATTTGCTGTTGTAAAAAAAAGGCTTTAAAAGGAGACTTATGAATATGACTCACAGCTTAGTGCTCCTGCTCTGTTTTCAAGAGTAACATGCCATGTGAATGAATCTCCCTTGGTCTTCTCTTGTTCAAATTCCTTGGTAGACTGAGGGAAGGCATTGGTCCACAGAACAAGCATCTTTGGTAGGTGTTGTTTCACCACAGATGGACCTGGAGAAAAGATTAGAAATGATTATGGTGGTGGTGATGACAAAAAATAATTGATGATGATGATGAGATTCAATCTGATAAATGAGGAGGTTTATTATGATAATGCCGAAAATGATGATATTGAAAATGGTAATGATAACAGTGACAAATTATTATAAAGTTTATGATGATGATGATGATGATGTTGATAGTGATAAGGAGGTTCATTCTGATGATGCCTATGATGAGAATGTTGTTGCTATTGATGATGATGACAATAGTGAGGATGATGAAGATGATGATATTTATAAATGGTTATGAGGTTCATTCTGATGATGCCTATGATGAGGATGTTATTGCTGTTGATGATGACAACAATGGTGAGGATGATAAATGATGAGGTTCATTCTGATGATGCCTGATGAGGATGTTGTTGCTGTTGATGATGATGCCCATGATGATGATGATAATGATAATGAGGTTCATTCAGATGATGCCTATGATGAGGATGTTGTTGCTGTTAATGATGATGATGACAATTGCGGATGTTCCTTACCTAGCGTCATCAGAGCACCAAGCAGTACCCAGCCAGCTTTTGCTTTATGTAGTGCTAATCTTGGTATAGTAGTTGATGTCTTCAACAACTCTTCCACCACACTAAAAACAAGCTGAAAATAACACAATATACATTACAACAATTTTCAATATAATGCAAACTTGTTAGTTATGAGCTGCCCATAGACCGAGTCAGCTAACGTTTTTTCTATTTACATATTTTGGAATACGATTCTTTGTCTTTTTTATTTCAATATCATGTAGAAATGAAATGAAATTTCTTATTCCTAGAGGTTTTGAATTGGGTAGAAACATACATAATTAGCCGATTTAGCTTATTGGTCATCAGTTTTTTCGCTGGCGCCAGTCAAAAATGTAAAAGGAACTGGCTGATTACTTTTGGTTCATGGCAGTGAAAAACCAAATTTCTGCAAATACACTCCATAGACTTCTGACTACTCACCTTTCCTTTTGCATGGGGTATGCCGAGAGGACACTGATACACTCCACCAATGAGAGCAGCAAGTGCATGAGTGTATCCACCCACAGCCTCACCAGATGCCTTGAGGTTATTAATTCGATCAACACACCTATCCACAGTAGGTGTTAACTGTGAGGGAACAGCAACAGTCACACACCTCAGGCACCAGGCTGCCGCAAGCTGAGCTGCCGGAGCTGGGTGTAACAACACTGACAACACATGATCCAAGATATTCTCTGTGACAAGTGACAATGCCGATGTACCAAGACCGTGAATAAGACACCCAAGCTCTTGTAGTGCGCATATCAAGACATGCTGAGTGTTTATGACGTCTTCCATTCCCTGTATACTATTACTACTGGGTGCATTACTGTCCGTGTAGCTATTGATAATACTATTCACAATGTTCATTTTCTTTGTAATGAGCATACAGATTTCCTTTGCTGCTTCCATCTGTGCCGAGTCATCTAATAGTCGTCCCAGAACTGCACGAAGGATGAATGAGACACAGCGCCTGGAGTATACAGCATCTACATGCGTGTTGGTGGCTTTAGGGTTTGAGAGTAGTTCAAGGACATGTGTCAGGATAAGACCAACATTCTTTCTCACCCATGTGCCTCCCATTTCATTGAAGAGAGTCACATAACTCTAAAAGCAAAAACATAAAAAACCATGAAAATAATTTAATTAATGAACCCTGAAACAAACTCTGAGCTGAATTAAGCAAGGTGTGGGAGAAACTGAGGACACAGAGAAAAAATTTTCAAATCAAGAGAAATCAAGATACCAGACAAAGTCATGTGTTTTGCATTATTTAACAAAGCTGTTACAGACAAATCATCTGAAAATATACCAAACCGAATTGTGCTTCATGAAGTTACTTTGTTACTACAATGATATGTTGAGTCCAGAAATCAAACCCAAGGTCCCAAAAGTGACATATGAAGGCACTCCCATTGAAGTAAGCTGGATTCTCCAGGCAATACAGTAGGTTTTAATTTATTCATCATTTTATCAGTCAATAACAAGCTGGACTATTTAAATTTCATGTGTGCTGCCAATAAACCAAAAGACACTTATGATAATTCAGATGGGTCTAATTCACATAAAGAATAAGAGTTTACCTGTGTTACTCCTACTCTAACTTCTCTAGGAGCTGCACTCTTCAGCAGTTCCCCACCACTGCCCTTCAAGAAACCAATACCACCCCTAAGAAATCCACCGGACATCAGAGACAGCACCTCCTCCAAAGTAACCACTCTTTTGCCTTTACTGCTCCCCCCTGAAGGAGGTTGTTGGGTAGCAGCCATTAGCGTACCCAGGAACAGAGATACACAGATTCTGACATCATAGTTAGAGCCTTCAAGTGCCTTTAGAGATGTTGAGACCATTGTTTCTAGTTCACTTGTGTAGAGGAATGAAGCATGTTTGACGAGACCCAGTGCACACTGGAAGAAAGGATTTTAGCATATTAATATTTATAATAATGATGCTGTCATGTTTCTTTTTTAGGGCAGAGAATATATGTGATATCATTAGTGTTTTTTTATTTCAAGCCAGCCTCAATTTCAACACAAGGCTGCAAATAATGTTTTTTGATAGGCAGTTCATTTGTCAGGCCAGAGGGATATTTGACCTGTCAAACCAGGGAGACCTCCCTGGTCAAACCCAAGTGTGGCTGGTCAAATGTCCAGAGAATGGGAATCATTTACCAGTCAAGTGCTCATTTTTACCGGACATTTGCCTGATGACTGGTGCTTATTTTCAGCCTTGAAATATTAGACTTATTTCATAAAATGATGATAAAAATAATGATGGTGGTGCATGAAGATGATTTGGAAATTCTTACTAAGAATTTTGATGATGATGACAGATTGTATCGACAGATATTACAAAACTAAAACTGCACTGAAATCTTACCTTGGCAGCAGCACAGCGTACAGGCATAGATCTATCTGCCATGCAATTACGAACAGCTTTATAAACATCTTTATGGACTGATGATCCCATTTGCCCAATTCCATCCATAATCCTTTGCAGACACAAGAGTATTTCACACTTCCCCTGGGACTGAAAGGAACAATAACATTTATAATTTATTTTTTATTTTATTTATGACATTTACAGAGGGCGACAATCTTTACCTAAGGGAAAGAAAAAATTACTAAATCATCAATTCATAAAATTGTATACCTCTGAGTTTTTCATGGCCTTGATGAGTATCTGGACAGTTTCTTGACAAGAACCACCAACCTAGGAAACCATGAGATTATTGTATACCAATTAGCAATTATTCGCCGAAGGCGAAGTGATTATCGATGAATATTTACCGAGCGGCGAGTCTTCAAGCTGCGAGGTAAATATTCATCGATAATCACTGAGCCTGAGGTGAATAATTGTTTTAGTATAAATAAAAAGGTGATTATTTCAAAAAAGAAAGAAGGAAACAACATTGAAAGTGACAATATTTAATTTTTTAAAAGCGCGACGGTCATTTTGTCCGAAAAGGTGATTATCGGCTGATAATCCGAGATAGAAAACCAATCAGAGCGCACGATTTTGTATAATCACCTTTGTATTTAAATACTAATTAATATTATTGTCTTGTTTGTTGTGCCCATTTCAGACCATGTGATACCACTCTTGGGAGTTCATTCTTTCATGTGAAAATATTTTGACAAAAGAACATTTCTCAAGGGAATGTCTTGTGGTCTGAAATGGGCAATTTGTATACGAAGGTAAAGAGGTCTATTATACTTCAACGTCTGTTGAGTGTATTTATTTCAATAAAGACTTATTATTATTATTATTATTATTATTGTTGTTGTTGTTGTTGTTGTTGGTCTACATGATAAGTAAAGCCTTACCATTCTACCAAGTTTTTGAAACATTGCTCCAATGCAAGCAACAGCAGTACTGCAAAATGACAAAACACAATCTTAATACATCATACCAAAAATATCGAGCAAAGAGATATAATATGCTGAATGCACTCGAAGTTGGCTCAAAGCACTTTTTATACTCTTAAGGGAATGATAATAACTTACAGCTTAAAGGGTAAATAAGCTGGAGATTCATCCTTGCTTTTGATGATGTCAGTACACTTGCTGACAGTGTCAAATACAGCAAACGTGTCCCCAACACTGTACATTATAGCAAAACACTTAGCCAGTAGTTCCCTGGTGGGAGGGCCAAGGGATACTTTCAGCTGCTTGGTCAGTTGTTCTGTTAGTTCCTTTTGGCAGCTTTTGACTTTTGGCTGTAGAGATATAGATGTCAAATATTTAGCAATCACTAAAGAATAAAAAGCTAACATTGTACAAAAATAAAAATAAATAAGTCTTAAAGCTTATGTGACCATTATTTTACTTTATCTTACTTTATTTTATTTTATTCTATTAGCTTCACCCATTATAAGAAGAAGAAAAATTAAAGAAAAAGAAAATTTACTAAAGGAAAAGGAGAAAGGCAAGCGACTGAAACAGATTGCGCCAACTTTATTCAGGGCAGACAAAAAAACTCTTAGCTCATATGTAAATTTTTAGGGAGGGAGAAAAACTGGAGTACCAGGAGAAAAACCCTTGTGGCAAGAACAACACATTAAACAAACTCAATTGACATATAAGGTTATAAGGGCTTGTGCCAGAACATCCTTGTCAACTACAGCCCTGTGTTAAAGTTTTACGATGTATTAGCAGCATAAACAAAGCAAATATACACACATAAAGAGAAGAGGTTCAACCACGATCTTAGAATTATGGATTTTAATTAAATGCAAAATGAAAATATATAGAATAAATGAAAATAGAATAAATGAAAATTGAACCAAAGGAAATTCTTCATTATTTTACTAAATGGTAGATGCTCCACAAGCTTTATATATCTGAGTAAACTTGACCTAGCTGTAATCATTATCATAACTAAACATTTACAAACTTATATCAATGCCAATATTATTAAATCTACTGAGGTGTATTATCAATATAAGTTTGAAATTGAATCAAATATATGAAATCTATATTCGTCTGTTGCGTGATGAGTATTCATCGGGAGGATAATCTTAGTCTTAAGAGAGAAAAGCTTAAAAGATTAACACGAACTTCCGTTGACACAATAAATTTTTAACTGCAATGGAAAGGCTTCACGAACTTCACTAAAAACCAACGTGTTAAATGGTAACATTTCGATTCAATTGTCCATTCTATTCCTTCCTATATGTTATATATATATCGTAAATTTATGAAAAGGCTTTGAATGGAAGTTAAAGTACCAAACACTGGCTAAAAACAGAGAGATAAGTCCTTACCCTACTGACGTTTGACAGGTCGTTTTCCAGGTTCCTCAGCCATTCATAGATGAAGATTTCCTTCTGATTTTTAGGAGTTTTGGCGTATTCTTCCTCATTATAGAGAAGAGAAACCTCTTGGAAGTCCATGATGTAAAGGACTGGCCAATTAGAAGGAAATCCGAGGTAAAATCTTGGATTATTTGGAGGTGAAGTCAACTGGCAAACGCCCAGCCATTTTAGATTTTGTACATGTGTCGAAATCAAATGATATCAAGTACTGCGGGCTCGTAATCAAACTCGAACCTTAGGGGGAGGGGGTAAGGCTATTCGTTCAGGGACACAGGGAACCCACAACAAAAGCTTTTTTTATAGTTTAAAAAAAAAAAATCCCTAAAATATAAAAGATTTTGCTCTTAAGTTTCTCTAAGGATTTTTCTGTGCATTTTTTTTACCTACATTTTGAGATCCCAAGTTTATATTCCTAAATTCTGAAAAAGTTTCGATTTTTTGAAGTAAAATTTTTTAAAGTTAGATGTAAAGATGCAAAGATTTGTTAATGTTTCTTAGATAAAAAAAAAATATGGTAAATATAGCAAATGTAGAAAAATGATGGATAATATCGTAATCAAAAATCGCTGTAAATCATATGTGACATTTTCTTCTTAACAGGGGAGGGGAGAGTGTGATGACTCACAAAAGACTCACTGACCCGTGGATGGCAACATGACAAGTAGAGCTTGTTTAATAGCAACTAAATGTAAGTAATAATTACCGAATTAACATAGCTCACGAACTAGAGAAACCATAGTTATTTCCAAGATAACAGATGGAGGATCAGACTGATGGGGAATTCAATCGCGATGGAGAAATCCTTCGGGACCAGACGACTCAAGACTTTGTAAGAGGACTCAAGGAGAGAGAAGAGCTCAAAGCTCAGCTCAGAGAGAAAGACAGAGAAGTCAATACCCTCAAAGGACAGAACTATGATATGATGAATGCAATAGAAAGCCTCAAGAAACAGGTAAAGAACTGGCGTTAAACTTCCAATGAAATACCAGAAATACAAGTACTATTTATTGGAATCGTGCAGTTATCTATCAACATCTCTTCTTGTCAAACATAGTTCTTAGTTAGGCCACTGTTTATGTCACTTAATCACATTCAGTTCTTTGTGTTTTATGTTGTAAAGGTGCTGGCTATGAGTAGTTAAGCAAATTCATGTTGTCTCTGTAATTTTGCCAGAAAATTAAGTTAGATTTTATGTTTTGAAGCTAAAACTGTAAACTAGAGAAAAGGTTATTACTGATATCTTCTTGTGCGCATCCAGTTACAAAGTTGATCGATCATCAACAATTAGTTATCTTATCAAAATTATATACGTTAGAATCCTTTTAATGACTGATTTTCTCTTTATTTTTATGTGTTTCAAACCAAAGGTTGCTGAACTTTCCAAGGTACTGTAAATTGATAACTTAACACAGGAAGCCCAATAGCTGCATCTGTCGGCATCCGAATGGAGAGCCTTGAGTTTCCTGTTAGAACGCGGAAAGTCCATAGTCTCCATACATCCAGATATTTATTGACGTATGTTGTCAGTGTAAGGGGCAAGGTCAAAACAAGCAAATGCGTAAATAGTCAATGTAATAATGGTCCAAAATAGTACCCAATTCTAGGTGATTTATACCCCATCCCCCATAGACCCGATGAACTTATTCGATAATAAAGATTGATTGATTGATTGATTGATTGATTGATTGATTGATTGATTGATACTGGTGTCCATAGCGACTATTTCTATTCACGAATACGTTGTATAGCATACATGCAAACAAGAACACTTATCTCTGTGATTTATCTTTTTATAGTTATACATAGATATGCCATTTTGACTTGTGTATTTTTATAAACTGGTTCCTTTTTCGGTCTCGTCTTACCTTACTTTGTATTTTGTTGTTTTCCCCGCTACTTTTTTCCATTCTTCTTAACCTCAAGAATACCGTTTTTTATTCAGGATGGTAAAAAGTCTCGACCCACTACCGCGCGCAAGCCAAAACGACCCGCCAAAAGGAAAACAAAAATGGACTTGAAAGCCAAAGATGGCGGGAAAAAGACAACTGCTGACCAGGCGGGGAACAGTCATGAGGTCAATGATCCCTTTGAAGACCCTGAAAAACTTTATGCGGTGAGTCGAACTGTTCTTTCAAAGTTTACCCAGAATCTAAATATATATCGGATGAGAGGCCTGCGATACTTGACAAGAAAAACTGTAGCCTGCCCTAATCGAAACTTTGAGAATGATCAATAGTTAATTTATCTGTAAAGGTGCGATAATCATGTGAGCAGCAATTGTGTAACCTGTCGCGAAACATTGTTGCGTTGCAAGTTTCAGAGTAAGCGTTGCTCGTATTACCACCCCGCGCGCCACAACATTTTTGTTGCGCGACTTTGTTGCGCAAAGTAGAAACTCCTTCTACTCGCGATAGAGAAAATTCGTTTGAGCACGAGCAACATTCGCTCTGCAACTTGCAACGCAACAATGTTGCGCGCCAAGTTGCACAATTTTTTTGCTCGTATTACTGCATCTTAAATCAATGCAAGTATCACCACTAACAAGAAGACATAACTCAGATCTCTATGCTATCAATGAATCGTTGCTATTTTTTTACAGGCAATTGCCCAAAAGTTTCCAGAGCTACCGCTGTCCACCGTTCTTACTGCGGAAAAGAAATTCGTCGAAGCTGACATTAACCGAGATGGGGTATGTACTGTATGTATATTAGTGTTCGCGTGCGGGTTCCGCGGTGACGGGTGAAAGCGTTTAAAGGAGAGGCTAGTGGAGGAAGGAGGGAAAGAACAGGTGACATTTTTTTAAAGATAAATGTAATCATAGATGATCGGAAAAGTGGCATGCTTAAAATACATAAAGATATGTTGAGCACATAATTATACAGCTGTAAAGCATCACAGGCACTTATATGGTAGGTTACTAGGGACATTCTGTCTGTCTGTCTGTCTGTCTGTCAATAAAAATAATTTCTTGTCTGTCTTCTTTCATCACCCTTTTGTTTTCCACCTTTTTAGACCATTGATTTTTTCGAGCTAGAGAAAATTCTCGATAGTACATCAGCGTCGAGTGGAACGGCTCTCTTCACCAAAGAACAAGTCCATGACATCATGAAGAAGATCGACTTGGATAACACTAACTCCATAGACTTTATGGAATGCTTATCGGTGAGTACCTTTCGGTTTTTCTTATTCTGTCAGAATAATCCAATGATACGATACATTGGGCTGGTGCAAACGTCATGTATTATTAAGCTCGTTGTAGTCAAAATAGTGAATTATTTAGCAATCATATTACGCCGGTAGCACACATGATACCAGTGGGGACACAGGTAGCCCAAGCTATGGTTCTGAGGGACCAGGAACTTACCACATAAATAAATAACATATTTCTTGTCTCTTTGAATTTCCTTTAGATTCTTGAAATGTTGAGACAGAATCGTAAAACTGGTCTTCCAACGGCCATGCAACAGAATGTCAAGAGTTCTGTTTGTGCGATACAGTAACGACGTCTTATTCAGTAGAGGAGCAGAGAGTGACGTGTAAAATGTAGTGACTATAGCGAATACAAAACCCTATGAATTGTTTATTCTCATAATTGTTTCGTCAAATTGTTAAAGAATTCAATGTGGACTGAAAAAAGAAACATATAGAATAAACTATAAAGATGAAACCTAACACCGAAATCCTCAAAATATTCCTATTATATTATAACTCAGCTGTTTTGCAATAGACCTTTTCAGCTTCGTTGTTTGTTGTGCCCATTTCAGACCATGTGATGCCACTCTTGGGAGCTGATTCTTTCATGTGTAAATATTTTAACAAAAGAACATTTCTCAAGGGAATGTCATGTGGTCTGAAATGGGCAATTTGCATACGAAGCTAAAAAGGTCTATTGGTTTATTTTTCCGTGTTGGGTTCACGGTTAAGCGCCGATATTTGGTATTTACTCCGTATTGTCGCCTTGCATGTGACATGCATGTGAGGCATAAACAAAAATGATTTTAATCTCCTGAGAATTGGAACGGCTATTGTTTTGTCCTTCAAATTGAGCTGCATTCCGACGTGCTGCAAGGGGTCTATTATGAGTTTAGGCATAGGCTGTATCGGTTGTATAAGCCGATTGTTTTGGCTACATACTGTGCTGTCATTCACTCTGTTTCACAGAGGTGGATAATCCAAGAATTTGAGACTGCCAGCAATGCGGAATCTTTCAATGATCACCCCACATGAGCTTATACTGAGCTATTTTAACAACTGAAGCAATATCATCTAGAAGAATCCATTATCAGCAATAAAACAGTCCGGAAAAAAATATGTGAGGTTAAGAAAGGGGTGTCCCCTCTGAAATTAAAAAGAAAATCATGTAGAACCGCACAACCAGGAAACATCTGTCCACGTCAGCTGTAGCAACAACATCAACATTTTCTTTAAAATTTACATTCCTCGGAATTACCAATCCAAAAAGTATGTCTTAACTGAAAATATATTTGAAGCCTAGCCATAAAATTGAAAGATATAGACAGCTAGTTTCAGAGTAATTGCCTGTTTTTGAAAGTTTCCGTTTCAGGCATAATTTTAATTGAAGGGTTGAACTTTGAACTCGCATCATGTGTTTTGTCCTTCAGTCTACTTAAGGAAGTAAACTCACTGGCGATTCGGAAATAAATTGCTTTACATACGTCTATAAACAAACGTCAATAAATATTTTCCTGACATATCATGACTTATAACTGTTGTCTTGCTTAAAGGCATGCTAAGAATCATGTTTTTAATGTTGTGTTTTTGCTTGCACGTTTTTCGCAAAATCTATCCTAAGTTCAACAAACTTCCGTCAATAAATTTTAATTTTTTCTCGACAATATTATAACCTAAATAAGAATATAAACGTATATTTGAATTGTATATTAAATTAGTCTTTATCTCATGTTTATTTATAGATGATAATAGCAATTTTAATTACTATTAATATTAATATATGCTAATTAGACGCTACATATATTTCCTGCACAATTGAAGGTATTATTATCACGCAATGGATGATCAACAAAGCAGCTTCAGTTGAGATTCAGTCAAATTCCACTATAAAGAGAAGATTGGCGCCATACTCATATTCTGAAAGAGGTAAGGGAATTTCAGAGAATTATATTTTAAGTAATTTTCAATTTCGATTCGAAAACTCGCCAGATTTGAAAGTTTTTTCTCACTGAAATCGATTGTCGCACTGATGAAATCGATTGAGGGTTAAATTTATTTTAGCAAGAGCTATAAACATTCGTAAGCGTGGGTAACTATATTGTAGAATAGTAGAACCGCATTTTTTAAAAACATATTTTGTTCACTTGGAACTTCCTAGTACTGAACAACCAGGAAAACAAACCATTTATGATTTGAATAGCAATAATAATCGACACAAAGCCATCGGTTGTTGATAGTCTTTGAATACGATTATGATAATCGTGTTCGGCGGTCTTTTCGCTACATTTCCTGAGATGCATTTGAAATTATTCCTGTTTTAAAATAATAAGGTCTGTTGAACACAATGAGTCAAACTCTTTCCTGGGTTCCCTGTGTGCTATGGTATATTTATATTCAGATGTATAACGGTTTCGAGATGTTTCTCTATCCTCTAATTATGTCTTGCCTCCTTTGTAGATGTTCTTAGGGTCGTCACGTCGTCACGCAACGTTTCTCTCCCCACTAACGGTTCGTGGGGAGAGAAGAATTGCGTGACGACCCTAACAGCGTCTGCGTAGGAGGCTAATTATGTCTTCACTGGAAAAAATATATAATTAGCATGTAACAACAGGAAAAACAGAAGTTTCAAATTACAGGGATATTGTGCTAGACTGATATTTCAGAGCATAAAACGTATTGTCTCAATTACTGTAAAATTATCCAACCCGCGAAAAGCCTATAAAACGTACTTACGTTTTGTAAACTGATTAGTTACCTTCTCCTGAGCCCACGATCGAAGTTTAAGCCAGCAGTACGACTTCTTGCATGCGCAGACCGCTTCGGTGTATCTTTTACTTCTAAAAACAGGCAAAAATATTTTCGATTTTGGCAAAGTAAAAAGTATTTTTCCTTTACTATGTATCGTAAGGCAAGTTATTTATAACTTTAAAACTTTGACCTTCGGGGCAAAATTTTACAGAAGTCAAAACGGTGAGCGACATGTTTTAATTTCCGCGACTGGAGGAAAAGTATAACTACAATCGTACAATATCAGTTTTTCCTGTAGATAAAGCTCCGTGCGTCATCAAAATAAATCCATTTAGTCGGCAATAGTTTAATACAGCTCTGAGTTACGACAGAAAGAAAGAAAAGGAAGAAGCAAACAAACAAGTGAGAAAGAAAGTCAGGATAAAGACGGAAGAGAAGAGAGAAGAAAAGACTAAACAAGAATCTAAGGACTCGGTGTCGTATGTGAGTAGAGTTGCTTTTTGTTTTCTCTCTTAGCTTGTTCTTTGAGGGTTTTTATTCGGGTTCTCCGGTTTTCCTCCCTCTGCAAAAAAATATCAACTTCTGAATTCTAATTCGATCTAAAAGGGCCTAGATGAAAATTACTCTGTGTAATTCTAGTAATCCTAGCAAATGGTGTTGCTGTATGATGTTTATAATATTCTTTCCGGTGACTGAAGTTGCATTATCATAGAGTCGATAAAGTTGATGTTGGCAGCTGATGATGACGACGATCGATTTAGATGATGATGATGATGATGATGATGATGATGATGATGATGATGATGATGATGATGATGATGATGATGATGATGATGAGGACTACGATCGATGATGATGATGATGATGATGATGAGGATTACGATCGATGATGTTGATGATGAGGACTACGATCGATGATGATGATGATGATGATGATGATGATAATGATGATGATGATGATGATGATGATGATAATGATGATGATACTGATGATGATGATGATGATGATGATGATGATGATGATGACGGTCGATGATGATGATAATGATGATGATGATGATGATAATAATGATGATGATGATGATGATGATGATGATGAGGACTACGATCGATGATGATGATGATGATGATGAGGATTACGATCGATGATGTTGATGATGAGGACTACGATGGATGATGATGATGATGATGACGGTCGATGATGATGATGATGATAATGATGATGATGATGATGATACTGATGATGATGATGATGATGATGATGATGATAATAATGATGATACTGATGATGATTATGATGATTATGGCTACGACCGATCGATGATTTTGGTGATAATACATAACAAAGCCTGTACACAAAGTATCTAATTCGAGTACTAGGAGTACAACAAGGAATATCATCAGGCTAAAGGCCAGTAATTTAATCACTCCAAAACTTGAACTCCAGTACATTGACGTCTATTGCAAACATTGAGATGATATCGCCATGTAAAGCCACGTGGACCCATTTTACTGGTTGGACAGCTTTGAAAAATTCTCAGAAAACACGAAAGAATTACCTCATAACTTTTATAAAACCAATAAAGTCGTAATAAATATAAAAAAATGCGTAATCCAATATAGTCTTTATTCCCATAAAAATCCAAAATATTCAACACTATAATAATATCTAAAAGCAAAAAAAATAAAATCAGTAACGAAACGTTCTTTAAATCAGAAATAATTGCTTTCGTTGTTGCTATAATATTTTCAACAAAGATTTTGGTCGGTAAACTGATCTTAAAAATTGTAAATGAATTAGCAAACAGGAACTGCGCCGATGAGTCCGAGACCAAATTTACGATGACGTAACGCAAGGAAAGCACGTGCGGAATAACGTCACGCGCAAAGATGGCTCTTTCATTCAAAACCTTGCTTTCAATCCTCATAAAGAGTAAAAATGCTGCCTTCTAGGACTACAGAACCTCAGGTGAGTCTGTTAAGAATACGGAGGATTTTCGTGTAAAAAAAGTTGGGATAAATTGTGACTTTTTTGAAAAAATATTGAAGAGAAGTTAGAAAGAGTTCGGTTCCATTTCTATTCATAGAAGCGGAATCACAGTTTTGACTTGAGTAGGGAATTTGCAATCAGCTTCTCGGTGAACTTTTTCGGGAAAACCCCGAAAGGTTTTGAAGCCTATATTTTGGTCAAAAAGGCCGGAGATGTAGTTTTATATAACCCTGAAATATGATGCCTCGTCGAGCGGCTTTTCTTTTTCGAAGTGTACCGGAACAGTAGCATATCGTCCGCCGTGGCCGAGTCATCGAAGAAGCCATTTTCCCCTTCGGTTAAAACATTTCAAAAATTAGTTGAGTTAGCAAATAAAACAGCTGAACGAATCGATTTTATATGATGCAGAAGGTCGGCCCTAAAAGGTCAAAAAAAAAATACTTCAATTCAGTTTTTTTACGTAAATAACTGAATAAAGACAAAAAATATATTAAATGGTCACATTTGCTCTATAATTTGATGCCAAACTTTTTAAAATTGTTAAATTAATCGTAATTCCTAAGATTTACTGACGATTAACAATCAAAAACGAAGTCAAATTAAAAAATGAATATATTTGAAGAGTGAAAAATACTTCAGATGACTGAAGCGTGAGACACTGGGTATGCGTGACAACCGGAAGTGACAACCGGAAGTGAGAATCGGAAGTGAGGGTTGAATGCAATGAATCGTCAAAATTCAACAATGCAAGTTTAAACGTCCCCTTCTGATTATGCATTTTGATTATTTCCGTTTTAAAAGTTTAGTTTGACTAACAACTTGTTGAAGTGAAAGGATTTCTAGCTTTTCAAACGAAAAAAAAAATTGGTTTTTATAGTGATTCTGCGATGGAGGTAAGTCATAATAATCTGCTTCGATATATATCAACCTGATAGCCGACCCAGCTTGTTATACTATCAAGATCAACTGATTTAAAGTTTTAAAAAACTTTTTCAAGTCTTTGATAAAACTGACGTCGTAAGCAGTAAAAACCTAGAACGATTTTAAACCAAAACGACGATGAAAAACCCTTGAAAATTAATATAAAATGTTATCTTAAAAATCGTCATTAAAAATTGTCTCAAAAAAGGGTGTAATGGCGATCTTTTTAGAGTAGGACCTAAGTGTAACACTGACGTGAGTAAAGGACGTTGTAGATAAATTGATAACTATTCAGCCATATATACCTACCTACCTTTTAGCTGGAAGTATAGAAATGTTCGTTCAGTTGTGTGTGGTCTGGATAGATAAAAAACTTGTAAATAATGAAGATGTTTGACTACTCAAACTGAACAGATTGCGTTGTTTTGATCAGGACATCCGAGTATTACTATTTCTATTTTATTCTATTTACAGTTTAATACTACCCACTAAGTCATAAGAATAACTAGATTTTTAACTTTTCATGACCGTGATAATAAACCTAGGCATATAGTTTAAATCATGATTACAGTTACGTGTTAAAATGGTAAGTATAAGCTTTCAAGCTTCTTATTTTTAACATTCTTTGGAAAACTTTATCAGTGATTTGCATGACAGAATGTGTTACCTTTTATAAGGGAGAAGTCAAAAAAGTGTCACTCCAAAGTAGCTTCCTCTCTAAACCAATCAAAAAGCGCGATTCTCCTCTCCAATCAAAGCACTTGAATAGGGAAGAGTCCCAGTCCAAGTTTTCCATGTATACCAATTCCGGTCTAGCTGCGATGACTGATATTTTTTGCTTCACCAGACGAGTATCAACAATAATCACCCAACGTATGCATCGAGTTTTGAACGTCTAAGGCAGTCTGGTCCAATGCCACATAGTGAACCCAAACCAGGACCATCCAGTAGCCATCAAGAAGTGACACACGTCAAAGAAGAACTGAAGATTGCTATACAGAACAGAAGGGCTAGTCAGGGGCTGGATGTTCTCTCGCTACCGATAAAGATTGAAAAGAAAGTATCGTACCAGGTATGTTAGAAGGCTATCTTTGATGATCATGATAATCGGGCTTTTTGAGAGAATCTATCGACAGAAAAAAATAATATCTGCAAAAACAGAAACAAAAAATATATATATAATTATAAAGAAGGCAAAATAAAAGCGGATTTTTTTTGGCCAATGACCAAAGACAGACAATAGAATTAGTGTCAACTACTATGGTTGTACATGATTATGCTTACTCTTAAATTCCCAATTCAAAATCAACTCACTAGATTTCCAAGGTGCTTAAACAATGCTATTTTTTCATTGTTGAGACTGAGCCATCAAAGTTTGATGATTTTAGATTAGATTTCTTTATTATTGTCCGGGTGTTTGACCCAAGTTCAAGGGCCAGCATTGTTCTTAAAACTGACAATGTTGGTAAACGTTATCCAGTTACTCTTACTACTTACTTACTCTTATTTCGTCTAGGATTTGAGGCATGGTCGTGAATGATAACAATAAAACAATACTTATTAATATAATATATATATAAATTTTAGATTTTCTTGTCCAAAACTGAGGGCGGGAGGGGTACATATCTTCTGTCATGCATGCAGAATGTGGCGAGCAATTTCAGTGTTGTAGATGTAGTTTGAGCATTGATGAACTTCACACAAAAATTGCCGTAATGTTGAAACTATGAGCATATCACAATCACCGTATCAAGCACCAAACAAACCAAAATAGAAATCGGGGGGGGGGGGGGGGGGGGGGAGCTTTCTACCACGTCTTTTCGTATTTCTTTTTTCGACTCAAGCAAATTCTGCTTCGTTCGAAGAAGTATCAGTGAGAATGCATTGTAAAAGTAGATCCATTATAGTGGAGCCGCGAATTCTGCTGTTATTCCAGCGGGTCAGAACGTGCCAGAAAGCGAGCCAAAACGTCACCATCATATAATGATAATAAATTCATATGTATCACTACTGATGTTTTATTGTTTGTTTATCAAGTTATCAGCCGAAGAAAGGATGAAAATAACGAGACGAAGAGAGCGAAACAAAGTAGCGGCGTCAAGATGTCGAGAGAAAAAGAAACAAAGACTAGATGAGCTGCAAAGGGTGAGTTAGTGGAGAAAATACGAAGTGACTGCACAACTTTACACTTAGTAGGAAAAAAAAAAGATCTTTTCTTTTTGACCCGGAGTGTTTAATGTTCTAAGGGTGCGTCGATAGCGCAAAAGGAAGCATCCTTTTAGACCCAAAAAGATTGTTTGCTGAAATAGAACGCCTCTTTGGCACCGTAATCTTTAAATCTTGACACTAAAATATTGCTTTTACGGAAATGACAATATAATTTTTTGGCTTGGGCGTTATGTTTTCCCATTTCAGACAACACGTGTTATTCTTTTGAGAGTATAAACCCTCTTTGTTTGAGTTGTATCCATATTTATATGTCTTCTTAAGCTCAACCATTGAACAAATAAAAATGAATGATACTCTAGGAAATGACACACGTGGCCTGAAATGGAAGAACATACGGCATAGAACACGGCGATGATAGCCTTGTTTCCTGATAGTTTCTCTTAATATTCACTTCCATTTCTGGTTCAGGACGTATTGAAATTTGTTGTGCTATTACGAAGGGAGGGGCGTTTCCGTCAACTAAAAGAAAAAAGAATATTTAACTTACGAGAATTACGACTTCCGGTTGACTCATCAACCACACCCATCGTCATCGACCGGAAGTAAAAATCCACTGTGCTTTCAATGACAACTATTTCGTCTTGTTGCAGGAAGCTGATGGATTAGAAGATTCAAATAGTGAACTTGCTAAAGAAATCGCCAACTTAAGGACTGAAGTAGAGATCCTGGCCACAAATCTAAGGACTCATAAATGTGTTTTAACCGCGGGGAAGGCATCGACCTCGGAAAGCAAAGTGTTGAACAGTTCGTGACATTTCCCTGGGATATAGAGCTGAGAGGGAAAGAAAGCATAATATAAGCGGATCCGGAAACGGGTGGTGTAGCTACCACGTGTCGAGGGCTAAAGGGAACTTTGAGAATTTTTTCTGCAAAAGCACACAATATGATATCACATCTGAGAAGAAAGTATCCCATTTGTAACAATCTGACAAAGTTGCTATAAAGAAATAGGAAAACTCCGAAGAAAAAAAATAGCTTGCAAAGGCAAAGAATTTATTAAATTGATATTTACAGCTTTGTATGGGAAATTGAATCCAAGTTAGCAAAAAAATTATTTAATCAAATTTGAGAAGGAAAGAAATGTACTTATTTATGCATGTTGATAGAATGATATTTGTTCATTTTTAATCGCGAAAACATATCATTTGAGTGCCTCATATTATTGAAAGGGATAGCTCTATAATCCATAAAATAGAGAGTTGTAGGTAAGTTTATTTATATGAAGCAGTTGCTAAAGACGTTTACCACAAGGACCCCAAGTTCTTTCTTTGTGTCCGTGTGTTGCAGTAAAATTATTGACGTAAAAAATCATGTTTGGGCTTCCTGTGATGCGTGGCTGGGTTCCAGTGCTTCTCTGTCATATATAGCCTTGGTAACACGTGCCTTTGGGAAGCGAGAGGAAGGCATTTTTAGCCTCCTTTACAAATGTAGCCCAAGCTCTGTTTGTGGCGGCCTTCTGCAATATGGGGGGGATTTTTAATTTTTAGAATTTCTCAAGATATCATTAATAAGTAAAAGAGATTTAGAGAGCGTACTTAAAATAAAAACTAACGCGTAAATCCGACGTTTCGGAGTCATCGTGACTCCATTATCAAGGCTTTTATTTTCAAAAGTTTGACATTAATAGAAAAAAAAAACAGAACTTCTACAGGATCTTCATATTATTCTTGACATATATGCGACTGTGCTTTTCAGGCAGTTGTACTATAGTTTCTCGCTCCATACATATATTATAGACTATATCAATATTGTGTCGTACCAATGTATTCTGGGACTGTAATTAAAAGTAAAAATCGCTACTAAAATATTCATATTTTATTTATAATCACGAAATAATCCCTTATGCTATTCAGAAAGATCTCAGAATTTTAACAGATCAGATTACATTTCATTATAGAATCATTAAGGACAACAGATCCTCATTCCCTTTCAACGTTTTGGAAGGAGTTGAATATAGTATTTCTGTACAAGTTTTAAATATTAATGCATTATTCTAGCCACTAAGTAAAGATGATTACATTAAAAATGGTAATAAAAGGTTGTGAGTCTCAACTATTTCTGTCTATTATTTTTTCCACACAGCATTACAGGTGCGGTGATACAGCAACAATATAGTAATCGTGCATCTTGTCGCGTAACATTGTTGCGTGGCAAGTTGCAGAGCGATGTCGATCGTATAACCATCAACATACTCAACTTGTTGCAACTTGCAAAATTTGTGGCGAAAAGTAAAAGCAACCACCAAAACGGCGACAGGTTGCACTATTTTGTTGCTAGTATTACTGCACCTTACTCACAAATATATCAAAAAGTATTTGTTTTATCGTAAACCTTCTGGAGTGCCTCAAGGTTCTCTTTGGGGCCCAAACCTTTTTCTACCTTTCTTAGAGAAAGCATCATAAACAAAAAATCAACATAACTACGAAACAGTTTACATTTAAGAACCTAGTGTATAAGGAACAATACAGTATAGAAATGTACATGAACAGGAGTGCCTCTTAGTTCTATTATTGGGCCATAAAGAAGTTTTGAGTACCAAAATCGATATTCTTTCGGCGCCAATAAATTTTAAATAGATTAATAAAATTGTACAGAAATCAGCTAATAGATATTCTCTATATATATATAAACATCACAGTATATAAATATGGCTTATACCAGTATATCAATGTCTATGTTGAATGAATACCAATTACATTTCAAGATCAGGTTGCTATGTTACATTGGTGGTTTTTCAGAAAAGATTCGAGCTCCTTCACTTCCTTTCTCATTTCAGCGATATCATTTTCAAGGCTCTTGTTCGAATGCTGAATTTCAGAAGCAATCTAAAAATAAACAGATAGAATCAATTGACACATGAAAGGTAAGTTTTTATGGGGGGGGGGGTGGGGGAGGGCTGAGGTATTCTTAGTAAACTTTTTAAAAATGATTGTAGCCCTCCCCGTTTTCATTCATTAAGAAATTCATGACCCTCGTATTAATATATAATTATTAAAGTATTAATATTAAAGTATTAAAATATAAAGGTTCAACCCTCCACAAAAAATCAAATTTTCACTGATGACCCTTCTTTCTCTTCTCTCCCCCCACCACTCCCCCCCCACTTCCCCCCCACTCCCCCCCCCCCCCACCAAATATCTTCCCTTCCCTAAACAAATGAAATTAGTCATAGTTATAATGAAAAGATGAAATATATAAGTAAATGAATTAAGGACACGGATTTTGATAAACAGATAAAAATGAATAGATAAAATTAATGATCAGATGAAATTAATAAATAAGTTATTTTGATACTTCAAATTTTCCAAGAAAGATTACCCTACGTTAAACATATAGTTTGTACTATTATTACTTTATTATTACTTTATTTGTCATGAACCTAATAAATATTTGTAATTTGCCATAAATATATCTAAAGACGATCACCAATTTAAGGCCTTGTGAAGCATTTCCGGTTGTTATAAACAGGAAGCCCAAACTGAGTTTTAATAACATTTTTAGAAAACACCCACAAAAACAGGAATTTCTAACATAAATACTAGACTTATCATCAAGATGCACTCCAGTGGCCCAATAATGCTAAGCAAAAATTACAGTTTACCTTTACTACCATTATTTTAAAGTTAAAACTCATCTTGGGCTTCCTGTGTATTTTATCGTACCTTCTCAAGGTGGTCCATTCTTTCCCGCTTTTTCTTTCGACATCTGTTCGCAGCCTCCTTATTTCTTTCTCTCCGAAGCCTTCGTCTTTCTTCGTCGCGCTCGGAAAGCTTTGAAAATATCACAAAAAAAAAAAAAAAAAAAAAAAAACAATAAATATCTAACGGAAATTTCCAAGTGAAAACAAAAATATTATTTAGTCATTCTTCGCCAGCCTAGAACAACACAACTAACATACCATTATTCTGCTAGAATATGCCGATTTTTTCCGGTTTCGTCTTGGTATGGGGGCGGTGTGCGACATCCAAAAACTAGCGATAGCAATGCCAATATTGGCCTTAATTTCATACGCTCATCTATGCAAATCCATAATGAAATCAAAAGCTGTTTAAGAGAATCTAGAACATGACTTTTCATGTTCTTAAAAGTACTTCCTGTGATTCTCGGAATTTTCGTAAATTATTCAAACAGTCATTAGAAACGTGACTTATTACTTAATGCAAATTATTATGAACATTTTTGTTTTGCTGAGCAAGCATAATTATCTTGTTTAAATATATTCAATAAACATCCTTCAGTTTCAACGTTCAGATTTGGATTCAGTTATATCCCCTAGAATAGGTGACTTCTTTAATACGGCTGAGCTTTTTTTGGCAATCGAGGTAAAAGAAAAAAAATGTAGGACTATAATAAAGTTAACGTTTAAAAGTTGAAAAAGACTTCCGGTGTCCAAAAAAAAAAAAAAAAAAAAAAAAAAAAAAAAATTCAAAAAAAACAAGTTTATACCGGATTGTTTTGAGCACCCCCGAATTTTTACTGATAAAATGATTTAGTGACAAGTTTGAAAGAGCTTCTGCTCTCAATCGTCCGATAAGCTTTGGTTTGCATCAGTCGTAATGACTTCATTTATGGAAAGAAGAAGACAGAAAAAACACCCAAAAAGACTCAGTTTCGCTTTCTAATGCCCAAAAGTATTAAGCTTTTTGCTTCGAAGATTCAGAAGTGATAGCAGTTAGCTTCAGTGGATTTTTGTGGAGTTTCATACCGATTATAAAGTACTTTTGAATAGCACTTTTAGTTTTCAATTTTAAATGAAATTTGATATTCAAATATTCTACTTTCTATACTTTTTTCCAAGAAAAACTTCACGCTGATTCTCGATTGTCATTGGCTACTTCTAGTAGAAATAATCACTTGACTTATTCCATGTTCTAAGAAATGATCGAAGATATCAACCAACGAGTAAACCATGTCTTTTTCGACGGTCGAGCTGTATTTTTGGTTTTCCAGGAATATTACTGAAATGTTGGTTCATTGATTGTGATTCGCCAATACAGAGAAGGTAAACACGTCGCGTGTCTTATTTTGCAGATGACAGTAAATTTAATTTCTGTGAAAATGGCAAGAATTTTCAACTTGTCTACAAGATATTTGCCCTCTAATTTTTGATTTGTTTGACTTTCAATTCGCGTTTTCCAAGAAATTGGCTCGTCCGAGTAGCTCTCGTTCGTGGTTGGCTGATATGGAAATCCATGACAACAAACACGTGTCTGCTTATAAATGTACGATTCTAGGAAACTGATCGCAGATAGCAACAGTTTAATTATCATTGCTCTTTTGCACTGTTTCTGAGTGAGCTACCGTGATAAAACCAATCATTGTTATGATGCGGCAATTTCTCAGAAATTCAAAGCGAGCTTAATGTCAAGGGCATCGTTCCTGGAACTCACTTCTTACGTATTTTGAAACTGAAGCCCTCCGGGTATCTCCACAAGACAGAATGATTCATTTTGTAAACAAAAACCTTTTCACAAACGAAATATAATTGGAACTTGCTTTTTTCGAAGTTTTTGCAGCAAAAACATTTAGCCTGCTCTGGCTAGAGATGTACGATACTGTCACTAAAATATTCTAGTAAACTAGTGAACATATTCAGAAGCCTTTTGCGTTTCAAAATTCTGTTCTAAATGCAACTTTGGCTAGGGTTCTTAAGTTTTCGAGGCGCTCAATTCTGTGATAAGAAATAAACTCGGATAAAAAGATTAAAAGAAGAAAGAAAAAACGATGTGATTAATTAATACAAAATATAATTTTGTTATATATAGAGAGAGAGAAAGAGTTAATGTGGTATATTTGCGGTAAAACGTCTTTTTTGTTTTAAGAGATCGATCTAATTCATTGTGGCCAGTGTTATTGATATCATTCAAATGCGCTTCGGGCGCGCTTTCGAGATTTTAAGAGGGGAAAACGGGAGTTCTCATAACACTAACGAAACCCTCACTAGCCCTTGAAAAAAAAATTAAAGCATAACTATAAACAATAACAAATAAGTGTACTTTTTCTTACCTTTTCCTTAAGGTTTCTTTCTTCTCTTTCTACGTTTATCTCTTGAAGTCCTCGAGCTACTCTTCTAGTTTGAATCGTCGAACGAAGATTTTCTTTAACAGACATTTTAGTATAGCTTCAATTCTGCTCTCAGTCTTCTGGATGTTTGTCACTCGATTTCCTTTTCCTAGATCACTTTTATTCCTTTTATCCAATCAAGCGAATTCTGTTTTTCCTGTGTATCAAAAGCAAACACATTTTACCAACTACCTATGTTATTTTCTGTGAATTGAAGACTTGTATACTCTTGTATATTTTAATATCTACATTTCTAACACTTGGTTTTGTTTATGACGCTGTGTGATATTTGGCGTAATACTCTATTTCTAAGCGGCCAAGCATTTATCTGATAATTTTTTTTTGTCAAAGTCAAGTTGAAAACGTGAAGCTATTTTGACAATTTCTTCAATTCAGTGTTCCTGTGGAAGACATTCAATTGTAACTGTAACTGTAATATTTGTGCTAAAAGATTTCAGTATGTGACGCAGCAAGGCCGCTCCCTATATTCACTCCAGTTTACTTCCTTCGTCCTTTCGTTAATTTGCTTTTCCGTGGGTGGAACCAGCACCAGTAAAGACAACTGTACTGTAAGGGAACTCAAAACCTGATGTAAAAACATTATTCATGAAATTACCAATAATTTTGGTCTTCCACAAAACCGTCCCGCGAGCCGACAGAATCTTTCTTCAAAGGGAAAGCTCCACGTTGCTTCAATTTCGATTTCAAACGGTTGGGGGAAAAAAAGAATACTTACAGTAATTCATAAAGCAACACTCTAAATATTGAACTTCCTCTCTTCATTTTTACCTTTCTCTCCAACATCATTCCACTAAATAATTTTCCCAAAAAAGTTTTGTTCTTTTTCTGTGGATTATATCGCCTAGTTCTTAAAGAAAAGCGTTTTTTTCATCATACAATGCGACTTCACCAATGGCTAATAAATTTACCCTATATTATCCCTAAAATTTTCAACTTTAAGAGTTATTTTCGGTTTCAAAGCATCTCAACTGAGAAAGTGAAGGAAAATATTCCAAATAAAGCTTGAAATTTTTACGAGTTTTTGTAAAATTATTTTTCCCCTTGTTATTCAATTTTCTCTTTTTCCCCACTCACTTTAGATCGACCTCACAACAACTCATACACCTATAGTTATTGGGCAATAGTTCTTAGCGCTAAGCACAGGCGAAAAAGACGCCAATATGCATGTAACTGAAAGAGTGAAACCAGAACTATAAGTCTCTCTAGTTCTTCTCTTAATTATTTACAGTAATCTCCCACACTACCTCCACATCATCTAAGAAAATAAATAAACTCATTTTGCAGCTTTGCACTGAGCCGGACACAGCGCTTATATTCCTCAAAAGCAATTCCTTGGTCAATACGACTCTGTGTAGGAGTGGAGTTCAAACATTAAACGCCCATCTTCAGACACAATCTTGGTAGCAAAAGCTCTTCTTTCTCGCAGTCAAAATGCGTTACAACCTCAAGTTCGGCTCAAGGAAAAAAAAATCGATCTCGAATTTAAGATATTATTACAAACAATGCAAACTTTCTATAACCGAGTTTTAGCAGATTTTAATGGGCGATTCTTTTCATAAATTTCTCCAAATATTTCAACAAGTTCGACTAAAATTAAGAAGAAAATGATATTAAATTTGAATTGAAGTTGTACAAGGTACAGAGTAGCGTACCTATAACGCCCATCCTGCGCTTTTCAGTTTTAAGCGTGCGTACCTGGTACAAACATAGTTCAACATGTTGTATTATTATTGATTACCTTTATATACGTAAACTGCTGGTACCTGTTGCAATACGCTGTAGTTGGGATGAAGAAGCTTTTTTTTAATGTAAACCGTGCACAATTTAAGAACACTTTATTTTTATCTTCTTTTTTCTTCTGGCTTGCTCCAATATGTCTAATTTATTGCAAACAAAGCAAGTTTTTGTTGTAGATTTATAGGAAAAATAAGGCATTTCTTGGAAAGATGATTTGGGGAAATTAAAATGAATGACGTGACTTCTAAATTAATCCGCATCAGGTATTTTCTTGGTAGACGTACGGTACACTCTAACTACATTTACACTACAATATGGCCAATAGATACAATCGACCTTCCATCTTACAATTTTATAAATTTCTTCAGAAAAGCAAAATAAAAAACAGAGGCATAAAACATTCATTTTTGGAGTTGATAAATGGTGGAAAACATTTTACACAATTGTATCAATCGTTCAGTAGTTTTTCAAAATTGGACCTATGAGAAAGCTCCATTTAATAATGCTTATTTATACATGCACATGTCAATCACGATAACACATTTGAGTGTTGAGATAAAAATTCCCCAATATTTCTAACAAATTTCTTAAGATCTACTCACTTTATATTCATAATTTTTTAATTTCGTTTAAATTTTATCCTAAGTAAAGCCTTGAAAGTAAAAATCGCGCATGCCAAGTTCCTTCTCCAACTGTTACTGGTCGTTCAAGCATATTCGTCTCACCCGGGTGCTCAAAAGACGATATCAAAGAACAATAGCCGTTCCGATAACAGGGGTTTCCCCTAAGTATCCGAGAGTGCTTTCCAAGAAGGTTTTTCCAAAGACCGGATAGTTTAACAGATGTTATAGATAAGAATTTTTCCCTCGAACGGAGTTTTTTTTTGTGAATAATTTTCAATATATCATATTCTTTTTATTTATTTATTTTTTTTTTGACTTTTTAAGCGTAGCTTTTGTATTGAAAGGAATCTTATTTTTTATTTCTAATGCGGAAAAAGCTAACTGTAACTAAACAAAAGGATGCTTTATCACATTCGCTATCCTGTTTGTGTAGCCGCAAAATTAAATCAACCAGAAACGACTTCCTCTCTTACCTCCCCTGTCCTCCCCTCTCCTTCTTTCCGGATCTGTTCCTGTTACAGTCAAAGGTGTCCTGTTTGACTCAGAGGGCCTTTCAAAGTGTTGCGTTACTAAGGGAGACGTATGCGTAACACAATCAAGATGAATTCACCTACTGTTTCGCTGAATGAGGTCCGAATATTCTGGCAATAGCCGCAATCAGTTGACGTCATGGAGGGCCCAAACGCAAAACCAGCACGAACAGTTAAGAAAACGCCTGTGGAGTCATAAAAATATGTCAAGAAAAGACAGATAACAAGAAAAAATCATAACAAAAACAGTCTTACCTGTGAAATAAATTTCTCAGTAAAATCTCCTCGGTGGTCTAAAGGTAGCTTAGTACTTCATGGAAAATTAAATAGAGTGTTCGCAAATGTTATAGATCTCCTTAGTCTTAAAGTCGCTCGCCATGAAGTACTAACCGGTCGGCTATTTTTATACTGGGAAGCGCAAGAACTTTACTTTGTTGATATTTTTAGCAACATATTTTACTTATATGTTGTATTTTTCGAGACAGAGCAAGAAGACCTGATACATTAAAAGCAGACACTGACACCAAACTGATACCGTTCCAGTTCATACAAGTTGATGGATTCCGGAAATGATCGATGACACCCTTTGACCCTTCTCTGTCGTACTACAGACATCTGCCAGACTGCAGTCGGACTAATTATTTGCTAAGTGACATATTCTATTATATATACATATGAAAAACTTCGCTGAAAAAACATACATACAAACATGCAAAAATGTAACCGGAAGTGACCTGTGAAATCTCTGGGAAGAAGGGTAGGGGAGACGGGGCAAGGTGAAAGGGAGGAGGATTAGCCCCTGTTGTAGAGTGTTTATGTGGCTTGCTTCCCTCTCACAAAAAAACGTTTGCAACGGAGGCTAGGGGAGGATAACTGAGAAGAGAATGAAGGGGGGGGGGGGGGTTTGGATTGTAGTATGATTCATTCAAAATGTTCATTTTAGGAAAGAGTAATGATGTTAAATATAAATATGATGAACAATGGACTAAAAGTAAAGGGAAAATTCTTAATAAAATATGAAAGCTAAGTTTATTTTTCATAGGATTCTTAATCCTAAGAATGAAAAAAAAGAAAAAAAAAAAATTAAAACTATTTTTTGAAGTTTTAATTTTTTTTAAGGACCAAAAGAAATATTAAATATTCACACTTATTACATAATGAAATACCTATATTTCTTTATTTCAAAATTGTGATATTTTCACGTGAAAATATCATCCCTATGGTTACATACTAGAAATAAGCTCGAAAAAGCTTGATAATTATATAAATATTATAAACAGAATATTACATGGGTGCTTGGAGATACGAATTTTATCTTTTCGTGTTGAAAATCTCTCACTCCTTCGCTGCGCTTACTTGTGAGAGATCTTTTCAACACTCGAAGATAAAATTTGCTAGCTCATGTAATATTTTCTATTTATGTTATTACTTTCTAAATAAGATAAAAACATAAAAATATACCCTTAAAATAATTCATACAGATTTTTTCTATGACCAATCATAAATCTTACATTATTTTTTACGTTCCTTAAAAAACATTTTTACATTATTTCTCACCTGACAGTTGAAGGTGTGGTTGCTACTTGTGATGGTGATGTCAATGATATTTGGAATGAAGGTGGTGGTAGTAGTGATGATGTAAGTGATGATAATTTTGATGATGGTGTTCGATGGTGTTAACCAATGTCTCTGATGTTGATGCTGATAATGTTGCTAATAATGATAATGATGATAATAATAATGAAAATGATTATGAAAATTATCATGATGATGATGATGCTGATAGTGATGGTGTTCGATGGTGTTAACTAATGTCTCTGATGTTGATGCTGATGTTGCTAATAATGATAATGATGATAATAATAATGAAAATGATTATGAAAATTACCATGATGATGATGATGATGATGTGATGATGATGATGATGATGATGATGTGATGATGTGATGATGCTGATAGTGATGGTGTTTGATGGTGTTAACCAATGTCTCTGATGTTGATGCTAATGTTGCTAATAAAAATAATGATGATAATAATAATGAAAATGATGATGTAAATGATGATGATGATGAAGAGGAGAAGGATAGTGGTGTTCAATGGTGTTAACCAATGTCTTTGATGCTGATAATGTTGCTAATAAAAATAATGATGATAATAATAATAATGAAAATGATGATTATAAAAACTACCATGATGATGATGTGATGATGATGATGATGGTGTTCGATGGTGTTAACCAATGTCTCTGATGCTGATGATAATAATAATGACAATGATGATAATGATAATTACCATGATGATGATGTGATGATGATGATGGTGTTTGATGGTGTTAACCAATGTCTCTGATGCTGATGATGATAATAATGACAATGATGATAATGATAATTACCATAATGATGATGATGATGATGATTATGATGATAACATATTATGAATATTTTTCATAATTTTAATAAAATTTCCAGTTTCATACCTTATTTCTTCCCTTACTACTTGAAACTTCTGCAGTACTAAATCAGCTAATATCCTATCAAGACCTATCTATGCTAGACCTGTCGTTCTTTAACTACTGAACAGAACCTGTTGGTTGTTCACAAAGTTTTTTGAAGTCTGTTTGCTTGGTTCCTAAAACAATTGTCTTCGTAGTGGCATTAAGATGTTTCCAGGCAAGAAGGAGAAGTGGGATCAGAATAAGGAGTATCACAAATATGGTAAGTACAATACAACCAATGGTCACTGGGAAAAAATAAATAAAAAGAATAAAGAAAAGGAAATAAGAGTAAAGAAAAAAAAGCATAAAGGAAAAGAACAGATGAGAAATAACAAAAAAAATTGGAAAAAAATTAGCAAATGGACAAATTGCCAAAACTGTAGCAACATAAAGAGGTAATTACATGACACTATTCATCCAATCAAAGTGCTAAAAAAAACATTCTTGTTTTTACGAGAACCTGTGGCCCTTGTTCCTTGATATGACTGGAATTTAGAAGTTGAGGAAAACCAGAGAGCCGGGAGAAAAAAAACCCTTGAAGTACAAGAGAGAACCAACGAACAACTCTACTCACATATTTGACACTGAGCCCGCAGGACTCAAACCCAAGTCACATGTTTGATGGGAGGTGAGTGCTCTCAATGCTATGCCACCCATCCTAATGTTACAATATTGTAACCACTGTGCCAATACATCATTGTACACAGCACTTGATGTTGATAATTCAATAATGCAGATAACAAGAAACTTGTGTGTGTGGTCAAGGGGGTAAGGTTATGTGATTTTCAATTTATATTCTTTCAATGGAAATAGGATACAAGAAACCACAAGGAATTATTGTATAGTGGAGATCCCTCCTCCAGTTTAGTCTCAACTGTGAAGCTAAAAAATAATTTGATAAAACTTTGAACCTACTTCTAGAGCAGGATGGTTCTCCTTCACCTGACGTCATGAAGTCATTTTTACAAGGGGAGCACTGAGTAGACCTTAAAAATAAAATAACCAGTAAAAATGTTACACCAGAAGAGCTGACAGATGTGCCTTCTATATTCAAACGATCAAATTCCTACCCTGATTTGGCAGCAAAGGTTCCCATCTTACAAGGACGACATGTATTGCTACCAACCGAAGAGCTGTAATAACCTGGGCTGCACCTGAAATAATCAAATAATAATAATCTTATTGCAGAGCAATGGAAAGATGTTTTGAATTTTGGTCTCTTTTTAATAGAGTGAGGGGAAGTTTGATATCATGGAACTCAATGTGAAGAAATAGTAAGATAGTGCAAGTGCAAAACTATATTTATGATGGAATTATTATAGAATTATATAAGATAGTGCTTATCATTCTTACTTTTTACAAGTGATGGTTGTGATATTATGTACTCTTCCATTACTGTACGTCCCTTTTGGACAAGGACAACACATCACAGTATCCCGAAGAAATGACCCAGCTGAGCAGTAAACTGTTCAAACACAAATAGTTATGACATCTTAGTGCTTCAATGTTATTTTTTTATCGACATTACTGTGCAGTTTATAATAAATACACCAATCTTGACTGTGCTTGAGTGACAACCAAACAATGGGTAGTTTTTCTAATGGAAAATAGAATATCTGAGAATAAAACTCAAATTCAGATTGTATATTAGCAATTTTTTCTTCTTCTTAATTTTCAGGAATCAATGTCTGTTCCATTGTTTATGTCGAAAACACATTTTAGCTTGTCCAGCATAGCAACATTAACTAGGATGGTAGAATAATGAATTTCGGTTAGGTGTATTGTCAGAGTTTGGGTATCACTTATAGCTATGTGCATGTGTATTGGTGATTACTCTACTGTAGTACTCTGCTGCCGACCAGGCTCATTCCTCCAAAATAAAAAATTGATCTGTTAACAGCATAGTGAGTAAGTGAGCAAGTGATACACTTCCATATTCAAACCCATAACAACAACTCATTTCTGCATTTCGAATATGCATGAGTTGAAAAATTAGAGCAGATTTTGTATGAGTGTAAAAAGTTACAGCACACGGCATGGTCACTGTACAGTACGGTTCATTCCCTAAGTTTTTCATAGTCATATGAAAACTGCTCTTAACCACAAGAAATTTAAAGAGGAACTGGAATTTACAATTGTAGGGTCAAAGCATTGATTGACTGCATCTCCCTTGAGGAAAGAGTTTCTTGATATATGGGTTGGTAACAAACTAACCTGGACACTGTGGATTAATAGTGCAGTTGGTACAGTTGATACTGGTCAGGGTGTGGCTGTGTATTGACGGCAGGTGAACACTGTTGTTTATTTTATTGCAACTAAAGTAAGAACTCTGTAGAGAAAAGGAAATATGCATGTACAATAAATCTTATTCCAATCTCTAATCCAATCTACTTTAATTCAATCTTATACTCATCTTATTCTGTCATCTTACCCCATCCCATCTCATCTCATATTGATCACCTTATCAGTATTTCATTTCAACAAGACTCTTGCCATCTCATCTCTTCTTTATATTTCATACCATATCATCCATCCTTAGCATTCTCACTTTTATCTTATTCTGTCTCATCTCATCTCATCTCATCTCATCTCATCTCATCTCATCTCATCTCATCCCATCTCATTTTATTTAATCATATCTTGCCATGTTTCATTCTATGCCATGCTATCTTATCTCATCTCCTCTCTTAATTGATATGACGTAATTATAATTCTATTACAAAATAATGATGTTTGTAATTAAGCATTTATCTCTCTTAAACTAATAACCAGCTATGATAGGTGTCATATACAGCATGAGTAAAATACCTGTATGTCTATAAAAGATGTCCCTTGTTCAGTTCTTAAGACAGGACCATTGGAAATACCATACGTTGAGGAAAATGAACAACCAACAATGTGCAAGACAACCTCCTTACTGACCACTAGAAGTGACCCAGACATGACATCATTGTTCCCAAAAACAGACCCTGTTATATTGGCCACGGTGGACTGTGTTATTTTAATAACACTTCCTGAGTTGTTCATAAAATGTGACTCCTCTAGAACTGATAGAGATCTGTCAATCACAAGCAATGCTTGTTCCACAGAGATTCTGTTTGAAAAAAATGTCAATTTTTCCATGTATATGGCAGTTATTTCTTTTGCCAAGATCAGTTGTGCCTTATTTGAAGAAAATGTGACAGTATTCGATATTATGTGGCTACTGAATCCTTTAAGACCTGATGCCGAAACCAAAGGTAGAAGTGGTTGGTACCCAACACAATTTGTAATTGTAGTATGCCAGAGTTTAATAGTTGAACCAAGAGCAATAATGCTGAATGGAAGGTCTGTAAACGTTGAATTTACAACAGACAAATTTGCGATGAGAAGATTTATGAGTACTGGACTTGACGATGTGCTCTTCCATTGGATATTATTAAAATCAACATCACATTTAATAATATCTGTCGACAATGTGACTTGTACTTTTTCACTTGTGCTGTTCCTATGGGAGAAATGAAATGATTGAATAAATGAAAGAACAAAATGAAAAATGAAAATAATTTATAATTCAATTTACATGACATACGATAAGCTTAAATTTATGTGAGAAATATTGGAAAAATATATAATATATGAGAAATGAAAGAGAAAATGCAAGTGAAAATAAGGGAGGAAATGTGTGAATGAATCAAATGTTTGCACAAACAAGAAACAGCATATTCTGACTATCAATTTTGTTAGTTTTATCGGCAGATAACTCACCCTATTCCTTGTATTACAAGTTTTTGAAGATGATTTCCACTGCAGTCAACCTTGCAAGACTCAGCTTCGTACATGCCAGGGAAGAGATTGATAACTCCACTACTACTGTTCTCTTCCAAAACCCTCCCAATTGCATAACTTACAGTTCTACATGCACGTCTTTGTTGACCACAGCTGGGGATATCTGAGCCATTTTTTCCATCAACAAATATCTCAGTAAAGTTATTATTCGGAAACGCTGCATGAGTTGAGCATATTTTGATGAAGAAAATAACGAGCGTAAAAAGACCAAAATAAACCATCTTGAACTTGAAGGAAAGCAGATTGAAATACTTTGTCAATGAGAACTGTCTCTATTCTTGCTATTGAAAACTTCCTGGGGCATTATATTAAGGGAAAATGTAACGAAAATAGGATTTTTTACGTTCAAACTTCCACCAGTCGCGGCCGGCGTCCCGCTTGACTCAGTTTCACCACAGGTATCCCAAGCTGGGTTTCTGTGGTTTCCTATCGAACTAACTTATAAATGTATGGCGATTTTTCGAAAAAATTAAAAATCAGTAAATCACACAAATAAATGTCCCTACTTGTGTTTCGTGTTTTACTTTGAGTCTCTATGAAGTTTCAGGTCATTTGCAGCAATATTGAGCGAGTATTGTGGTAGAGTATCCGACATCAGAGTATCCCTCGTACTTCAGGTCGCTCGAACCCTCGATAAGGGTCAATAATTCGCCTCTAGTTCAGCCAAAATTACAAATCAAGCCGAAATTCTTTCACAGAACCTTAGTCCGATATCTGATACAACCACATAATCGATCATTGCCAATCCGATATGATATGAACCAGTCTATGAACCAACCATTTTCAACCGTCGTTACAAAAACCATACGTACCCTCTCCTGTGAAATGCCTGAGTAGGTACTAACACAGGAAGCCCACCAATAAAGATTCTAATGTCTCAAATTATTTCCTAAAACATGTGGTTTTGATTTTTGCAAATACAAAAAAAAAATATTCCCTAGTTTGTACTAAAAAGGCATTAAAAAAAACGCAAAACGCTTTCTTAAAAACACAGGAAGTCAGACGTTGGTATTATTGGTTGAGTTTGCCGTGTTGGGTTCCCTGTATTGGATTACTTCACGTGTTTAGAAACAAGATGGCTGCTCGACAGATTGCCAACAGATTATTTGTAGCTCGACTGCCATGGACGGCGTCAAGAGGTAATAAAACCATCTATCTTTATAGCTTTGCGTGCTAGAAAGAATGGCGAGTAGTTGAAGTACGTCTAAGACTCATTGATAGAGACATATGTGGGAAAAAAGAGCGTTTTTAGCTTGTTGTAATTTTAACTTTAGCATTTGTAGAAATAATCGTGTTCCTTGTTATTCGTATTTTATAGATGATCTTACAACTCATTTTAGTCAGTACGGCAAAATCTTGACAAGCAAAATCATTTTTGTGAGTAAAAAACTGGTTATTTAATTTGCAACCTACATTTTAGCTAAAGTAATCGCGAGTTTCCTTCATATCCATAGGACATGAAGTCAGGAAGATCAAAGAAATATGGATTTGTATTTTTTGCTGATCAAGAGAGTTGTGAAAAAGCAGTTACTGATGATAAACACGTTATTGATGGTCAAAAGGTATTATACTTGGTGTGCATGTTACGTCATGCCGTCATGTTGGTTGACAATACAAAGCAATCCTCTTGTTATATCAACCAAGATGGCGGCTGTTTCATTGTCTTTTATATCTCAAGGGATTTTGAGTCACATGGTTGCACCCCAGGAATTAGTTGTCTGTTTTCAGTTGTCTGTTTTCAGTTGTCTGTTTTCAGTTGTCTGTTTTCAGTCCTCTGTTTTCAGTTGTCTGTTTTTACGGGCTCAATAAACATGTACCAATACTTTGTTCCACTTCAGTTGATATTTGGGGTGTTGTTAGACTACAGTAGTGTATGCTACCTTTCATCACTATAATGCAGGGACTGTGGAGCTCATTTCAAAGTGGAGGGAGGGGTGGAGGCTAGAGTCATTCTCCTCTTTGTTTCCATACTGATCTAAAATCAGCATCATCATCATCATCACCATCATCACCACCATCACCATCATCATCATTATCATTATCACCATCATCATCACCATCACCACCATCACCACCATCATCATCACCATTACCATCACCACCATCATCATCACCATCATCATCACCACCATCATTATCATCATCACCATGGATCATCACCATCATCATCATCACCATGGATCATCACCATCATCATCATCACCATGGATCATCACCATCATCATCACCACCATCATCATCATCACCATGGATCATCACCATCATCATCATCACCATGGATCATCACCATCATCATCATCACCATGGATCATCACCATCATCATCATCACCATGGATCATCACCATTATCATCATCATCATAATAATAATAATGATAAATATGTTTCTTAACACCTCGGCAATCGTTTCATAGGTGGCAGTAGAAGTAATGACCACTGGCCATGAAACAAGAAGAAGATAGAAAAAATGAACTTTGGAGCAGATAACTAAACCTCACTTGAATTTAACAAACTTTGCATACAAATTACTCTGTAAAATACTGTTGTTATTGCAGTAAACTTGATAGAACCTGTAACTTAATATAGAGGCTTTGCACCACCACATGATGGCAGCCATGACAGGAGGCAGGAACATCTGGTTTAATCTGATTTACACAAGAAAGAATCTTGTTTCCTAGGTGAAAAATACTCTGTTGTTGTGCCTTTTGCCATGGCTGCCATGTGATGGTGCAAAGCTTCTATACTACTCCAATTCTTAGTATTGTCTTTTGTCAACTAAACTATCAGTAGCCTCCTGTGTAGATGTCCTTAGGGTCGGCCACACAACATTTCAACATGACAACCCTAAGAACATCTGTGTAGGAAGCTAAGCTATCACTTCCAGACTTGAATATTTTCTCTCTGTTTTATTAAGATTATCCTTGTGATGTCAGTGTTATTGGACTTTCCATGTGTAGATTTACCATATCACATGAAAGATCATAGAATGTAAACACCCCATGTATCCCATAATGCATTACATCTAGTAACTAAGGGATCATTTGATATATTTATAAAAGTTGTGATGCAGTTATCCCCATTTTGCATTTTATTGCTTTCATATTTTAGTCACTTAATATTCTTACAAAAATCATTTACAACTGACATAAAAAGAAGCATAATTCATTGTTTTTTTTCCAGAAATCCGATATGGGTGCTGGTACCCTGGGCTTCAGAGGCTCTTTCGCTCCAGTTCTTGCCAGTCATAGGCTACATTGTTGCAACAAAATCTACAACTGAGAAGCACTGGAGCGAGGGAGGCTTTTGAACCCAGGGTAGATTCCTGGCTTTAGATCTTTAAATATAAGAATAAAATACTATTGAAATAACCTCCATTCTATTCATCATACTCGAGTTCACTATAATTGTCACCACCATTTGGTTTTGAAGCTCTAAAAGATAAAATATTAAAGAATAAAGTTAATTGTCAGCAAAGACTAGAATTGATTATTTTTCACTTCTCCATTGTTCTAAGATTTGGCCTTGGAGCTCTAGAAGACTGACAAAAAAGACGCAATTTTCAAGTAGAGATTTACATGATATTTTGGTAATTGATATATAGCTCACCTCCAGAAGTATGTGAAAACTCCAGTTGCTATGGCCTGGAAAGAAAGATATGCAAGAATTTAGGTCTGTCAGCATTTTTGTTCAGCCATGCATTACATTCATATTACATTGGGGTGCGGTACAGGCTACCTTCCACAGTCCCTGTTTACTCCAAAAAAATTCTTCTTACCTGGAATAGTGAGATAAGCCCAAAAATCTGGAAGCAAAAAAGTAGTATTACATCCATGTCTAGTATGTCTAAAATAGACAGCAAGGTTTCAATATCTGTGACCCTGCCCTTAGCTCCTAGGGAGACTGATTTGTACCCTGTTATTGAGGTGGTTAGCTTACCGCAGTACACCAACTGAATCCAATCCACTCAATGACTATACCACCAAATGCAGGACCAGTAAAGGATCTAAGAATAATAGGTAAATCATTATAGGGCCGGGTAAATCATTATCTAGGAATACCAAAAAAGGGGGACAGGAAGAATGACAGGAAGAATGACAGGAAGAATGACAGGAAGAATGACAGGAAGAATGACAGGAAGAATGACAGGAAGAATGACAGGAAGACTTCAGTTGGTTTGATATACCATGCATCAGCACATGCTGTAATATTTACATTGCTTGAAAATGAGTCTTCTTCTACCGAGGTTTCCACGCGTACGATATTGAATAAAACATGACGTTTCGGGATCGCTGGTGGACCAGATGCCATATTTATCATCAATATTATCTCTATTGATGATGGTTTCTTGTGCAAGCAATCTTGAAAGCTAATTCCTTTACAAACTATTGTAAATCGCACCAGATACATGGCTTCTCGGACGTGTATAGTACATTGTATCGAGGGCAACACTTACCCTAAGTTAGCTGAAGCTGTAACAATACCGGATATAACACCATTTGTAGCAAGATCTTCTGGCATTCCAGCACCTCTTTAAAAATACAGAGATCGATTGGGTGCAGTAAATACATTAGTTTCATATACCTTGGTACTTATTATATTGTTATTCAGTGGCGTTCAGTCGGATCGAGCCTTTTTTCTTTGATTTATTATGTCAATGCCACTGAAGTAGGGAGGGGGGCGACCACGTGCGCTCCCCCCCCCCAAATTTTGCCGTTATTGTTTTTTTATTGTTTTTTTATTTTACTTATCCCCCCCCCCCCCCCCCCCAGATCCTGCATGGGTCCTCGCTAAGCCACTGGTGTTATTATTAATAATTTAGTAATTTAGGTAATTAAATATATATAATAAATTAAGTAATTTAGATGATCAATAGATCCCACATGTTAAAGATGCTACTGTGACGTCATACCTGGCATACATGGACATAACGGTGACTGAGGGGGGTATGGTGAGTGCTGCTGATCCCCCGTTGATTGCCATAGCAACGCATACCAACCACAACTTTCTGTGAATAAAAGAGTCAATATCAGAGCGTTGATAATTTCTCCGGCATTCATTCATATATTTCTTGACTATTATAGACCCCTTTGACGTGACGTCAAAACAGCTCATTTTAGAGGTCATAATAGAAGAACTTCAATCTCCTGAGAATTGGAAGCCTGTTGTCATGTCCTCCTAATTGAGCCGCATTCCGACGTGCTGTAATTTAAGGGGTCCATTTAAGTAATAATACGAAAGGTAAGGTGCACGCATCAATAGTGTCTCACTCTAGCTAACACCACGCAAGCTGCATATCTTGTCTGAGTCAGCAAACGTAGAACAAGTGCATCATGAATGGGAAAATTGATAGAGTGATTGTCGCATGAATGGGAAACGTTACAGCAAGCTGAAAGCCGTACTGTAGCCTTGTTATGATTGAAGGAATTACTGAAAGACAATAGGGGGAGCCATTTTAATATTGCGTCGTGTTGTACCGTGTACGTATTGTAAGTCAGTACATCGCCAGAAAACTCGAATGGACATGCGCAGTTGGAGCGTGGCACTTAGAATTTTCTCGGCTTGAATTTTACTCCCTTCTTAGAGAAAATGTATGGCGAATAATTTTGAATCTCTTCATGAATAAAAATATCTGTATTTACACAAGCTTCCGGGTATCTGGATAAGTTCTCATAAACGTAAAGTTTGTTTAGAAGCTACTTATGGGTCATAACATTGTATTTTCGGGTCGGTTTTTCGAATTTTGTAAACCAACAGTTTTGGACGCCATGTATAGGACGTCAGTTAGTGGAAGGGATGAATATACCTGCACTTTATCTAAATTTTCTATCCCTACATGTGCGTATTAAACCTTGCCGCCTATGTATTTCACGAGTTGAAATAGCAGACCATTGCTCATCAAAATATTTTGATAAATTCCTCTCGATACAGGCTCGGTTTTTACGATTTAAACTATGGCATAAATGACGTCTTCACAAGTGCAGTATCCTCCATAGAAAGTGCTTTAGTTGATGTGAAAATCGAGGAAAACTACTTGCTATCTGCTTTTTCGAAGCAGCCATCTTAGAAGTTGAACAACTAACCTTCAAGCTTTAATAACATTAATAAATCAGAACCAAAACTTTAAATTACAATTCGGTTTGACAACAACAAAAATACTGGGATTTCGAGTGCCCATTTTAGTGAAGAAGACCGGAAGTGTGCAAAGTCACTCAACTATTTTGGTCTCAAAATCATGGTCAAGGATACGCATAGCTCTATCTTAAATCTTGTTTGAAGGATTGGACTTTCGTCAATATTTCTGCCAAGTTTCAAATGGTTTGGCCACAAACTCATTTCGGTTTTTCATCTCTCAATATTTGCAGTCATTAGACTTCGAATCTCTGAAAAGAAACACTTCCGGCGCGACATAAACAAAAGATTTCGTATTCATAGCAGGCGTTATTTTTTTTACTGAAAATGACTGAAAAATCAAGGAAAGACGCTGTTCAGACTCAGCGATTCTTATATAATAATAATACGGTGTTCGGGACATTTTTGTGGAATAATCTTGGTAAGCTTGTATGATAAATTAACGTTTATCAGTAAATGAGGAAAACAAAGAATTATTCAATAAGCTAACTTTATGATTAACTTCGTGATTCTACAGTCGTAGACGATCTTTCTCTCACCACTGCCGAAAATTTACGTCTTTAAATGAATATTTCGACTTCCCAAACTGATCCGCTTCCTCTTGGTCTTTTAGGATGTTTTGCTAGCAAAATATCTGCCGTAGATAAATAATTTAAAGCAGCGAACAAACCTTTATGTTCAATGCTAAGTTGTGATGTATGAACCAATTACAATTGAGATAAGACAATAAGAATGATTGGCATTTATTTTGCATGATTCTAATTTTGCATAATATAGTGCCCGCCCACTTTGGTTCGGAATTTCTGGCGATGATGTATCTCCCACTTTATAGTAGCGCTTACTTTGTTGGAAGAAAAGAAGTCAAGAAAGGTGCTGGTCCAATCAGAAGAAGAGAGATTCCACCAACCACAAGGCCACTTGTAAGAACAATTTCGTTGGCGCCCTGGAAATCAAAACCAGTGGATTTAAATATGATCTTTCTTGATATCTTCATCTCATGGTTGTCTCGAAGACCTCTTTTGATTTATACCAAGACACGCTATTTTACGTACCGTTTTGTCGCAGATCCAACCAGCCAAAGGGGACAAGGCGGCCACGACTACACCATTTAATAAGAAGATTAGGCCTACTATACCTGCGTTGATGTGAGGTTGTATCTGGTGAAGAAATATTGCTTGCTATTTCATTTGATTAATTCATTGGACTATATATTCATAAATCCATCTATCAATCCATCTACCGACCCACCTACCGACCCATCTATCCATCCACCCACTCACCCACCCACCCATGCATCCATTCACCCATCCATCCATCTTCACACACACCGACCCCTCCACCCACCCAACCACCCATCCATCCTTTCGTCCATCCATCCATTCACCGCCGTAGCATGCAGTTTTCCCATTAGTTTATCATTAACTTACTGAGTATACATGCGGAGCTAACGTGGGGTCTAGTACGCTGAGGTCAGTGATAAGAATGGTTGACACCAAGGCTGTCGAATAAAACAATATATGGCTGAAATATTCGTTGAATACTCAAGAATTGCTATCACGATGTACTCCACTGTTGAATATTCTCTCTGGATGACTGATTGAATTAATGAAGAATTAATCACAAAAAAGAAAGAATGAATGGTGCTTGGATGGAATAATGAACAATGAAAAGAGAATACATAAAACATCCATAGCTTACCCATCATCGCTACACCTGGAATAGAGAGTGCCTTTGTTAATGTTTGTACTGGAGTTCGTTTTGTACTCCAATCTGTTGAAGGAATTAAGAGATTTGTTATACATTTGTAATTTATCTGATGTGAATATTTTCTCGCGCGTGCGGGGCTTTAAGAATCTGTTACAACTTGTAACGACGTTGCGAGACAAGTTGCTGGAGAATTGCAAGCGTCGCACAAAGTAGAACTCAGTTCTACTTTTCACGACGAATTGCAGCAACTGGCAACGCCATTGTACATTGTACATTGTATCACCAACAACTTGTCTCGCAATTTTAAGGCATATTTTTCAAGTCGCTGCAAGTTGCTGAGATCGCGTTGCAGTGTAACACCTCACCTCGGCAACCTGCAACGATACATTTTCAACCATCGTGAGAGACAAGTTGCTGGGAATATTACACAAGGTAACAGGGCCTTTCAGCAACCTGCAACGTCATATTTTCAAGCTGATTGCCAGACAAGTTGCTGAGAAAATTGCCGCACAGTGTAACATGCAGGACCACCGCTGTGGTCACGGGATCGATTCCCGTACTCGCCATCACATGTGAGTAGAGTTGCTTGCTCTTTCTCTCCGTCTGCCTGTCAGCCTGTCAGTGATTCAGAGGTTTTTCCTCCGGGCTCTCCGGTTTTTCTCATGAAACAAATACCACATATTTGTTAGCCACTGGCTATTAAATTTAGATTTCTCTCATTCTTTTTTCATTTTACTTTCGTAGAGCCGCTCCCTCCCTCCTTAACGCTTACAGGACAGCTTCAGAAGCCTTCCCACTCAATTTAGCTTTCCGCGCCTCGGTTCTCCTATTCAGATGTATTTACCTTTTTTGGGGAGACCGATGCACACGAGAAACAGCAGCAGCATAAACAAGGTACCAACCACGAGGAATGGGAGCTTAAAACCACCAATCTTGAAAAAAATCAGTCAAGTATTTTATTTCTAACAACATGATGATGATGATAATAATGATGATGATGATGATGATGATGATGATGATGATGATGATGATGATGATGATGATGATGATGATGATGATGATGATGATGATGATGATGGCTACGATCGATGATGATGATGATGACGATGATGATGATGATGATGATGATAGATTTAAACTTACAGTATAAAGAGCGCCTCCCAAGACTGGCCCTAGAGTGAAGGCTAGTTCGGTGGCAGTCGATAGTATTCCCTGAAAACAGTCATCACAAAACAGAATAATTTTTATTAATTTAACAACTTCATTGTTGCGGAGGGAGGAAAACCGGAGAACCCGGAGAAAAACCCTCAAGCAACTCTACTCACATACGACACCGAGCACGGCGCGGGACTCGAACCTGGGTCGCACTGGTACAGAGGCGAGCACTCTCACTTCTACGCCCGCGCGTGTTCCGCAACCACTCGGTACTTAGAGCTTAGAGCTTTTTGTTGTTGTATCTTACCATAGTAAAACCAATGTTGCTTCCAAAATGAGTCAGAATGATTGCACGAATTGTAGTTTCACAGGCAGCGCCTCCAAGTGCTGCTAGAACCCTTAGGGTAAGACAAAAACCCACGAACAAACGACTGGAAGATATCAAGTTTACAAATCTGTAGGGTAAAGAGTAGAGAAATGATATCATTAGAGGAAACGACGTCATCAGAGGGAATGACGTCATCATATAGCATGACGCCAGAGACATCTTTCGTGTTAATTACCTCTCATCCAATCAGAAACCGGAATGCAAATACCGCGTGTCCCTATATACCCTATATGTTTGGCGATATAGAACCCTTCCACGTGACGTCAAAGCAGCTCATTTGGAGGACAAAACAAAAGAATTTCAATCTCCTGAGAATTAGAACCCATTTTTTGTCCTTCAAATTGAGTTGTATTCCGACGTGCTGCAAGGGGCTTATATCATGCAGAAGTTGGCATGGAAACGTTGACCTGGATCAAGCGACACCACAGTCTCCACAACCATCCTCACCCCTCCCTCTCCATTGAGCTGGTTGTCGCCAAATTCCCAAAACTAATCTAATACATGTATTGCGCATGTGTCATAGGAAGATGCTCACACGAGGCAATCTACGCGTTTATGAAACACTTACGCAAATAGAAATACAGTTATGCCATTGGTGAATATTCCTACTAAGAGAAGCTTTTCAGCGCCAAGCCTTGGAATCTGCAAATCAAAACAGAAACAGTTAAGGCGTGGACACACGTAGTCCAGAGCTGGACCCACCTTTATCGCCATGCGCGCGCGACAAGAACGAACGGAGTAGTGGAAGGAGACTGGTAAGAATCGTAAAAATAAAAGTTCTGGATTAGGGCACACAGTGCAGCATCACGCAATATTGCAGGCAATGTCGGCTGAAGTAGGATCATTGCAACAAATTGCGTTGGTATGGATGGCTCGCAAAAACAAATTGCCTGCAATTAACATAGCGCGCAACTAAGGTTGCACTGTGGTTCCATAGTATTAATAAAGATATTTAAGGAATAAAAAACAGTTTTCCGTGTATTATACTCTGATAAAGACACGCGGGATGTGGAGAGAACACGAGAGAAGCGTAGGAAGCTACGACGCATAGCGGAGTGGTTTCCAGCTTCTCAAGTGTTCTCTCCACATCCCAAGTGTCTTTATCAGAGTATGATACACGGAAAACTGTTTTTTATTGCTTTTATAAAAAAACTAGCGCTCAAATCCTTTTAAGAAGCAGTTTCGAGAGAGAGAAAAATGACGTGAGCATGTATTATGCTCTCATAAAACATGGCTTTTTGACCAATCAGAGCGCGCGTAATATCAAAGTTATTTTATAAACTACATTCTAGAATAATCAACTTTTTGAGAATCAGTAACGTTGTTTTCTGACTTACCAGAATTCCGTAAATCAATGAGGCTGGAAAAGCGACCAAGGGATAAGCGCCGAATATAAATCCAATTTCACTCCTAGTGGCACCTATACTGGTTGCCTAGGAATAAAAACCATGATGAATGCAAATTTGTTGGCTGCTTTAAAAGCTTGCCTCCCTTTACAAAGAAATGTATGTAAAATATTTCGGGAGGCAAGCTGTTGCTATTTTTCCATACATTTCTCTGTTAAAGCAGCCAACTTCGGTCGCCCATATCTTCGGCGTTATTCAATAAAACCACTTCAAACTTTCTAATTTTACTAATTTTACTATGCTCTTTTCAAATATTATATTTTCTTTTTTGTTGGATAAAAAAATGTAAATGTCACGCAAGACCTGATAAACCCTCATTTTCAGATCTTAAAACGCCAAATATTCTAAGATAAATACAATCGAAAGGAAGAAGAATATCTATTTTTTCCATAGAAAATGCCGACTAAAAATATAGATAAGTGATTTAGCTGTACGATGCGCTTATTTTTACACTAAATTCCGTGATCTCGGCGGTCATTTTTTCGATGCGTAGGGTCGAAATCGATTTTTGTAAATTTCTCGGGAACCAAGTAAAATTTTTCAAAACTAAAAACACCAGGATGTATTTCATACTAAGGGCTATCAATAAACAAAATATGAGCGAATTCCATTTTTTGACTTGTGCCGCGAAAAGTCGATTTTTACGCTCAGACGGTCGCTCTTAAATCCTCACAAAATTTAACCTGAGTACAGGCTTTAGAGCCTGATACTCAGTTTACACAAAATTAGTTTTTGGAAGTTTTTGGAATTAAAAAAGATGATTGGCTGAAAAAAACTAGAATTAGAATGATTCTAATACTTCTGTTCTTAGGGATAGAGTTTTCAAATAGGCTATTATTCCAAAACAAAATTTAAAACGATCGACCACTCACCTCGTTTGGAAAAAATGTAGCTAAGATACTAAAGGAAGCGAAATTGAAAAAGAAAACAATAGACAACTCAAAGAGAAAGACATATTTTGCTATTGTCCACTCGAACTTGTCTTTGCTGTAGTCTTCTTCTTCACTGTCTTTCTTAGGCATCGCAGGGATATTCCTTTCAAACGATGTTAACTTTTTCTCTGTTGGGTTCATCACATCAAATTTAATTTCGCCCAGTCCTCTTTAATAGTGCGTTGCGTTACTCCTCGTGTCATGGAAGAAACAGTGAATTGTAGCTCAACATCATTCTGTATTTGTCTTGTGATTTTCTCTATCAGGACAGTTCAGAAATATTTGAAAGGCATTTGGTTTTAGTCAGTGGAACACATATTAGATGGACTTTACTGGCGTTCTGGTACTATACGAGTGAGCTTTACTCAAACCAGGTTGGTGGTCAACTTTGGCGGGACAATTATGAAACACGAAACTGCATAAATAATTGATTTAAATCCGACATGGCGGAAGAATTAATTATGTCCCGCGTAAGATTAAAGGTATTTTCAACATTAGCTGGGTCAATGATAGAATATCATTAACATCTTCCATGCTTGAAATAATTATTCAGAAGCATTCCATCAGTGTTGTCGGCTTTGCTAGAAGTCTGGCAACATTATCCATCTTGTTTTGACCTTGTGAAGGCTGTGAAGGCTGTAGGAGAATTTTGAGCTCACTATATATTATGTTTGTGGACTGTTTGTGGCAAGCTAAATGTTTAAAAATGTTAAAAAATGTGAGTAAATGTTTCTCCAAATGGCTAATACTGGTGGAGTTCCTGTGGTTTGATGGTAATTTTCGCGCCAACATTAGACGCGCTTGCTCTTAACTCTCACCCTCCTCAAAACACACGAAACACACAACTCGTGCATGAAACTCCAGGCTCTCTTTGCCCCCTTCGTGCATAAAACAAACAAAGCTATCTCTGTACTGATATACGAACAGATTATAACTTTATCCAGAGTGATATCTTCATCACATGAAAGTATCAAATACTTCGAGAGTGTTTACAATCTTTAGATTCAACTTTATTGTCGATAATTGCAGTGAAATATACAATGTAATCTTTTTTAGTTTTATTCTATAGAAATTGAAGAGTTAACGTAGTCCTCTGTCTGTTTATTAGTCGAAGCTCCAAAATCAATACACAGCATGGGCTGCTGACATTTAACATTCGCGCTTTTAGAGTCTTCACGCAATGATCTCTTGACAGAGCATTGCGTGACGCCCAAAAGCCACTCCAAAGGAGACTACCTTTGACTGCCTTGAAATGACAGTCTTTGATTTGTCAAACTGATTAAAATTCATCAGATTATAGAGCGGTTTTCGCATGAACGGGAAACTAACGGTTCTGACTTGCAGCACGTATACGTACGTCACAACGTAACACTGAAATGGCTTCCCAATGTTTTGGAGTGAATCATCCAATCACAGCACGGTACGGCTACGAACTTTAAGTTTCCCATTCGATCATGCGAAAATCTCTCTAACTTAAATACGAACTATATAATCGTGATCTACACGATAGATTGTTCCTCTTGCTAGTAAATTTTACGTACCCGTACCCGTACGTGTCGTATAAAATTACAAATATTCCGTTTTTACGAGAACAGTTAGTGTCGTATGAAACGTGGAAGCCCAAGCTTGGCTTTTGTGGACAAAAAACCAAACTCGGGGTTCCTGTGGTGAAACGTGATTGGTCAGTTGACCGTGATTTGATGGATAAATCCTACATTGCTTGATTGGTTGAGCGATAATTACGAAAACTTCCAAGGCTGAATGAATGAAATTCGTAACACTATTTACAGTTCATAAAAATCTACTGTGGTTTTGCAAATCGGTGCCAGAGTTTGTGAATTATCCTGGGTCAGAAAATCTGAACCAGAATTGCGTTAGGGATACTTTGCTTTCATTGTAAATTTTAGCTGCTTAATTTGTAAGGTATCGGGCGATTCGTCATAATTCGACATAAATAAGAGTTAAATAATTTAGATAATTCACACTATTTGAGTGTAAAGTTACAATGACCCAGGCTTATTATCATCAGTAATTTTCCTTGAAAACTACTTTTTTTTAAACTTTATACTCCTTTCCGTAGTCTTCCCACAATCCTTTATGATCCGAGCGTGAGGTCAAGATCAGAGCAAAATCTGCATATTTTTAATAAATGTTTATGCAAATTTTACCCTGACCTCGTCCTCATGCTCGGATCATAAGGGATCGCGGGAAGACTATGGAAAGGAGCATACCGAGTGTGGCTTTATTATTTTGTGTATTTTACGCACATATGATTAGCAAAAGGTATTTTCTACTCAGAGCCCACGTTACTCTTGGTCAGCATCGTTTGTTGTTGCTGACCAAGAGGAACGTGGGCTCTGGGTACGTGATTGATTACAAGCGTACGTAGCTTGGTATCGAAACTTAACTCATTGAACAAAACAAAGGAGAATTTCTTGGGCAAGCAAGAAAACTCTCTACTTTTCCCTCTAATGTGTTTCATCGTGTTACGAATCCTTCGTGCAAGACCTTGAGATTATTTTCATACGGTTGACAACTGATATCGCGAATGTAATATTTACAAGTGAAATAGTATAAATTATGAAATAAACGAACGCTCTTAGCCAATAGCTTGGGTGCAGTCCCATTTCCTCACACAATGGGAGCTAAAACGGAGAAAAAAATGTTCTCTAGGCGTTTTTTCTCGGGTGGAGGCTATAATAAATTCCAAACTTTAGTTTGGTCTTCCTGTGGTTTTGACCAAAATACTGCGTTGACTGTACAACTAATGTCGTCAGTAATGTGTGGTCACGTGGATAAGAATCTAAAACTTTCACAATAATTTTACCTCCGTTAAATATTCGGATTCCATTTAAGAGATTTAAAACATGGAAAAGCTTCCGTCGAATGAAGCGAACTCCAATAAGAACTCCATTATTTTTTCATAAAATTCAAAGTCTGTAATATTTTCGCGTCAGCCGCTTTGTTACTTTTACCGTTATCATTTAGTAATCTTGCTGCTGACGAAGCATTCTGTTGTGAACTGTCTCCTTCTTCCCAATCCGGGATACTATGGCGTGACGCAGCAGACGGTGGAGCCAGCCAATCAGGTAATGTATCCTGATCTTGGGTTTTCCCGGGCTCTTTGGCCGCGGGACTTCTTGGTGGTGTTTTGAGCCTTCTTTGCCGCGCTTTTGTCGGCGAACTGGTGGGTGAAATACTTTCTTGCGAGTCTATACTTTTATTAAAAATATCCGTGGTGGAGGTCTGTGCTTCGTGGATGCTTCCAGAAGCTCTGCTATTCAAATGTCCTTGACTTTTAAGCAAATCAAGAATAGTTGACACTTGCTGCTCCAGTTGGGTCATTTTCATGTTCATGACTTCGATTTCACGTCGGACCTCGCCTTTCATTTCCGATAGGCTCGATATGACGTCAACCGAGTCTTGATAAAGTTCGGGTTTTGCTCGGAGATCCTTCGTATTTTTATTCATTTCTGGTAACACCATTCTCTCAATAGAGTCCTTTTCGTTGAGTTCAGTAAGGGAGCTGGGACCAGCGTCGAGGTACATGTCTTGTATGTCGTAAGTTTGGACAAGCTCTTCGACGAGACTGAGCTTTCGTTTGTTCCGCCTGCCGCCAAAACCAACACCACTGATTGGTCTCCTCTCGTCCGTCTCCTCGTTTTGTAGTGTTATGCTCTGGGTTCTTGGACGGATTTTAAGCTAATATCAGATAAAAATTGTCATTTTAGTTTATCCTTCTATGTGAGGCAAATATTAGACATATCTATGATGTATAGGGTGCATGCAATTTGCCGCTGAGCTTATGATAATAGATACTCGAAGCACACACCAAAGCCTAGGAGCAAGACCTTGGGAGTTGGAAGCCCGAGTGCACGCTCTGAGAGTGGCTAGTTTGTTTTTAGAACTCATTAGTGATAGAAAAAGATGTAAATAGTGAAAAATGACGAATGAATGAAATGAAGAATGGATAAAGAAAATAGTCCCAAAGCGGGTACAAATGAATAAAATCCTATGACATACCTCGTCCCGTAAATTATATGAAAGGCTGAGATTCTTGGCAAATTTAAAAGCAAACTCCGGATAAAACTCTAGCACTTCAATTAACGCGTCTCTCTGAATACAGTGAAGATCGCTGTACGTGAGAGCGTGAACATCAACCGCTGATTGCCCGACCGTAGGCTCAGTACAGATGTTATCGCCAAAAACATCACCTTCGCCTAATATCAAAAAGAGATTTGCTAAGATAAGTATTAATGTCATGATTTTTGCTAGAAGTTGGGATTATAGCCAGTGTAGCGGCCTTCTCTCCAAGCCCTAGTCCCCAGCACCCCTCGGCCAGTATCCCTTAATTAAAGCTACTTGCCTAAAAGGCCAACGACAGCTTCCCCCTGTTTGACCTCGAGTGAACCACGTGCAATGAAGTAAAGAACGTCCAGGCTCTCTCCATGATGGATGATTCTATCATTTGGGGCCACGTGGCAGATCCAAAAATTTCTGGCGATGGCTCGTTTGATTCCCATGGAAGCTTCTCGAAAGGCTGCGTTATTTTCCAGTACAACTCTATTCATGTGAACACAAATGTCAGCTTGGAGATCCTTTGGGCAAAACTTGAGGACCTAGTAACATAATAACGTACATAATAACGATTATTGCTATTGCACTAGGAATACCACAGAGTTCTATCTTTGTACCACTTTTTATCTTCAAAGAATAAACTTTAAATTATGAATAATCGACACAAGACAATAAGGGTTCGTGGAGTACCACATGGGTCTTTCCTTGGCCCTTGGCCCTATTTTCTAGTATAAGAGTGTAGTGTAAATGACGAAAGTGCTTGTAAATACTTGGAAACATTGTTATAAGTTGGCATAACCCTAGTTCTTAAGCTACCGGTATTAAACTCCCCGGCCTCCCCTCTCTTCTTACAATACAAACTCACTCACCTCATCTGTATCTATCCCTTTACTAGTAGCCCAAGTGGACATGAAGTAATCGATAATTCGATCAGCGAGGATAGCAGGTAGTTTATAGATTTTGCTGAACTGCCTCATGTTGTCGATGATCGAATGATACTTTGCTGTGTTCTTTTGAGACTGTTGTAAGATGGCGGACACTTGACCGAAAATTAGCGAAAACAAGATGGCTAGACAAGGCAAACAAATATTATGAGCAAATAATAAAAGCCCAGATAGCTGAGGTGTATCATGGTACACTGTGCAAAAAGGATTCGGAGAGCGTCACCAGTTAACATCCCAGACACCTTTGCCCGACAAACCCCCCCCCCCCCCCAGTCTCCTGTCCGTGGACATTTCGAAAGCGAGATGCACCTCAAATTCATTTTTACTACTGGAGAGAGCACGAGCAATTTGGGGATATAAGATAATACTTAGCATACGTAACGCATATATAAGAAAGTAACACAAACAAAAGTAACGCAATACTCACATCCAAGCAGCATTGTCACGCAACCAAATAGCTTCTCAGCCGTGGTGGTAGGAGCAATATTTCCAAATCCAATTGTCGTTAAACTCGTTAAAGTGTAATAAAGAGCAGACACATATCTCGCTGGTATAGTAGGTCCCTCAGTCAGTGTTCCGTTCACAATGACAAATGGCGAGTTAATCTGTCTTGAAAGGACAAAAAGCCATCCAAATTCTTCATATTTATCATATTTTACTGCAATGATATAAAAAAGACATGCCATCCAGTGCGCTACGAGACAGAAAGTCAGCATGAGGAGAAAGAACGTCGATGCACCGTATTCAAGGTATTTGTCGATTTTCCTCGCTACTCGACCAAGCCGTAGTAACCGAAATACTTTTAAAAAACCAAGAAGATTCGTTATTTCCTGGAATCAAAAACAAAAAAGTAAAATTTTAAGAATTTTTTAAAAAATTGTCGAATGAATTATGGTGAGAGATACAAGCAAACGTCAAAAACGTCTGGGCTACCTGTGCTTTTTTAATACGGTACTAATACCGCTGACACGTGTGAGCAAATTACTTGCAAAAGTCAAGTACAATGTAAAGAAGTTGCAACAATACCAATGCTTTGAAATCGCACGAACTTTCAATGCTATCTATGAATAGCTGACTCATAAACGAGGCTAAATGTGTATAAATGAGTCTGCAGTCATCAAAGACAGCGGCATGCATCGAATGAGAAAGAGGAGAATTCTCCAACAGTGGAAACCACTTACCGGTTCAGCATCGTTGATGACATAAAACAGAATTCCGTAGGGTAAAGACGACACCAGATCCAGCACGAACCAGGTTTTTAGATAGTTCATTCTTATCATTTTTGGGTCATCAATAAGCTCTCCGTCCTTACCGACATACGTGGTATGAAAGTTCAGTACAATATCTGCAATAAAGAGCCAGTCGACCAACATGTCGATGACCGTGAGAAAACTCGGGTTGTATTCGAAGCAAACAATGAAGGGAACACTGACAGTAGTATAGAGGGTAAGGATAATGATCAGCCAATCCCATGACGTCTTGAAGGTGCTGTAGTGGAGAAGGATTCTGGATGGAGTCTCGGGAATGTCTTGTTTGTACTCGGGGATGATGTCATCGTTCAAGGACATCAACTGAGGAAAAAGGAATAAGTCACGTGATCACTTTAGCACCTCTTGTGGATGGTGTGATTTGTCTTCAGGCACAGGGAGCCCAAGTCACCGTTTTCTTATGGTCTGTGCTCTAATATCGAATAGAATGGCGTCTGTAAATGATCCAAACTCGAACGAAACCGTCTAACGAGCACAACGAGGTCATTGTTTAACTACAGAAAAGAATTTCATTTGATTCAACTCTGGCGAAAATTCTGATGCCTGATTTCAGAACTTATATCGCAAACACAGAAAATAAACTGAAAACAAACACAAACCAAAAAAAAAAAAAAAAAAAAAACACAAACAAAGGATATGGAGGAAAGGAAATACAGAAAAAGAAATACCCATGCAGCAAAACAGAAAAATAATTCTGAAACAAAAACAATTTGATAAAAGAAGAAGGGATCAATATGTCGCGTCATTCGACCACGCCATTATCTTCAGAATATGTTAAATATATTCTTCGCTATTTTTATTATTATACATATTTATATCATTATACAAGTGTCTCAGTTATGATTGGTAGAGAGCTCTCAGCCAATCCCTGATATCGTGTGAACTCGACCTGATAAATGTATTATCTGTAGGTTTTATCATGTCGAGTTCACTCAAGGTCACAATCGAAATGGAAATACGTTTCCTTTTTTCCCGAAAGTAAAATTAAATCTTTATTCTTAGTTTACAAAATGTATAATAAAACAATTATTGAATTCGCTTTTCGCATGATATCGTAAATATCAAAACCACGGCCGTTTTATCCTCCTCAGCCTACGGCTTCGGCAGATACACAACCTTGGTCTTGATAATTTATGATATCACGCTCAACCTCATCCAATAGTTGTTTATTGTTCAACTAAAAGTAACAATTTTGATAATCAAAATAACAAAAGCAGTGAAAATAGGTGTAGCATCCGAAGAAAGCCATCTAAATCCATGATGGCGACGGAATACGAACTAATGCGAATCTATCACCTTGCAAGAGCCTGCCATTTTCCGAAAATGTTACAAAAATAAAACACTTACCCCAAAATCTAATAACCAATTTAATTTCTGCATGTTACTTCGTGTTTTGATACAAGTTAAATAATGTCTATTGATTTTCTATAATATTTAAGAGTTTTGCTGTAATTTTATATGCTTTTTGGAAGTAAATCTCTAGTACATTCCTCGACAGATTTAGTGATATTTGTAAATTTGAATGATTTTTTTCAGTGGTCATAAAAACGCTGCGAATAGTTATTGTAATATCGACATCTGCGTGAGAAAATTAAACAAAAAAATCGATGTACAAATATGAAACAAACGAATCATACTTTTGTGAAAAGCTGTATTTTTTTTAATCAAAATATAAAATATGTTTAATTTTCGACTTCTAAATCGATGTTATTTGACTTTGAAGTTCAAGTTTAGATACTTACTTGAGAGATACTTCCCTTCGATATAACCGAAGCAGGCTGGAGAAATTTTACTTGGTTTTCTTTGGCATGACCTATCGGACTAATTGCTGAACTTCTTCTCTCCATCGAAGCACTGATTCCTTAATGACTCTTTTTCAGTACTATCTTAATTACAGGTTAAAATGAGTTGTTTTTAGCGAGAAATGGCGGCGAACCCTCGCGATTCTTCCAAGCTTCTCTTCGCTAATACTGTACATGTCTTGCTAGTCGGTGCTTGAAGGATTTTGAATAAATTTTCTTCTGCATCCGGTCAATTTTAGAGGAGATTGTTGACGATATTTCTATCCAGTATTTGATCGAATTGTTTAATAGTTAGGCATTTGCCATCTGTCGTCGTTTAATTATTGTCCAAGATTACTCTAGCTATTGTTTGTGTTATTTCTACCTACAACAGTTTTTCACACCGTCTTTTTTACCCAAAATATTGAAGGTTTTTTTTTTATCTAATTGTGAATTTTTTAGTTTATTTTTTTGCCGACGTGATAATTGCGTTAATGGAAACTAAACTCGAACTGTTTGCTAACAAGTCTTAATTGAATTTGCCATCCGATTGAATCAAAGCAAAAAGTAGGGAATATGCCTTAGGATTTGACCAAAAGTTAGGAAAAACAGATTACTTATTCCAATATGTCACTGTTTCAGGCACTAAAAAATTGCTAAAATACGACATTTGGGAATGAATTGATGATTGAAAGTAAACAGTATAATCCAGCAGAAATGTGTTTCATCGAATCACAAAATTATCTTTTAAGACACTTTAATGTCAGTTGGAGATTTGAGTTTTTCTGAATGTATTTTAAAAATTAGAATAACATGTACCACGCATTGAATAATTGTAGAATTAGGAACACACTGACGCTCGTATGCTTGTCTGATAATTACTGCTGAACATCTAAAGCACGCAGAGGTTATGACGAAGGATTTTCAAGGAAAAAATGACATTGACAAAGCGTTTAGCAATTTTTGGCGGGAAATGAGAAGACGCGTCTGGAAATTGCTCTTGAGGTTAGTGCGCATGCTCTTCTAAGAAATACCGCTGAAAAGTTAGTGTAACTCCTTCTCCAGATTGACTTGATTGCTTTTATGATCAAATATGGAATAAAGGATATACTATTTACTAAATATTTTCCAAGCTCGTGCCTATGTTTTGTGTGACGTCAAACAAGTACTCACGTGATTGATCTGTTGTGCGTTCTTCTGGGATGCGGTTTTCTGTTTGAAAGCTACCAAGACATTCTTGTTAGTGTTTCTTGTAAGGGATTTGTTTAGTCTTGCCCAGCCCTTTGTTCCTCCTGCATCTGAATGAGATAGTAAATATCTTAACAACAGATAGACGACATAGGGATTGGACAGACAGACAAGCACACAGACAGACAGCAGACAGACAGACAGACAGACTCACAAAAGAAGGACAGAAAGGCAAGCACACAGACAGGCACACAGACAGGCACACAGATAGACAGACTCACAAAAGAAGGACAAACAGACAAGCACACAGACAGAGAGACTCACAAAAGAAGGACAGACAGACTGACGGCGGACGGATAGATGGACTAAAGGACGAACAGGAAAAGAGACATGCACTATTCGACGTCCAGGGAGACAGAGATCTAGAGGGACCTATTGGACTTACAGACAAAACAGATCAGTCCGGCAGACGCACTAAGAAGGATCTCCAACTCAATGTGTTGTCTGACTGACTGAGATAAATAAATACGCAAGGACTATTAGACCCATATTCTAAGGACTAACTGAACGTCCGACCTATAGACAGAACCACGGACCGTCCGTCTGCTATGGAATCAGATATGAGTGGGATTTCATACCGCAGCGCAGGGCGTGATTATTCACTCTCCCGAACCAGAAGCTCATAATGAAAGCACTCGACGCCAGATCAAATTGGAATCTAGAAGTTGATTTTTACTGAGGGAGGAAAACCCGGAAGAAAACGCTCGAAGCAAATGAGAAAACCTACAAGCCAGGAGCGAAGTGAGATATTTGGTTATCGGTAATTGTTTGTTTGTTTACTTATTTTCTTAAACTTTTCTTGGGCCTATTTTTGTACTGGGTGTACCCCCACTTTTTGTAGAGAAAGTTTTATTCCCTATTTCGTCGCAAATATCGCGGTTTTTTTTTTTTTTGCTTCGGCGATTTTTGGCGGAGAACCCAGGTCCTCGCTACGCCCCTGCTTCAAGCAATTCCATCCACATATATTATGTAATGCTACTCTATTCTTACCTGTTCCAGGAATGGGGTCTTTGTATTCTGTAATGTCTTTGAGAGTAAACAAGAATAGAACCACTTCTCCTTTCTCGTTGACGATCGGTCCAATATGAAGCAGACACCAAATTGGAGTTCCTGTGTTTATAACGAAAATCCGGCGTAAGGGTGTGGGTGATTATTGCAATAGTCCTGTGACAAACACTAGGCCATAGGCGTGGAGTTGGTCAGGTGTCAGCAAACAAGATAATAAGGGTGGGTCTAGTGCAATGAAGGTCTTGTGACTGGTAAAACAAGTCACAAGGGGGTATGGTGTGACAAACACTAGGCCATAGGCGTGGAGTTGGTCAGGTGTCAACACATTAGGCAGTAAGGGTGGGTCTAGTGCAATGAAGGTCTTGTGACTAGTAAAACAAGTCACAAGGGAGGGGGGGCATGGTGTGACGAACACTAGGCCATAGGCGTGGAGTTGGTCAGGTGTCAACACATTAGGCAGTAAGGGTGGGTCTAGTGCAATGAAGGTCTTGTGACTAGTAAAACCAGTCACAAGGGGGGGGGGGGGGGGCAGGGCATGGTGTGACAAACACTAGGCCATAGGCGTGGAGTTGGTCAGGTGTCAACACATAAGGCAGTAAGGGTGGGTCTAGTGCAATGAAGGTCTTGTGACTGGTAAAACCAGTCACAAGGGGGGGAGGGCATGGTGTAACAAACACTTGGCCATAGGCGTGGAGTTGGTCAAGTGTCAACACCCAAGGTAATAAGGATTGGGCAGGTGCAATGAAGGTTTTGTGACCGTGTTAAAACAAATTGCAAGGGAAGGCGAATGGGACAACTGAACTATTGTAAAGTCCCGTTTAAACTGGCGATTTTTGCGGCGATTTTTGTGGCAATTTAGGTCATGGTTAAGAATCGTAAAGGATAGACTTGATAGATAGATTTCGGACACCAAGATTACCTGAACAAATGTCTCTTTTGAAGCATGAAACAAAATTTATTATACTTAAAAAAAATTGCCGAAAAAGTCGCCAGTGTAAATGGGCCTCAATAAGAGAAAAATAAGGTAAATTTGGGGGTGTGGGGAAAGAGGTTGGTACTGTTGGGTATAGTAAAGCTCTTGCAAAAACAGCAAGGGCACGTTCGGTACGTGGGACCACGAAACTCGAACGGGTACGGTGGCAGGGAAACATGAAGTTCTCTAAGAACACAACACTCACCATCTTTCTTGTAGAGTATGATTTCTGTCTGTAAAGCATGTTTTTTGAGCAAAGCCTCTCGGATCTGTTTTGTCGTGTCGCCTTCTGTTTGATCGCCGTAAAGAAAGCCGCAATCACAGCATTTTTTCATCACATCTGATCTCGCGAAGCCTGTCAACTTACAAAACCCATCGCTGCAGTAGACCACCGGGTTATCAAGGATTTGAGCATTACCCAAGATGAAGTTAGGATCTGTTGGGAAATAGAGAAACAATTACAAAAATATCACCAAACTACGTCACCAGTGCTTCCACGAGTAATTTCCGCACCTTAGGGTGCGATAAAGGTCACAAAGTTATAGAGCTTATTGCTCGTCTTGTCATTCCATGCGCAAAAGATGTGTTGCATTAAGTTTCCTCTACTCTTAACTGAAAGATGGAAAGGAAAGAAGAAAAGAAGGAAAGAACGAAGGAAGGAAGTGGGAAACGAAGGAAGGAATGAACGGATAAACGAACGAGCAAACGAGCGAATACAGGATCGAAAGAAGGAGAAAAGGAAGGAAGGAAGGAAGGAAGGAAGGAAGGAAGGAAGGAAGGAAGGAAGGAAGGAAGGAAGGAAGGAAGGAAGGAAGGAAGGAAAAATAAAGTATTCTCGACGAGCAAAGATTACTAACTAATCTTATAATTATAACCCAAATAAACGTGACCTGAATAATATAATTGTCTCGAATGCGCGGCAATTTCCTACCCCCTCAGGGCGACGGTTAATCTGAGAGACATATTACCGACTTCAATAACTTTAAAAGCATTACACCAGATAAGCTAGAGAGCCGAGAGAGACATATACTGCTTCTAAAGAAACAATAGTCAATTTGCATATTGGAAAACTTTTAATATCTCTGCAACAAAACGAGATACCAAAAAACTGTAAACGTCATTCTGACATTTTGAAACAACTCTTCCATGTTAGAGTTAAAACTTGAAGGAAAGTTTTTTGTTTCATATAAATTTTTGATAAAGTTTATCCATCTAGTAGAGAGTGTGGCGTGCCTCCCCCTGACCGCCATTTTTTGGCACCCACCCCTAAATCTGTTTAGTATGCCCCAAGGAACATTTCTGCTAAGTTTGGTGCTTGTACTCAAAAGTGCACGATCTTTGCTATTTTTGTCGCTAACAGACCTGACTACAATGAAAGCACTTAATAAAAGTGGGATAAAGGCGGAGCCGCTGTAGTGGACATCTCTATACCGCAAAAACGACTATAGAAATTTTTAGACCAATGAGAAACTTTTAATATCTTAAATGTAAAATGTATTTTACTTTGCTTACCAGCTGTACGAAAAACTGAGCAAGAAAAGGATTGTTGTCGTAATTCAAGCGGCCCTCGCCCGAGTCTTAAAAGTCATATATCTCACCGAATTTGAGGAGATGGTTCGCAAAGATTTATTTTAATTTTTTAAACAACACGTATAATTTTTTTCTCTAAATTCTTTGAAATGCGTGTTTTTGCATTGGGAAGAGACTTGGAGCAAGGGCCGCTTGGCTAAGCATCGAAGCGCGCTGTGATTGGACGGTTCGTGCGTGCTCCGGACACCCGGTAGGGAGTTGCTGAATCTTAAAACTTCCGTTCATTACACATACCCCTCTTTATTCTGATTATCTTCTTTTCTCTCTTTTTTCAACGCATTTTTTTCTAATTTGAGAGCAGTATTCTTTCCATTCTTCCATTCCATCCCCCCCCCCCTTTTCCTTCTTCCCTCGGGTTCGATTTCCATACTCGCCATCTCACATGAGTAGAGTTTGTTCAGGTATCTCCCTCGATTCGAGGGTTTTCTCAGGGTTCTCCGGTTTTCCTCCCTCTGCAAAACCTAACCCGCTAACGATTTAAATTTGATCTGTGAGTTAGCCGTGCCTCGACTTAGATCAGCCCAGAGGTTGTTTCAGGGTTCGATCTGTGAGTTAGCCATTCTCTGACTTAGAGAGATGATAACTAGCGGTAAGCTAGTGTGGACTGCGTCGGTGTTTCTAATGAAACAGTTGTGATAAAAATAATACATCATTCTCTCTTTTACTCCGACGAAGGACTAGCGTCCGAAACGTCAGTAAGTGATCTCTCTTATTTTTTACGGTGTAAAATTTAGCTTTTTATCACAACATGCTCTGACTTAGATCAGTCCAGAAGTTGTTTCAGGGTTCAGTCTGTGAGTTAGCCGTTCCCTGACTTAGATCAGCCCAGAGGTTGTTTCAAGGTTCGATCTGAGACTTAGCGATAAAATTTGAAGGTTTTTTCTCCAAGCAGTACTCTCCGTCGCCTAGCAACCATTATTGCCTTGTCTCGTTATGACATAATTTCACATACAATTTATAACGGTAGACTGACAAGTCGGAGTTCAAACTCAAAGAGACGAAATATCAAGAACAAAGGAAGTAAAGAAATTCATCATGCTGTCATCAAAGACAACAGAAGTTTTAAGGGTCGCACGTCTGAAATGAAAAATAACCGCCATATTGAAATACTTTAGAAGAGAGCTTTCGTCATTCGCTCGCGCCCACGGTTATGGGAATTCTTGAGTTATTCATCAAGAAATAAGACAAATAACTGAAGTGACTTTTCTTAGTCTTTTGGTATTAACGCTATTCGAGCTTAGAAACCAAAAAGAAAAAACAAATAAAAGCGATTAAATCAATAATTTTAAAAAAAGGGTGATAATTTTGAACTTTTTAAGAATTGAAATTGAATAATTGCATAAATTTTTTTTGTAAAGAAATTCTTTTTCTTTGTCGGCTGAAATTCGAAGTTCAAATTCGAAAAGACATGCAAGAAGAAATATTATAATGAAAACTAAAAATACCCGAAAACATTCACAAAACAAAACATTCCCGCATTAAAACGACAAATGCTGAATATTAGTCGTTAAAAAAAAGTCGAAGCAGAATTCGAAGCTTAAGAACTGAAAGCCAAGAAAACTTCATTCACACTCTTGATAGTTGAGAGCCACGATAATCGTATAATTAATTTGCGAGATAAGTAGTCCATTTGAAAGAGAGAAAGTCAAAATAAAACCTGCAATTTCATGTTGATCAATATAACTTTTAATAGCCAGGTTTACGGAAGAGATTATTATTCCAAAACAATAATCTTAGATTTGCCGGCCTCCTGTGATATCTTTCGTAAACACTATATTCCAGAATTTTCGATTGCCCGACTTTCTGCAATAACTACTTCTACAGCCCGGAACGTCTCGCTTAGCTTCTGTCTTTTCTTTCGATTCTTTTTTTACTTTAATTACTTTTCATTAAAGGATATAATTTTAGGAATTTAAAGAGAATATTCTCCTCAATAATCGCCAACATTTACCCAGCGCTGTCATAATTCTGTGTCTAGGATGTGAATACGTAAAAGACTGACATAAATATATATTTAAGTTGTAAAGACTTACGTAGTCCATTTGATCGACGAACGATATTTTCGAGGAAAGTATTTTGTGGAACAACTAATCCTCGCCGGCCAACAGGCATCACTTCTGTAGATAAAAAAGAATATTTTACAGTAGTTAAATCTTAGGAGGAACTCGTCATAGCGAATAGTAAGAGGATCTATCTATAATAAAAGATCTTAGCGATAAGATCCCCGGGGGACCGTACATAGCATGGTCAGAAGCCGAGGGCCTGTGCTTAGTGATATTATAGTTTTGTATGGTAAACTTTGTCGTCTCATGCTGTCTTTGGAGAAGTTTGTTGACACGAGAAAATGATAAATAAGCGGGGTATTGGGAGTTTTGCAGCTGTTGATAGAAACTTGAAAACCAAAAAAGTAATCAATGGAGGTTATGTTTATTCTTTCCCCGCGCTAAAAACGAACTGTTAGGTAAACGAGGAATTCCCCCAACAAGAAAACAATTCTTTTTTTTACTTGAAACTGATAAAAAACACGAAATATCCCATACACGGCCTCTAAAGGACACGAAGCCGAAATTGTCATAAATAATTCGATTTGACAGCGATCTAGCTCGTCAAAAAAACATATTACTAAGTCAAAAACTAGACTGAATTAGTTTACTGATTGTCAATAGTAATACCGTTTGTTTCGATGCGGGGAGAATTGGTGAGATTCATGATGGTTGTAGAACACTGGAAATCCTTTTCCAAGCAACAACTGAGTATATGATAACGGCGATTCGAGCCTAGCAACAGCAAACGGCCCGGCTCTTGATGATAGACTCCAAAACTTCCCCACGAAACGTATTCCGGATTATTAAACTTTAGTTCAACGGTTACTGACCGATGTATGTCAGGACGAAAACCACCCAAGATTGCTCATAAGTGCCGGAGAATCATGAAAACTTGATCGGCATATGGCGATGAGATGATTGAGTAATTATATTATTCAATCTTATTGGTTCCTGGGCCTCACAGTCAAGTTTATTTTATACATAATTTAAACAGTTGCTTCTCATGAATTTTTCAATTTTTTTCTTCTATTCGTAATTCAGTTTATTGAATATAGTTACAAAGTTTTTGGTCTATAGAATATTGAGAATTGAATTTACCAAGCGAAAATTATCGGACGAAATATTAGGAGATCACAATGAACTCAATATAGGTATGCCACAGAAAGACGTCAAAATATGACATTTTAAAAATATGACGGCATATTTAGACTAAATGTGTTGAAATTCGGAAGCAAAATGGTCATTTACGGGGCAGAAATTCAAATAGAGACTTTATAAAATATTCATGTTGAAGTTCTATAGCGAAAAATAAATAGGAACTCGTTATTTAAAAAGAAAACTGTCAATATTATCAACAAAAATGACTGTGAATATTTTCTTTGCTTTTGTGTTAGCGAAATGAATACGTAGATGATTTTAGTCAGGCATGGTATAATCTTGGTGACTTTTTTACCTGCCAATTAAGAACGTTTATTATTAGGCGCTCACTTATACAAGAGTTTAAGATAATTGTGAATATTAATATTTAACTTTAAGCATATTTGATGAAAAAATAAAGGTTCAAAAAAACCCGAGTAATAACATTACGCAATATGGAGAATGAATATTATTTCTTTCTTAGTAGTACTTTAAGGCTGTATAAGATACATAAAAAAATGTACAAGAATTTTTTTTTATGGTTAAAAGTCAAAGGTTTCATCTGGGATTTAATTCCAGTAATGAAGGAAAACCGGCTCTCTTATCATTGATTTTTTTTCCATCCAATTATGTTATAGAAAAATTATATCTATGGCAATTATTAATTTACTAAGAATATTTTGTAAGATGAAGTTCTGTGGCAAGGCATCTGCATGAATTTTAGAGCTTTTTTTTGTTTTTCGAATTTTAAAGTTAAAAAAAAAGTTAGGCAAATACTAAAAGGTGAAAAAAAGTAACACTTTTATGTAAATACAAACTCACTTTCTTTTATATCCAAATATGATAATAACGTTCGTACCCAGACCCTAAGAAAATACACTTCCAGCAGGATGGCTTTATACAGAAAGACTGGGGTTGATACATGTGACTGTATCAAGAAAAAGAAGGACGCACAGTCATGTGACTGTATCAAGAGAGATATCGATACATGTGACTGTATCAAGAGAAAGATGGACGCACAGTCATGTGACTGTATCAAGAGAAAGATGGACGCACAGTCATGTGACTGTATCAAGAGAAATATCGATACATGTGACTGTATCAAGAAAAAGGACGCACAGTCATGTGACTGTATCAAGAAAATACAGATTATATAAAATCGATTGCCTCAAAAATCAAGTATATTCTAATAACCGACTTGAGTTCGGATATATTGCTTGTTGCTTTGAGATGATAATTCGGATAATAAAGCGTTATTATTCATTAACTGTCGGCTATGTTACGCACTAAAGTCAAGGTCAATATACAAAACTTTTAGCGCTCATGCAATATTGGTAACATGTATGTCTTAATGTGATAGGAAAAACAAATTAGCAGAAAAGACAGGAAAGAATTCAAGAATGAGCCTCGTTATTCACACATTGTATTGTATCATATTCATTCAGTTCGTGGATCAATATCCTACACTTCCCGCGTCTGGTAGACGAAGTAGACACTAGATTCTCGTTGGTGGAGGCTTCAGTCATTAGTATAAGTATTTGCAGTAGTAGTGGTAGTGGTAGTGGTAGTGGTAGTGGTAGTGGTAGTGGTAGTGGTAGTGGTAGTGGTAGTGGTAGTGGTAGTGGTAGTGGTAGTGGTAGTGGTAGTGGTAGTGGTAGTGGTAGTGGTAGTGGTAGTGGTAGTGGTAGTGGTAGTGATGCCTTAGTAGTTTTGGTGATTAGGGTTGTGTCTATAGAAGGAGGGGAAGAAGAAGAAGGAGGAGGAGGAGAAGAAGAAGAAGTGGAAGCCCGTTTTTAACAAAAAAAAGTTATAAACTGTTTTCTTGAATTTGAATGAGTTTCACAGAATTGCTGTTTCTATGACAACCCATGAAACCTACATTGAGTGCGCACTTTGTCCCCTCTCTCCTTCAGAGCTGCGTCTGAAGGGCATTTAAAATCTAAGATATACATAAAGTGAGTGAAGAGAGACAAGTGTGAAACCATTAAGTCTCTCGCTAGCAGGCAGCACGCTAAACAAACAAGCGACAGTTATCCCTCATGAATAAGGGAAGAAAAACCCTTCAAGAATCACCATTACTGTAAAATTCATTTAAATTTTTTTCACAACAATGAATAATGAATCGAAAAACCAAAAACTTACTAGTTTTTCGGTGTCTAGCGGCTGTCGTAGCTAACACTCTTCCATTTTCTATGCTATGATATTGATTACAGAGATTTTAGTGCTTTTCTCTGGAAGTAATTCAAATGAGCACCCAATATTTATGAGAGGTTGGAATCACTTGTCTACACTGATAGTGTTCAAGTTCATTAGGAAGACAATGAGAAAAGAAAAATCTCTTCATTCACAGTCAAAAGGGTAAAATATTGCTCCTCAAGCCAGCAGAATTGCGTCTTAAAATCGTCGGTTTTCTTTCGGTACTCGGCGATTTTCAGGAAGTAACTGATCTCACTACAAGAGCGAATTTATCTTATAATTTCCACCGCTGTTGTTGTTCTTTCTGGTTAAGATTGGCAGCAGAGATTCTAAGCTCTTTAGTAGTGTGATATACTGTTAGACTCAGTTTCCAATTGCGACCAGAAGTATTAAGACTGATTTAGTTTACTTAACGGTTCAACTGCTCCCGACTGAACTTACTATTGGTTTTTTTGAGCCAAACAATATGTCAAATTCTCGTCATTTTAGGCAATGATTTTCGAGATAAAATGCTTATTCGAGCAGCTGGAGGCTCTACAGTGCTATTTAATGGACTATATCTTTCTCCAAAGTAATTTTCAGTCCAAATAACCCTAGCTTTTCGGGATATGACATCAAATTAACGAAAACTAATAAAATCTTTGAAGTATCGAGAAACAAAAAGGAAACATAAAGAAATATCTCGGGCCTTTGGTTGCTCGGATACTTGCTAACAAATCCACTCAAAATAATAAAAATTATTTTCATCAATAATTTTGGTCTATTTAGATTCATTATCTGTTTCACCGAGTTATTAAAAAGAATTTCATTCATTAAAAATCTAGAAATGTTTTAATAATTCCAATTTCCAAGACTTCGAGACTTCCGTCGACTTAATTTTTACTGCAGTGAAGAGTTGATTAACATCTTTTTATGTTTTCTTAACATTATTCGAGAAGCGAGAAAATGCATGCATAATTCTTTAAACTAAAAAAAAATACTTACAAATTCACTTTTGTAACTTCTTTAGCTGTCTTAGACTTTATATTCTGTTATAAAACGTGTTCTTCCTTGAAGAAAAAAGAAGAAGAAATTATGGAACATTAACGGTAGAAATGTCATTCCATGGTTAACATAGATGGATTTATGGCTTGTATGTTACCTAGGAGTTGAGATATCTTGTTTGTTTTTTTGGGGAGAGAAAAATGAAACTTAAATCACTTTAAAACTGTTCACACATCAACGACGACTTTGACATGGCTTCTCCGTCCTTCTCGTCCAATCAGAATTAAGTTCATTCACGACTTGTACAAGACAAGACACAGCTCCATTCAGCTTTCTCCCTTTACTATTTTATGATCACTGCCACAAAATTTGCTCTGAGTCAACTTCGCGAAATTAGTTCGGCCTAATTACAGTTCGGCGTGTCGTTTTGGTTTCTATTTGTCTCGCTAAGTCAAACAAGAGACATTTACCAGGACGGAACAAGTAATAAATCAAATGTAAAACATGGAATGCCGGCATTTGAAAAGAAAAAATGATAAATATAATATCGTAGTATATCGTAATAAAATGGCTTTTGAAAATATGGTGTGACAAGAGAGACCTAATGACGGAGAGAGAGAGAAAGAAAGAGAGAAAGAGAGAGAAAGAGAATTGGAAATTCTCATATATACCGCAAGCCGTATCCAGGGGCAATGGACTACTTCGACGGCCATCTTGAATCTTAATTGATATGGCGGCCATCTTGAATCTTAATAGATATGGCGGCCATCTTGAATCTTAATTGATATGGCGGCCATCTTGAATCTTAATTGATATGGCGGCCATCTTGAATCTTAATAGATATGGCGGCCATCTTGAATCTTAATTGATATGGCGGCCATCTTGAATCTTAATTGATATTGCGGCCATCTTGAATCTTAATTGATATGGCGGCCATCTTGAATCTTAATAGATATGGCGGCCATCTTGAATCTTAATTGATATGGCGGCCATCTTGAATCTTAGTTGATATTGCGGCCATCTTGAATCTTAATTGATATGGCGGCCATCTTGAATCTTAATAGATATGGCGGCCATCTTGAATCTTAATTGATATGGCGGCCATCTTGAATCTTAATTGATATGGCGGCCATCTTGAATCTTAATTGATGAAAAGGACCGTGTACGAAATTCCGGGGATATAGGTAGGATCTGATGAAGAAAAATAAATCCTGGCTTTCTCTGGCCCTATCATGCTGGTTAAGTGACAAGAACTTCATTTTTTAAGTAATATCAGACATTTTTCAGTTTTATTTTTTGAATCGCAAGGCATTATGGGGCGTCCAGGGGGCAAAACAAAACAAAGATTTCGGATAATATAGAGTTTCGTTTATTTGTCTTTCTTTCATGTCCATATCTTCATAATTCATCGCTTGTCAGATTGTCTTATGGTAAACTGTTATTGCTAATGAACGCCTTTACTGTAAAAACGCTTTGTATATTTGCCCGCTACCAAGATGGCTGCCGTATCGTCGAAGTAGTCCATTCTATAGTAACTATGGGCCTCCCATTCCTATAACGTGCATATATTATTACCCTCCGAAGAACTGAATTCTTTCTTGCAAAAAAAATTCTCGTTCGTGTCATCCAATATGGCTGCCGTCACGTGACCATACCAAGTCTCTACTGATATTTTCTAAGGTGTTTACGTTGCGATCATAGTTCCCATATAGGTTTTTTTTCATTAAAAGCTAAATATATGCACAAGATCTACCCTTGAATATATCACCTATCTCTATTTGCAAGGATATATTTATTCAGGTAAGCTAATATATTTTGTATAGGTCATACAAATACTTTTGTTTTTCGACTGGTATTATGACGTTCAAAATCCAAAATCCAAAAATAATTTTAATAACTGCTTGTTCTCGAGTCTTGTAGAGATATACTCCTCCAAAACAAACCAGCATGATATTATATTTCCTAGAATTTCAAATTTTAAAATAGAACAATGACCAACATTATTCTCGGAATTGAATAACTTTTCTATTGAGATTATAAACTCATTATTTTGACTGAAAATATATTTCAGCATTTCGCAAAAAAAATATTGAATCTGAAGCGAGAGCTAGATATTTTTCTTTGATGTCGTGCTAGATTTATTTTTCTTGGAAGTAATTTAGAGTTGCAAAACATTAATAACGTCCCACTGGTTGTATTTCCGAAAAAAATGTAATTTAGCACATACATATGCCAATTTTGATCTTGTTCGACGTCATTCTTAAAAAAAAACTAGAGTTTTACAAAAAGTAAATATTCTAAGAGCACTCAGAAAAATTTAGTCTGGTTTAAACAAAAAGTTAAGTTATTGTTTTTTGGAGAAAACATTCGGAATTATTACAATAACTTCTTAAGAAATTCCCTTTCTTCTTACCTAATAATTGTTTCTTGTTGATATTGGTTTTCGATCGATGGAAAACTAAAGTTCAGAATATATTCAAAGGGATCTTTAAATTCAATATATTCTACGGTTATACTCGATATTAAAGCACACGGATTGTTGAAATATCTAAGAAAAATCGTAAGAGGAATTAATGCAGAATATTTGAGCAAATTGTGGGAAGAAATTTCAGAGCTTACAAATTCGAAGGTTCGGGAAACTTTATTATTGGTAAACAGTTCAAGGAGATTTAAGAGGATAATTTGAACAAGGACAAAAAAATATGAAGATTTATTGACGGGAATTTATATGAAGTTGCCCCACGCATCCTCTAAGTGCTGTATATATAAATGTATTTTGAGTCGAAGGCAAAATATTATGAATTCTTTTCAAGTAACGCGCGCGAGAATCTACAAAATGCTGAACGTTTTCTATGCAGTTTAGTTTTAGTTTCCTAGTTCTGGGAGATGTTGAAATGAAAGTTGAAGAAAAGAAACTGAAGAAAAAAGGAAAGAAAAGGAAGAAAATAATGATTCAATAAGAAGAGGGAAAAGTATATTTTGACAGTTGTTTGACAGAAATGTTCAGAAAGTAAAAATATAACTGGTCGAAGAGGAAAATATTATGACTTCAAGCAAAATTCAAGACTTTGAAATTATAGGCAGAAAGTAAAAATCAGTAAACTTATATGAATGAAGAATTTGCAGATATTTTTTTTTACTATTCAAATCATAAATGATTTATGATTTGAATAGTAAAAAAAAAATTTAAGAGTAAAAATGCATGATTGAAATTAAAAGCATAAGTGAACAGTCAAAAATAAAAACAAAAAAAACAAAAAAAAAAAACAAAGTTAATGTTAGAAAATTAAGAAACCAATAAACAACCTAGTGAAGATACACGATAAGGGAAAAATTGGAATAAGGTTATAAATTAGAAGCCAAAGGAGCTGCTGATTAATAGCGCAAATGGACTGAAAAAAACACGAAAAGGTTAAATTAAATTCAACGATATTATGAATCATATTAGCACGTAATTGCCTAACACTGTTTTCATGTTTTCACTGAAATTAGGGTCAGAATCGTCGCGCTAGAAGAAAGCTTTGCTCTCTAAACCCCGAGGGAAACCAAACCAGACAAAACGATACTCGTTAAAAAAGGAACGCTGATAACGTATTTGGATTTGAAGTTGTTATAAGAGTGCAAAGCTCTTGCACAGATTTCAAAACATAGCGAAGCTGGGGGTGGTGAAGTTTTATTAAGGAGCGATAAGTTTAAGTGAGTGCTCGAGTAAAAAAACTCTGTTGGTCTTTGTTGAATTTTTCATAAAACAGAACTGCACACGTTAACTTTATTCGGTAAAAAGGAACTTATACTGGGTAATTTATCCATACTTTCTGCTTTCCTTTTGTTCGTGATATTGATAGATGAAAAAAAAAAGCAAAATGCTATTAATTTTTTTTTTCATTTTTGGCTCCAGAAGGGCGTCGTGTGTCTAACACTGATACATTCAAGAATGCTATTGAATCAAAAGATACCATTTTAGTGTCGACACTACAAGGGCTTTCCAATGATATTCAATGTATTATGTCTGGTGTTTTGAAACAGCATGTTGTACTGAATATACTTTATATTATATCTTAACGCTTGCTCATTATTAGTGAACTTGCATTAATAAGATTTACGATGTATTTATAGAAAATCCATCCAGTTCTAGTTTTCTTTCACTCGAAATTTCCTTTAACTGCCCGATCCAAAAAAAGAAATTTTGATGCAAAATTTATCGATTTTTAGTTTAGTCAGGTTTCAACATCTTAACTCGTCGTCTTTAAAATGTAAAATTAAAAATAGTTATTCTATTTTGTAATTGTAAAAAATCCAATAAATTCTTTCAAAAATCTAACAATTACTCGTTGATTTCGCACTCAAAAGATCGCAGTTTTATCGCAGTTAAAACATGAAAGTTTTTAACATTTATCCGTCCTTGTAGTCGATAATTTGAACATCGCTAGAATTATGAAGGGTTCTAGTAGACTGACTGCCCCTTATTCAAGGGTTTTTCGTCGTCGAGGTATCGCTTGTTTTCAGTTTGGCGTCAAAACAACACCAAATCTGTTCACTGAAAGAATAGCAACTTAAAAAGTTCAAAACTAAATAAAAAATAGTTACTATGATATAGATAACGCTATCGGAGCTATTGGTAACTTTGGTTTTAAAATTTCAACCAAAATCATAGCTAAAGATAAGATTATAGTTTGTAGTTTGGTAGGCGATCTTGGAAGAAAGCTTTTTGGCTAAGAATATATTAATATTTTGGAGTGGAAAATTTATGATGTTCGTGCTTTAGACGAGGATGAGAGGACGCACTTTATCAGAGGTAAAAGTCATTTTCTATATTGTTCAACGATCTGATAACGAGAGGAAAAATTCACTTCAACTAACCTCTCAAAACGAGTTTATCTTCCTTCAAGATAAAAGGACATTAAAATAACGAACTTTGAAGACCTTGAACTCATTTGTTTCGCCATTCCACGGGTCTTTCCTTCACGCCGGGCCGAGAATCAGTGATAGGTATTATCGCTGAAACAGTCGAAGCGTTATTGCACATGCGCAATAGAGAGCTGGCCAGTTGTACCAAGACAACCAGTCAACCAGTGTTGTATGCTACATATGGTGATACTGTCCACCCACATAAGATAACCCGGTCCATTATGATATAGTTGAAAACATATGTCCATGTTAAGACTAGCTATATGACTTCTGTTAATGGAACAAGGCTGGCCAACTGCCAGACTTAGCTGCCTTTAATCAACATCGCTAGTAACCTTGAAAACATATTTTTTGGTCAGGTATTTTTAGTTCAAAGAATGGATCCTTCCATGGGTTATACCGATTGGCTTCCGGTGTATTTGGCGGGAGATTTCGAGCAAAAAACGCGAGCGCCATTTCCCGCCTTTTCTCAGTGAGATTCGCACGACGTCCGACTGTCACGTAGTCGGAAATAACGGTTGTAGTTATTTCTTCTTTATATATAACGGGTAGTTATTTCTTCTTTATATATAACGGGTAGTTATTTCTTCTTTATATATAACGGGTAGTTATTTCTTCTTTATATATAACGGGTAGTTATTTCTTCTTTATATATAACGGGTAGTTCAGTTTCTTCTTTATATATAACGGGTAGTTATTTCTTCTTTATATATAACGGGTAGTTATTTCTTCTTTATATATAACGGGTAGTTATTTCTTCTTTATATATAACGGGTAGTTATTTCTTCTTTATATATAACGGGTAGTTATTTCTTCTTTATATATAACGGGTAGTTATTTCTTCTTTATATATAACGGGTAGTTGTTTCTTCTTTATATATAACGGGTAGTTATTTCTTCTTTATATATAACGGGTAGTTATTTCTTCTTTATATATAACGGGTAGTTATTTCTTCTTTATATATAACGGGTAGTTATTTCTTCTTTATATATAACGGGTAGTTATTTCTTCTTTATATATAACGGGTAGTTATTTCTTCTTTATATATAACGGGTAGTTATTTCTTCTTTATATATAACGGGTAGTTATTTCTTCTTTATATATAACGGGTAGTTATTTCTTCTTTATATATAACGGGTAGTTATTTCTTCTTTATATATAACGGGTAGTTATTTCTTCTTTATATATAACGGGTAGTTATTTCTTCTTTATATATAACGGGTAGTTATTTCTTCTTTATATATAACGGGTAGTTATTTCTTCTTTATATAGAACGGGTAGTTATTTCTTCTTTATATAGAACGGGTAGTTGTTTCTTCTTTATATAGAACGGGTAGTTATTTCTTCTTTATATAGAACGGGTAGTTATTTCTTCTTTATATATAACGGGTAGTTATTTCTTCTTTATATATAACGGGTAGTTATTTCTTCTTTATATATAACGGGTAGTTATTTCTTCTTTATATATAACGGGTAGTTATTTCTTCTTTATATATAACGGGTAGTTATTTCTTCTTTATATATAACGGGTAGTTATTTCTTCTTTATATATAACGGGTAGTTATTTCTTCTTTATATATAACGGGTAGTTATTTCTTCTTTATATATAACGGGTAGTTATTTCTTCTTTATATAGAACGGGTAGTTATTTCTTCTTTATATATAACGGGTAGTTATTTCTTCTTTATATATAACGGGTAGTTATTTCTTCTTTATATATAACGGGTAGTTATTTCTTCTTTATATATAACGGGTAGTTATTTCTTCTTTATATATAACGGGTAGTTATTTCTTCTTTATATATAACGGGTAGTTATTTCTTCTTTATATATAACGGGTAGTTATTTCTTCTTTATATATAACGGGTAGTTATTTCTTCTTTATATATAACGGGTAGTTATTTCTTCTTTATATATAACGGGTAGTTATTTCTTCTTTATATATAACGGGTAGTTATTTCTTCTTTATATATAACGGGTAGTTATTTCTTCTTTATATATAACGGGTAGTTATTTCTTCTTTATATATAACGGGTAGTTATTTCTTCTTTATATATAACGGGTAGTTATTTCTTCTTTATATATAACGGGTAGTTATTTCTTCTTTATATATAACGGGTAGTTATTTCTTCTTTATATATAACGGGTAGTTATTTCTTCTTTATATATAACGGGTAGTTATTTCTTCTTTATATATAACGGGTAGTTATTTCTTCTTTATATATAACGGGTAGTTATTTCTTCTTTATATATAACGGGTAGTTGTTTCTTCTTTATATATAACGGGTAGTTATTTCTTCTTTATATATAACGGGTAGTTATTTCTTCTTTATATATAACGGGTAGTTATTTCTTCTTTATATATAACGGGTAGTTATTTCTTCTTTATATATAACGGGTAGTTATTTCTTCTTTATATATAACGGGTAGTTATTTCTTCTTTATATATAACGGGTAGTTATTTCTTCTTTATATATAACGGGTAGTTATTTCTTCTTTATATATAACGGGTAGTTATTTCTTCTTTATATATAACGGGTAGTTATTTCTTCTTTATATAGAACGGGTAGTTATTTCTTCTTTATATATAACGGGTAGTTATTTCTTCTTTATATATAACGGGTAGTTGTTTCTTCTTTATATATAACGGGTAGTTATTTCTTCTTTATATATAACGGGTAGTTATGTAGTTATGTTTTCGAACTAAATAGCGAAGGCAAGGCAGAGAAAGTCAACAAGTTATTAGAATTTTAAAAATACGAGAACTGAATACTTGTCAAACATCACTTTCTAAAAAGTTCTATATAGCTAAATATATAAAATAAATGATAATAATAATAATAATAATAATAAGTAAATGAAAAATAAATAAAATAAAAATAAATAAAATAATAATAATAATAATAATAATAATAATAATAATAATAACAACAAATGATAATGAAAATTCCATAGAAAATATCCTGGATTAATTTCAGTGAATCCTAAGGCTATTAATCAGAGGTGTTAAGTAGCTAGAACAGCGGTACTAGCTGTCATGGCAACAAAAGAAGAAAGTCTCCTCCGTTTCTATGGTAACCAAAATGTTGATATATTGGCATAAATATCTCAGTATGACGTAAAATGGTACAAAAGAATTAGATATACTGGATGCAAGGATAGTTCTGGAGAAGTTCAGAATCAAGAGAAGAATCATTAATTACCTGAAGAAAACGCGTCTGTTTTACTGCACATAAAACGACCAAGTTTCATTAAAGTCTAAAAGCAGTGCCGCCATTTAATTTAATATTAAAATATTATCATCATTAATAATTGATTATTACCATTGTTATTATTCAATGAACTTTTTTAAGCTAGAAATGACAAAAAAAGACTAGCGAAAATAAATAACGAATGTCGGCCATTTTTATTTATTTTTTTGTTTTGGCGATCACTTTTGGGTTTTTATTTTAATTAACGCGAAATCTTCCCGATGTTGGTGTAAATTCATCTATACTCAGATTTTTAACAAAGAAAAATTAATTTGTGATCAAGACTGTAGTTGAGTCGAAATTTTAAAAAGGTATACGCTTTCCTTTTATTCGGTGTTTCTTAAAGTTTCATTCTTTTTTATCATATATGATTCTTCTTCATTACATGATATTATTTTATCTTTTTTCTTCATGGGACGAAACATGGAATTTACATCAATAAAATGAAAAGACAAACATGAATCCTTGAAAAGTCCACTTCACGCATAAGCGGCTCACGCGAGGGTTTTAAAAAAAAGAAATCCCAACAGTTACAACAATACTAGTATCAAGGTAGTTGATTTCATTTTCTCTTAATTTTTCCCCCAACCTAATTTCAATCACTGTGAAATTAGTCCTTCTTGTTGCATTTACTAGAAAAAGTTTGCTGTTTTGCTCTCATTTAACTCTTCTATTGATGTAGTTTTATACATGGTTTCCTAAAGAGAATTCTGGTGGACAGATAAGCCAGAGATATTTCTGATGAACCGACAAAAATACTCCACTAAACAAATGCATTGAACCTATACATATAAAAAATTCTTCAATGGTCAAAATGACTTGAAGTAGCTATTTTGCAACTTGTTTGACAGTTTTATAGAGCGGTTGATTCGCTCCCCTAGAATCAAACCCTAAATGTTTGAGACTATAGTACTGATCTCGACTTTTTCAACACTAATTCAATATGAGAACGACCCTGCATGTTGCTAGGAAAGACCTTTGGAGTTTTCTAGTTTTCTTCAGCACAATACCGATAGAGATGAAATTACCGAATTCGCAACAAAGAACAAGAAAAGATAAAACTTACCAACTGCTCAAAATTAGATGAAAAGTGGCTCGTCTTTAGCTGTCGTGTCTGCAATATCCCTGAAAAAGAGGACAGAATTTTATCTCCGTATGGAACGGGAAGAGATTCGATGGGGGAATTCCTTGGAGAGGGAATACCTTTATCAGTTTCATCATCAATAATTTCAATACGGGTAAATGTGGACACCAGTTACATGACGATGTTTGCAGGTTGCTGTATTGATAGCAATATATCATACTGGACAACTCCAGCTAATGGGATATGAAATATTTACTAAATGGGCCCTTTTTTTGAAAGGAATGTCACTTACAACACCAGGACAATTTAGCAAGTTTAAGCTGAATGCAACATAACAATTTATGTCTTTAACTTGAAGTTTGAAATTTGAAAAGTGAAAAGCTTTACAGAGACTATTAACTTTTCGTTTTCAATTTACATATTTAATTTGAAAAAGGAACAGTCACCAGTCGTGTTTGTCACTTTTTAATTAGCGGAAAGTTGTACCTCAGTAAAATAAATAAGTTTAAAGTTTAAAGTGTCATGAAGTGAGTTCAAACTGTTTTTAACATTTAAGCATTTGCTGAAAAGAAAAGAAAAGAAGGAACGAAGGAAGGAAGGAACGAAGGAAGGAACGAAGTATAGAAGAAAAGAGAGAAGAAAGAAACTATAGAAAGGAAGGAAAGAAAAAAAAAAAAAAAAAAAAAAAAAAAAAGAAAACTGAGAAATAAAGAAGGAACTTTTTTGAAGGAAAAGGAAAAAAAACAAAAACAAAAACCCATATTTTGAATCATTTCATTTACAAGATATTTGAGTGTTGTGATCTCTCCACCTTGTTGAAAGGTATGTATATATATTTCGATATTTATTCTATGATGCTATATATTTTTACAACATTTTATGATAGTTAAAGACAGTTTTTATTAAAGTTTTTTTTTTTCTAAAAAAAAAAAATAATAATAATAATAAAAATTAATAATACACAAAAAAGAAAGAAAATATATTAGCATATGAAAGACAACTGGGAAAGAAGAAATACAAAACAAAGAAACCGCAGAAACAAAGAGAAAGAAAGAAGGAAAGAAAGAAAGATAGAAAGAAAGAAAGAAAGAAAGAAAGATAGATAGAAAGAAAGAAAGAAGGGAAGGAAGGAAGGAAGAAAGAAAGAAGGAAGGAAGAAAGAAAAAACGAATAACTGGAAAAAAATCTAAATGTATCTCAAAATGATGTTTTCATTTCAATAGAAATGATAGCCACAATATCGTACATTATCGTTACGAGAACATAGATAGATATATTGGATTCATCAAGCCAGTCTTATGAATGCTACAGTACTTCAATTTCTAATATTCAGTATAGACAGCTTATTTTTGTAATCATACTACGAAAATGTGTGGAATATATAGCCAACATTCTTATTGGGTTAAAAATAGTTCTAAAAAATACGAATGGTATCAACAAAGTATCCGCTGTACAAAAATTAATATTTTAATAATTTCTAAGTATGCAATTTTTGTTCTTTTAAAATAAGAATGCTGAGATACAGCTAATTGCAAGATGGTTGTTATATGAAAATAAAAAAATAACAGAAAAAATAGTTCTAAAAAATACAAATGGTATCAACAAAGTATCCGCTCAATGTACAAAAATAAATATTTTAATAATTTCTAAGTATACAATTTTGTGTTCTTTTAAAATAAGAATGCTGAGATACAGCTAATTACAAGTAGGTTGTCATAAAGAAATAAAAAAATTAAAAATTGGAATTAATAATTTTTGCAAAACCAGCAGATTTAATAATTTCACTTATTTGAAGGTATAGACTGATAATTTTGAGATAATCTGTTGTCTTACTAAGTAGTTATTCTCATTAATCTAGGTGGCTTTAGAATCGAAATAAATAAATATATTTATAATTTATTCCTATTTGTTATTTTTATATGACAACGTTCTTGCAATTTGGTGTAAGCATTTCCCAAGTTAACAAGAGCGTAATGAAAGCGCAATATGGTTAAAGGCACTTACGAATTACGAACATCTCATTGAGCTAGAAGGGAAAAAAACAAGAATCGGAAAAAATTGCTGAAAAAAACTTAGACTATTGACTAATTTATATAAAATATATAATAGCTTGGAAAGTAGGAACAGTTAGATATTCGAAGACTCAGCTTTGAGAGCCAGTTGAAAAGACTCAAGTCTGTGAAGATGCAATTCGATGAGCTGATCAAAATCAGGGCATGGCTAACTCACAGATTGAGCCCTGAAACAACTTCTGGACTGATCTAAGTCAGGGCATGGATCACAGATCGAGTTTGGTTTGGCAGAGGGAGAAAAATCGTAGAACCCGGAGAACAGCCCCTGTATCAGGGAAGAGACCAAACAAACTCTACTCACATGTGATGCTGAGTCCAAGAATTAAGCCTGAGACCCCAGAGGCGAGAGGCGAGTGTATGAGTACCACTGAATGGCGGTTACAACGGAGAATTTGAAAATTCGTTTAACTGGTAAATATGCTTCAAGCAACTGATCGTTGTTGCACAAGAATTTTACTTGTTGCTGGACAGACAGACAGATTCTAGTTAACATGTGAAGTACTGAAACAGCAAAATCATGACACTTCCTGGTATAGTTCCAATCCTACAGAGACCTACAGACGTACCATCACAAGTTGCCATGGCTACATGACCTAACAACATGATTGGCTGAGAAACCATCTTGAGGTTTTTGATTGGTCGAGTCGAATATGATTATCTGATCATTGATTGGCTGGTTTGATGACGCTATTGGTTTAAAACTGCTCTGGGAACAGCCGGTTTTAGTGAGGTAAGACGTGATGAAAGGTAGATCAATATTGCAGAGAGTTTTTATAATATTTTCCTAGCTGGTTTAATGTTGAATCAAGCATGATGCCAAGCACGTATCATCGAATATCTCAAAATGACCGACAAACTTATTAAAAGTAAAAAATCAGCATGCAAAAAGAAAAAAAGAAAGAAAGAAAAAGTAAGAAAAAAGTAATGGAAGAAGGAAGGAAGAAAGAAAAAGGGAGAGAAAAAGGAAGAAAAAAGAAAGGATGAAAGGAAAGTAGGGAAAATGAAAGAAAAAAGAGAGAAAGAAAGAAACAAGAAATACGAAAAGAAAGAAAGAAATGAATGAAAGATGGAAAGTTAAAATCCATGTCATAGAAAAGCCTTTAACTATAATATTATTATATTATTATCATTTATTTATTTCCAATTTGCTTAACGTTTTGCATGCTTACAAAATTCATAGCTTATTATTATTATCATTATTATTATCTTTATAATAATTATTATTGCAGTCATTAAAACACCCTAATTCTTTTTTTCCTTCTATTATTACGATTGGTACTATTATTATTATCATTGTCATCATCATTATACATTTTACTCAGTATCTCAATTTTGATTGGTCGAGAGCCCTCAGATAACCCTGATATCACGTGAACTCGACATGTTATGTATGATAAAACAATTATTGAATTCGGTTTTCGCATGACATCGTAAATTATTAAGACCTCGGCCGTTTTATCCGCCATAGCCTACGGCTTCGGCAGATAACACGGCCTTCAGTCGTTTTCTTCATGATATTTTTTGGATGTTTTTTCGTTCAACTTTCTCTGAGATAAAACAGTGGGGGGAAAGCATTGAAAACCATCAAATCAGGCTTAAGGGAAACAATCGTTTTAGTTATATTATCTTCGTTAGCTGGCATTTCATTACTTAGATTTTCTTTATTACCATGTTCGTGACTAAAGCCTATTCATGTGGAAAATTGTCCTGTTGTATTTTTGAACCAGTCGATACCCAATTTCGATAGCTCAGTTAATGCTTTTGGAAAACAAGTGATAAAATTCAGTAGAGAATATCTTACAAAAAAAATACTGGAATGCTAATTACAGTTTTTATTACTTTGTTTTGCTACGACTTTTGTAGACTAAAGCTCAAGTGTTTTCTTTTTAACTTGAAAATACCAAAAACTTAACCCAGAAAATTAATAGCTAAAACCTGTCAAATACTTAACTGAAAAAAACAGCATGTTAGAAAGCCCTTATAATTTTTATTCTACAGCTTTAGAAGTCTTCAGTGTGAGCTCACTCGTAAATCTACAATTAATTTCACGCATGCGCAACTAAGAGTTCAATATTTGGTCCTCCGGTCACGTGATTTCGTTGCGTAGCATCCTGACAAAGTTTCTCCTTTGAGATACACTCGATTTAGTCGATGAAGATGTAGTCTACTCTCTTGACAGATAGTGATGGCATAAAGACATTTCCTTTTGATAACGTTTTATGCCAAGAACATTTTATTTTTTAATTGATGCAAAAGTCACTTAGTTTGAAAGGCGTTTCAAGTCATTTGTTTAGTCTTAGTCACTTCAACAGAGACGCTTTCTTCGAACTTTCTTTCAATTTTCCTTTTTGCTTAAGATATTCGCTTGAAAAATAAAACAAAGATTGCCATTCTTGAAATTCGTTGACTATTTAGTTCCCGCCTTTTCAATCACGAATCTTCGCGCGCGCGTGCAGAATATTTCCCGGGATTTTTGCTTCAGTAGGCCCCACAAGTTGTATTGACTGATAAGATAAGAGCAAGGAAGAGCAAGGCAACTTGGACGTCATATAAGTAACTACCATTTAGATTTGGCGCCATTTTCGCGACACAACGTCTCAAGAAGTAATAATTAAAGGCTTAATTTAAATGTTTATGCCGTTGCTTTTTAAATATAGGAAATAACATTCTCTTTCCTCAAGCCTCAAGTTTGCTAAACATTGACTTTTCAAGAACCAAAATGTCACGTTCCAGAGACTTTATATGACGGATTTTGGAGTGTTTGTGGACGATATTTTTTGCCTTGGGCTCAGAGATTTCCGTCTTTATTTGCTAGCTCACTCCAATCTTAAGGATTCTTCGAATAAATTCTCGAATTATTTGCTTTTCATTTTCAACCTCCGGCCCTTTTAATTCCAGAAATAAACAAATAATGATCGCTTTTTTAAGAAAGCTTTGATTATTTCTACTCAATTCCGAGATTTTCCTCGAATATTATTTACTTTCCTCTTCGATAAGCAGACACTAAAATATATTTTTCATCTCCATTGAGCGCTTTTTTTGCTTCAGCAAATACCACGACATGGAATACTGCATATGTAAACGGTAATTAGCTCCCCGCTAAGATTAGCAACAAAGCGGTCACCACGCACAAAAGATCTTCATGAAAAGAGATCTTCTAGTTCAATGGGATTTGAAAGTTATGACTACTAAGACTCCAAAAGACTGAAATTACTTTTTTGCGGGAATTCTCCAAATAAACAAAAACGCTGAATCGCTGAAGTTAAATCTTAAACAGCAAAGATTAAAAATTCTACGCATGGAAAAATAATATAATAAATCCTAGGGCAGAATTCTTTGAAATTGATTATTTACGCTAAAGTTGATAATTTTAATTAAGAAATTCTTTCCCAAGTCAGAAAGAGAACTTTTTGAATTAGGAATAATCTTTATAAAATTCACAGCGCATTAGAAGAGAATATTCCCTGCTTAAAGAATAAAGAAAAAACGACTTGCTCTTACCTGCGAGAAATGTGTTCACAAGCTCAACTGCCAGCTAGACTGATAACGGCAGATGTTCCTATATACATACAGACGAAAGCATGTAGAATTTTACTGGGAAAACAATGCAAGCTATCGCAATTAATATATATATATTCTCGTTAAGAAAACGTTCAAAAATTTGATGTCATAGAAAATATGAATTTCCCAACGCTGGAAACAGAATCAAAAGAGACTTGACAACTTGTTCCTGGGCTGGAATTATTAAGATTTTGCTTTCGAGAAAAAAGGAAATTTCGACAGGTTTTCCCCCTAAGACGCTTGTCAAAGTCGACAGAATTTGTTTTTCAAGTGAAAAACATTTCTGAATTTCAAATTAGCAGTCGAAACATCGCGCTTTCAATAAAGTTTAGCGAGCAAAATACAACTAAGACTTAAGAGAACTTTTGAAAAACAACGGAAATCAAATTTCCTTTTTTCCGTTGAAATCAAATTATCAAAGTCTTAATAAAGAAGTTCTGTAAGTAAGTTTTAAGTACATGGAAAAACTCGAAAGTAAAGTGGAAAAATAAACATTGAAAGTCTAGGTAAACTCCTTTACTAATTTTCAAGATGTCCAAAAAAACTTAATGAGCTGCAACTATGAATTAGCTGCGATTTTTTTTATCAGTCAAACGTCGCTCTGGTTCAAGTTTGTGAAGTGAGAGGAAAACGTGCTAATGGTTGTTACTGACAAAAGATATTGGAGAAAAAAGAACGTGCTCTTTCTAGAAATAGTAATGATGAGCACGACAAATGTTTTTAGAAGTAGAATCGGAAGAGTAACGACAACAAATCCGTCTCTCCTGGTCAAGGTTATGCGGATGAGAATGAGAGGATCCGAGTTGCCGTTAATTAAAGTTAGATATCTTAGAAGTAAAGGCCTTGACAGTAAGAACGTATTGTAAAAGAACTTAATAACTGTGGAGCAGGAAGAAAGAAAATAGATGAAGATAGACAGAGAACTAGGTATTTATTAACACACTAATAGAGTTTATTATTATTATGATTAATATCATTATTACTAATATTAAGGAAAGAAAGATAGTAAAGAAAGAAAGAAAAACTTTCGAATGATGAAGTAGAATCATGCCAATTAATGATGATAATAATAGTGATGATAACAATGATACTGATACCAGTGGCAATAAAATATGAATTATGTTGTAATAACCGTAATAACAATAACAATAACAATAATAATAATAATAATAATAATAACAATAACAATAACAACAACAACGAGAATAATAATCATGGTAATAATAATAATATTATAATTAGTAATAGTAATAATAATAATAACTACAACGACGAGAATAATAATCACGGTAATAATAATAATATTATAATTAGTAATAGTAATAATAATAATAACTACAACAACGAGAATAATAATCATGGTAATAATAATGATATTATAATTAGTAATAGTAATAATAATAATAACTACAACGACGAGAATAATAATCATGGTAATAATAATGATATTATAATTAGTAATAGTAATAATAATAATAACTACAACGACGAGAATAATAATCACGGTAATAATAATAATATTATAATTAGTAATAGTAATAATAATAATAACTACAACAACGAGAATAATAATCATGGTAATAATAATGATATTATAATTAGTAATAGTAATAATAATAATAACTACAACAACGAGAATAATAATCATGGTAATAATAATGATATTATAATTAGTAATAGTAATAATAATAATAACTACAACAACGAGAATAATAATCATGGTAATAATAATGATATTATAATTAGTAATAGTAATAATAATAATAACTACAACAACGAGAATAATAATCATGGTAATAATAATAATATTATAATTAGTAATAGTAATAATAATAATAATGGCAACAACAACGAGAATAATAATCATGGAAATAATAATAATATTATAATTAGTAATAGTAATAATAATAATAATGGCAACAACAACGAGAATAATAATCATGGTAATAATAATAATATTATGATTAGTAATAGTAATAATAATAATAATGGCAACAACAACGAGAATAATAATCATGGTAATAATAATAATATTATAATTAGTAATAGTAATAATAATAATAATGGCAACAACAACGAGAATAATAATCATGGAAATAATAATAATATTATGATTAGTAATAGTAATAATAATAATAATAACAACAACAACAACAACGAGAATAATAATAATAATAATAATAATAATAATAATAACGAAGATGGTAATAATACTGACTATCTAAATTAAAATAACTTTATTGACAATTCCTTTAAATAAATTATTTTAATAAAAATTGATAATAATAATGTTGAATGACACAAGTAACATTCATTAGCATCAGCAGTTCTGTTTTTATCATCAACATCAACGATAGTAACGGGCAAGAAAATATGATGACTGCGATGGTGAAAGCGATGACGACTGACCGTGTAGCCAAGAAATTTTACTCAAAAGTCGGCAAACTCCTGTTATAATACATCCATAGAAAATATCATGGTCGTTAACAGAGCCACTTAAGATCAGTTAAAATGGGAAATCTACCTAAAGAAGCGAGTTTCAATTTGCAGAAATTTAACGTAATGTAGACACTGTGTTGGCTTCCCGCCTCTTCGCTTAGAGGAAAAGAGCAAAATAAAAAGACAATACCACGAATCAACTTTGGAATAGCTAAATATATCTCAAAAACAAGCCTAAACACTGAATATATAGAAGGGAAAAAAATGGATACTCACAAAGGATAATTTCGCTTTGTTTCGCGAAAAATGCCAGAGGAAATCCGTTATCCACACGTTGTTAACGGAAGGGAAGCCACTTCAGTGTTAGCGAGAAGAGCGCTAAACATTATAATAAAATTTAAAAAAACAGAAATATTTTTGAGATTTCATTTAAAGAACGGCAGGACACCAGTCTTCCACTCAAACCCTTTGAAAGATGCTTATTTTAAAGCCAATCGCTCAGCCTTGCCAAATAACGATCACCAGATATGTCACTTTTTTATTTAAATAGCATCTACTTAGACAGAGCATATTTCTAATTCAAGAAAAATGATAATGAGCAAAAAAAACCGGATTGACGAGGGAAAAAATTGCTTTCATGTGGTGCAATATTTAAAGTACCACGGATATTCTTCTTTTTTTTTAAAAACGTCTGTCTAGGCCGGAAGTTCACTGCTTTTGAAAACTGAATTTTGTTTTATGAATGTCAAAAAAATGTTTTAAATTCAAAGAGAGATTGAAATAATTTATGCATTTCTTCGCGACAATTAGTAGTAAAGGAGTCTGATAATAGTGGAATAAAGTACTCCTAGTTATACTGAATTTTTACTGTGCACTTGTTAATAAAAAGAAAATCCCTTAATAAGAACAAAGGAGAATTTTCCTATTCTTATAAACGTGTTATCAGCTTAGAATCGTCTTCTAAATTTGGCACTTTGATTCGATCGACAGAGAAGGTGACTGCAGAAAATGGGCGATAAGATTAGAGCTGTGATTTATCGGGAGTTTTCCCCCCGACTGGACGCCCATCCGTAGTTAGAGACTTCAGTTAAGCCTAAACAATGAGAAAATCAGAAAGTCGATCTCGTTTTTCTTGAGTTTGAAGTAACTGGATACGGAAGTCGACGATAAAAAGTTTTCAAGTTTTGACAGCATTTTGAGTGCTTTTCTAAATTTTTTAGCATAATTATCTCTCCTCAACGCAAACTATAAAAATGCTCTTCTAAGTAAATATCTCGTGCATTAAACACACGATTATTTAAAAACTATGGAATAAAAACGTTAATATTTTTTTCGATTTTTTTATTGAAAAATTTATCTCTTGACTCTGAATTGCAAATTCAAAAAAATTAATCAATTCTCTATGGGTCCTTTCATGATTCCCAGGAAAGTAGGAGCTTTGTTCTTTTCATTTTTAAGTACTCATTATAAGGGATACAATTAAAAAGAAAGATGGTATTAATAACAATCAAAGTCAAATTCACGGAAGTTGGACTGTGTCAGTATTACTTGGTTGAATCGCTTTAAACCTCCGCGAAATTGTTTTAAAAGAGCTTATTTGACTTGAAATTGAAGATATATTTTGCTTATTTTTAATGATGAAAGAGACGAAATTATAACCGGCTCATTTTTTGAATCCTATTTCAGTTTTTAATAAAGAAATTTGAAGATTGTAAAAAGAGGATTCTTCTTCTCATATCTAATCCACTTAAAATCCAAATAACTTCTCCAGCGTAGTGCTAGAACACACAGCTCTTAATTTTTTTCCAATTTCTTGTTCACAAGTACTGCATTTGATAAAGGTGATAAGAGTGTGCTAATGTACCTCTAAATCACAAGATTATCGCCTTTCGACTGTATATCCTGTTCTACTCTTTCTAAAACTCCGCCATATTATAAAAGTCGCTCTCAAAAGATCACCGAAATCTCAGATCACTGTTTGTAGAAAGTCTTAAGTTCGACCGTTTAAAATAAATAAGATCCAAGGTTCATAAAAATATAATTTTAACTACGTTTTCGATGTCATTTTTGGGGAATATTTCAGGAAAATTATGATATATAAAAACTAATATTTTATGGTGTTTTCAGTTTAGAATTTTTGGTGAAAATTGAGTAAAACATCTGTCACCAAAAATACTACACTAACTATAATTTTAGGCTTAAACAAGAGTAAGAATAGCAATTTTTAAGACATAGAGCTTTGATATTTTCGTATTTTAGTGAGTTTTCTCGATTCAATCCATAACGTTTCAATCCGTTCGTCAGATGAGAACCGACAATTAGCTTCAAGTTATATACATAACATGGAATCGCGAACATTATTAAAACAGCCAATATAATGCTATAACTACTCACCTACGACTCATCTAAGCGTTTGAAAACTGTCTTGGTTGAGAAATATTGAGATTTCTTGACTCATATCTATTTGTTTTGAAGAAAAAGAAGAGTCAGTATGTAAGCGAAAGGCGAACAGCGAAGACGAAGGATTTTGTGTACAATATTAGAAAATTTTGAATAATAATAATAACATGTAATGGCTATCGATTTGGGTTAAATATCCTTCGATTAATTTTATGAATCAGAAGGAAAAGAAAAAGAATGAAAGAATAAAAGGAATTGAAAATGTTGGAAACACTATATGAATTTCATGATGATTTGTATTTGAGTTCGTATTCAATTCACAGATCTTTGAGCTTCATGAAAACATTTACATCGATTAACAATCGTATAAAATCATCAGCAGTTCGAAAATTCTCTTCATTCGTCTCTTGTACAATTTTACTAACCTCAGAAAGTAAAATCCCATCACCCGAAACAGTCTCAAAGCAGTTAGAGAAGTTTAACACAGGACTGACCGATACTAGAATAATGGTGGACTATGTATTGAAGCTCAGTCGCTGTCGGGAGACTTACTCATTCAAGAATACAGAATGACCATATGAAAACAAACCCCAGAATCACCAAACATTGCTGTGCAAACATAATAAGATCTTCCAGTCAAATAAATACCGTATAAATATAGAACTTGTAGTACAGAATTACAAGAATAGTTTGTACAAATTTAAACTGGCTATATATATTTTTTGTCATTAATAGTGATAATAATCTAAAAATAAATCCTTCTAGTAAACGTTTATGTGTATGAGAATTATAAATATTAGGTGCGATTGGTTGCTTTCGCTCGATTGACTTTTCAAAGCCGAATAAAAAGTTAGAGCGAGAATACCTTGAGTTCTGGATATTCCAGTAAAGTCTGACTTTTCTTGGATATTTTACCTCGTTAGACGGGAATCACTTGATGTAAATTCTCTCCTTTGCTTAAATCATTTATTAATGATTTGTTTAATTTAAATATGTGTATCGTACACTCACATTAGTAGTTCTTTGAGGTGAAGAATAGAAGAATTAGTCAATGGCTTTGGGTATTGTTAACTTCTAAATGCTCTTGACAGACTTTTTTTGTACGAAAAGAAAATAATCTCAAGGCATTATTTCATGTGAGGTTTCTAATAAATAATTGAAGCATAAAACTCTTTCATTTCAAGAAAATTTTTGCATTTCGTACCAAAAAATAAAAATAAAAAACGTTTGAATTAGCAAGAATTTGTCGTTCTCATGGCAACAGAAACCTGTAATTATGGTGTGAGAAATAAGAAATAATTATGGTGTGAGAATAAGTGGATTTTAAGGAGGAAAACTTAAAGAAAATTAGCTAAAAATTGCACGGGTAATTTGCACGAGAATGAGCCAGAGAAAAAACGTGAGATTCGAAAGTTATTAAGAATTGAAATTCAAAAACCTTTAATCGCTAGTTTGAAGTCTTAATCCTGTCAAAATTATCCGTCGTGTTGCGCATTTTTAGTGTCAGGTTCAGATGTCTTCAACAAACAGATCCAAAAAGTTCCCGTTTTCATTTCCTTAGAGCCCTTAAAACCAGTCAGTGATGCGTTCGGAACAGCTTATAGGTAACACTTAACTAAACCTCTAATGTTGCGTCTACAACAAAGACCACGAAGATGTGATTGCAAACATTGAAAGAGAACTTCCTAAAAATAAATACAAATTGGCTAAAATGTGCTTATTCTAGGGGCTCATTTTTCAATCCACCTATTATCGCCATTACCGATGGTTTCTCTGCAAACATTTGAATAGGTTTCATGCTTCTATTGAATCAAGTAAGCTGCAACGCTGCGAAGAGAATAAAAGACTCCTCAACTACGAAAGAGTGAGCTAATTTCGACCAAGAAAAAAACACTAAAACTATAGCAATTTCTTGAAAAGTGGAGTCTTCAGATATTGCACGAGGCTAGGAAACATCGGATATTATTAAAATAGGAATTTAGTATAACAAAGATATGTATTGTTTTATCGCGAAGAGACGACATGTAACAAGCTCTGAATGGTAAAATGCATTAGCTAGACACACATAAAGAAATTGATAAAGAATACGCTTTAAACATGAAACAAAAGGATATAAATAAAAGACGGCAAGCATTATTTTCTAAAGCTTACTAATTTACGTCTTAAAAATTAATTTTGTTTGTCAACTTCAGAGCAAAAGCGAGAGACGTGAGTCAGGAGTTATGCACAGTGTTCATATCTTTTCGTAAAATCAGTGTTACTATTTAGCTGAAAACCTATTTCGAAGTTTTTGTTCCTAAAACGTGACTTCAGATACCCTAGTTGGGCTATTTTCGATATGCCATTAACTGCCATTGTCAAATTATACGGAAAAATTGCACATACCAGGATGGGAGCTGTCAAAATGTTATTACAGTTGGACACACGAGTCAACTGCGATCATTAAAATCATTTTTAGCAACAAGATAGACGGCTTGAAGGCGCAGAAATACGAGCAACAAAATCGTGCAATTTGTCGCGCAACATTGTTGCATTGCAAGTTGCAGAGTGAACTTTGCTCGTATTACCACCCCGTGCAACAACAATATTTTGTTGCGCGACTTTGTTGCTGAAGTAAAAACGCTTTTTACTCACTGCCACAATGAAAATGTGTTGCACTATAGTTAATAGATGATTTTTCAAATGTAAAACATTACAATTTTTATTATTTTTATTTATTTCAAGATTTGTATGAAATTTTATTTGAGATTTTTATGAAAATCTTTCTCAAAATCTAAAACGATTTTTAAACTAATAATTTAACTTAATTTGGAGTTTTTTCGATTCACTGTCGTCACTCATCATTCCCTAACAATTGTTTTCATTTATAGTCATTTTCTCGATCTAAACTTTTTTCTATTTGAGTTTTCATTTAATATTTATTATCTTATGTTATCTTATCTTATAAGCGTTTAAACTAAAAAAGCACTACAACTGCTTTCTTAATATCACTGGCGTAATGGCGTAACTTTCTTTTTTAATGAAAAACTAAAAATGCGTGGATCTCAAATGGCTTTTGTATCCAAGCACTGCGATTGGTCAGCTGGAATGTCTCTGAATTGCGATTGGTTGAAAGCAGAACCCAATTGAGTGTCAAGGTACCAAGCGTTTGCCAAGTCATATAAGATCTCGACTTTAATACGTCTAGAGTAAACTTTGTCTATCAAATATTTCTAGAGTTGAAAAATGGTATCAATAGTTGAATGAGAAAGTGACGCTTGTGTTAATTACTTTTTACCGCTAAATCTTCTGACACGTTTTTCAATAGCTTAGTTTTTTGAGTTGGCGTAGACCTAAATGACAATGGCTTAATTGGTCTTATTTAAGGTTTTTTTATTTCTCTTTTTTCTTCTTTTCCTTATCTCTGCTGGGTATTTCGTGGAAATTCACGCACACATGCATTAAAGTAAAAAAAAGTTATTTCAATGCTAAATTTAAAAAATATATATATATTGAGAAAGCTGATTCAATGCAGTTTTGGAAGTCACTTGGAAAATCGACCAAAGGTGCTACTTACAGTGATATAGAAGACTGCTTAATAATTGCAATTTTAAGTTAAAAGTGATTTCACTGGAGTTCAAATTTAAAACTCCTCGTTGCTATGGGAATTACAATATGATGCTACGCCTCAAAGAAAAACATCGAGAAAACCCTTTTGCAGTTGTCGTTCTTGTCTGCACTTGAACCTATGCGAAGGTATTAGGTAAACAAATGCCAGATAAAACTTGATTTTAAATATAAAAAAGTGATTTTACTCTGTCCATCAAAAAAAGTAAGCATAATACAAAGTAATAGACACGAATTCTATTGTTTTCTTTTGGGTAATGGTCGCTAATTATATGCAATTTCGTTTCACGGGCAAGTAAAATCTCTCTAATGAACTCTAATTGAACTATACTATCAAGGAAAGCAAATCTTATGAAGATAAAATCTTTTCTCCTATTCAATAATTTGGTTCTAATTTAGTTCTAATAAGCCGGTTTTGACAAATATTTGACACATGCGTTCAGTAAACTGTTCCACGCATTCAGTGATTCATTATCAGAAACTATACTGATTTTTGAAACAGCATCATTATTATATACTTATTATTATATCATTACTATATTAAATACTAGTATTACTGAGGAAAAATAAGGCTAAGGATTGATAAACTTTTCCCTAATTCGAATAAAGGACCACGAAACAATAGCTCCAAGTCGAGGTTGAACTTGACACAGTAAAAATGTGAACACATTAAGTCCAACCTCGTCAGTCTCGATCAAGTGAAGAGTCCCCTTCACAGTTCCCTGACATGAGGAGACCTTGCAATGATAGAGACATGCGAATAATTGTCCAAGGTGTTAAAAAAGGTCTCTATCATTGCAAGGTCACGGTTCGTCTCGCTTCGATGCAAAGGCACGGCTACCTTTCAAGATGGCGCAGGGAACTGTGAAGGGGACTATTCGAGAAAGATCTATTGTTCCTAGGCAATAATTTAACGTTTTTTAAATTTTGTTTATCACTAAGTAATCAGTTTCGAAGTTCATCACATATTTACCAAAATAATACCTAATATGGAAGCGGCGATAGGGCTTTAGCTCCGCCTTCTCGTTGACATGTTACTCAGAGTACTAGATCAGAGAGGAAGGAACCTCTGGTGGCAATGCCATGGTAACCACTCTTTATCCAACTGATAGCGGTGGTGGTAATAATGCATTCGCCTCACACATCTGGGGTCTCGGGTTCAATTCTTCGACTCTGATCACATGTGAGTCGTCTCACTAGTGTGGTAAGCTAGTGTGGGCTGGTGTTTCTAATGAAACAGTTGTGATAAAAAATTATCTTTTTATCACAACATGCCCTGACTTTCATGAGTCCTGAGGTTGTTTCAGGGTTCAATCTGTGAGTTAACCGTGCCCTGACTTTGATCAGCCCAGAGGTTGTTTCAGGGTTTGATCTGTGAGTTAGCCATGCCCTGACTTTGATCAGCCCAGAGGTTGTTTCAGGGTTTGATCTGTGAGTTAGCCATGCCCTGACTTTGATCAGCCCAGAGGTTGTTTCAGGGTTTGATCTATGAGTTAACCGTGCCCTGACTTTGATCAGCCCAGAGGTTGTTTCAGGGTTTGAGAGCATCGGTCGGTTCCGGTATTAATACAACTATGATGTTAATTTTTTAAAGTATTTACGGAACAAACTCAAATAACCTTTCAAATAACAAATTGACTAGAAAATGGATGTAGAATCCGCTCGGCAATTTTCTAAATACAACGACAGAAATATCCCCTAGTGTGGATGAAACACCTTTAAAAAGTCAACCATTTATACAGCTCAATAATTTATAAGAATACTAGAACAAAGTCCACGCATGCAATGTGTGATGGCGCCCAACTCGTCCCCAATGGCGTTATTTCTCACTGCGCATGCGCAGTAAGACACACCGGCTCTGGGAACGAGATTGGATGGCGCCCTAAAAGAAGCGACGGGGAGAACTGAGGAGTCCGACTTCAGGATTTCCGTCACTATCAAATAAACAGGTCTCCATCGACAAAGGAATCATAAATCACCAATAACGGAAAATATGATTACAAAGTAGGAAAAGTAGTATTAGCGGTATGTACCATTGTAGCGGACCGTTCCTCTTTGATCACGTAGTTTTGGGGGATTCCGAAAATCTTGACATACCGGATATAATTCTAAAGCACTAGAAAAGAAGATCGATCTTTGTCATTTGAACAAGTCGCGTACAGTCAACTCGTACACCTATATTTGAGTTTCTCATCGAACTATATTGATGTGTCTTGAGCTTTCAGGCGTTAGAGGTAAAAAAAGAAATGATACTCAAGGGAATGGCACGTTCCAAGAAATGTGAACGTTCACCAGCCAAGCTAACTTGCGGCAAAGCTATTTTCGATGTACTAAGCTCGAAAAAAACTGCTAAAAGATTGATAGAATGAACTTAAAATGACAAACAAATCGACAAAGAAGACACTAAAACCGAGGAAGGAACTAACATCTTCAAGGAGCTAAATGCAAACACCAAGCGCCGGATTGTATCCACGTACACATCTGATCTCAAAAACTTAATCATCTCGAATATGACTCCAGGAAGGCTGTACGACAAGATAAAAAGACTCCAGAAAGACTAGAAAAACTCCAAAACGACTTCAAAAAGATTGGACAAAGATCGCAGAATCAGTCCCCATTATGGCTCCATTCATCCACAGACAAGCAAAACATTTCAGGATGTATTTAGAACGGATATTACTTACTTACGGGCCAGTGCAGTTGGCCTTGGTTATACAGGAGATAATGTTTCCGCTCTCGTAACGATGTTGCATTTGTACAAGAGACATGTTCCGGATCTCTCATTGTATATATAGTACAAAGTTACGCGAGTTTGTGTGTCACAAATTGATTTGAAATATTTCCGTGCTCTTGACACAATTAATTGAAGCTTTTGAAAACAGGTTTTTGATTCGGTTTTGGAAAAGAAACCTTGAAAAAATCAAAGTAAAGAAATGATAAACTTAAGTTTGAAAAAAATCGCAGTTTAAGAAATTAAAAGTTCGAAGTGGATTCCTAATCTAGGTACGCAATGCTCTGTTTGTTGAAGGAAAACTTCCAGCCATTTCTATTATCTCTCCCAAAAATATAATATTTTCAAAAAATAATTATTTGTGGAAGATATTTAATCCCCGGATGAGTGTTATCTTTTTTATTATCAGGTAAGAGCTGTTTTTATCGATGGAAAGAAAGAGTAACTAAGAATAAATTAAAAACAAAGCGATATACTGAAAAACTCTCCAACACTAGAAATGGAACAGACTGTTTATTATAGGAAAATGGAAGAAACGAAAAGAAAAAAGGAGGAAGAAAGAAAGAAAGAAAGAAAGGAAGAAAGAAAGAAAGAAAGAAAGAAAGAAAGAAAGAAAGAAAGAAAGAAAGAAAGAAAGAAAGAAAGAAAGAAAGAAAGAAAGAAAGAAAGAAAGAAAGAAAGAAAGAAAGAAAGAAAGAAAGAAAGAAAGAAAGAAAGAAAGAAAGAAAGAAAGAAAGAAAGAAAGAAAGAAAGAAAGAAAGAAAGAAAGAAAGAAAGAAAGAAAGAAAGAAAGAAAGAAAGAAAGAAAGAAAGAAAGAAAGAAAGAAAGAAAGAAAGAAAGAAAGAAAGAAAGAAAGAAAGAAAGAAAAAGAAAAGAAAACTGAAAAAGTAAGACGAACAACAAACAAACAAGAAATGACAAAGGGAGAGAAGGCAAAAAGAATGGAAAAAATCTGCAAGGAATAAAAATAGAAAAGAGAAAAGGAAAAAAGTACGAAAGCAAAAGATTACCTCGTACCTTCAGTTGAACTGAGAAACAACATGAATTCGACTGGATTCTTTATGGAAAACCCTAATAATTTTTCAGTCCATTACAAAATAATAGTGTCACGATCACCAACTTGAAAAACAATCTATTGAACTCTATAATCCACGCAATAACTAAAGACACCTGTATCGAGAATGCACTGGTCACAAGTAAGGACAGCAATTGGCTCACCATAACACTGAGGTCAAGCTTCCAATATGGCTGCTCGTACTTCCTTGGGAATCAAGGGTGGTGTAGTGGTAGTACACCTGCCTCTCACCTCTGGGGTCTCAGATTCGATTTCCAGACTCGACATCACATGTGAGTAGAGTTTGTTAGGTCTCTCCTTTGATTCAAGTGTTTTTCTCCGTATTCTCTGGCATTCCTCCCTCCACAAGACCAACACGCTAAACTCCAAATCGATCTGTGAATAAGTAAGCCTTATCCTGACATTGACCATCCCAGATGTAATTTCAAGGTGTCGATAAAATTTTACGGTTTTTCTCATTTTACTCTAGCACATATTTCGACTAAAATGGCCTTTTACTGAAAACCAAAATATATCTTTTTTTCATTTACATTATCTATTAGATATTTCTTATAAACATAGAAGCAGAACTGAAATAGAGATTCTGTGTTTTGATAGTGATAGTTTTATCTTTTAGTAATCGTAAAGATCAGAATCATAATCTCCTATTCTCAGTCTAACTTCGTTTCCTTGTGACTTAAACTTTGATTACAACGCCAACTTTGATTATTGCTGTATATATAAGCTACAGTACTGACGATCCCAATGTCGGAATCCGATTCTAACGTCCAGTCAAAATATACGCGAATAGACATTTTTTTACCGATACGGCGACAATCTTGGATTTTTTTATTTTCAGTAATGGATGCATGCCGAGGGGGGCAATTATTGTAAAATTTATAGTATGCACAGCTGTCAGAGTGACTATTTATATAAATGTGTACAATCCAATGAGAAACACATCTAAAACCCAACTGAATTTGCTAGTAGTTGGAGCGATATGTTACACCAAAGCGTAAAATTATCTGAGAAAGTATCCCCGCTACTCTATGCTTCATAAATATTTCCACGGTTTGCCCCTCAGAATCCTATAATCTAAGATGGCTGCCATGTCGGTAAGAATGTCTATTCGACTTGAATAGTCTTGAATAGTAAATGAAAAATAAGTTGACTTCGGGCAAAAACAACCTTTACATTTTCATTAACATGAAAATTAACTCCGATATGTTAAATTATTAATTATTTAAAATAAAGTCGAGTGCTAATTTTCTAAAATTTCACGACTTAGTGATAATAAGAAAAACGAATAGATTTTACAGATGTAAGGTTTCGCTGGAGTACGGAGTACTAACTGCTTGTTGTTTCATAAACAAAGAGTTACGGTGACGTAAAAATTGTTTAAAACTGTAATTTCTAAATCTATCGGCTTTTTAGAGGTTTGGAAAAAATTATTATCAAACGAAAATATAACATACATGAACATAAAAAGCGAGTTCTTTCTTGTAGCTTAAGGGTCCAATTCGGAAATATAATTTTCTTATCATGAATAAAAAATACGATAAAATATTTCTTGAAATTTAAATTTCCACTTTTTCTTACCTCGTCAAGGACACAGTTTGCCAAGCGTTGGAGACTTTACTCAAGGCAAAAATCAGTGGAACCGCAGTTAACAAACGACTTAACACACTGTACTAGCATTAAGTTGGCTTTTTTCTCAATTTTTTTTACTTGTTGACATTTTGTCAAGTAGAATAGGTATCTTGTGCGGAAAACTGATCGATTATGCGACGTTGGACTGGAGATTCAATACGAAATAGCAAAGAATTGCTTCGTTTACATAAAACTATGTCAGTCAGTTTGTGGAACTCGTAACTAAGGAAGATGAAAGCTGTTTCAACATCAAAAAAAGCACAGTTTCTTTAGAATTATTCCATCTTTACATTACATCCCATTCGAACTTAAAGAGAAATATGTTGATTAAAAATTTGGTAAAATTTGGCTACTCACTTAGTCCATTAGATGAGGAACGCGTTTGCACAGAAGCCCTTGGTACACTCGAGACCATTTGCAAGTTGAACTCCTCGCTTCGGGGAAAAGAGAGTTGGACTCAAACCTATTTGTCAAAAACTGACGTCTGCTCGTCTTGCCACTGAAAGAGACAGGTAAATTGGTCGAGATGTCAGTTTTTTCAGACAATACAATTTTAATAGAATAAATAGTAAAACTACGAGTGTAGATAACGCATGTATTTGGCCAGCTGTTTGCTGGTTCAGAATTGATGAATAAAACACCACGTCTGAGTTTCGGTGTTTCATTGTAAGGTAATTTTAAAATAGGACATTCGAGGTGTGAAGACATAATGAACTGAGCTAAAAATGGATGAATGAGATAATTACTTTCAAATGAGCCTGATAATCCCTTAAGCGCCTTGCTCCAAAAAAGTGTCGCATTTCGCGTTTCCATAGAGATGAGGAAGTTTGCCATTTATGGTAAAATAAGATGTTTTTTTCCCACTTTGATGCGGAATGATTTGCCATTCGTCCTGTAGGGCCTTATCTCGAAAACTTACTTGAAAATTTTGTCCTCTTTAAATAGTTTTTAACATAATTTTTTTCTATAATAATTATCATAAAAATAATATTTTTTACTAAAATTTTAAGGTTGACTTTAGTTGTCTGACATTCAAGTGATGAGAAAAAAATATAATACGAAACCAAGGAGATAAAAAGTTTTCCTGAAGCATGTCGTGTCTTTTATGATTACAAATCCCAGGGCAACTGCTCAGTCGATAAAAGATAAATCATGTTGATGATAGGGAAGTGAGGATTATACAAGATAGAGCCGATAATCTGACTGTCTTGTAAGCCTAGATCTTTATTATTCAAGGGGATTTATTTTCTGGGACTGGGGGCCTTCAGACTTGCGATCACGTGACGTTGAGCAGCCATGTTGGGTGGCAGAAGAATTAACAGAATATTCTCCATCACACCTTTCCCCGAGGAATACCCCGGTTTAGAGTTGTGTAATGAGTACTCAGTGTTCTAGCCTTGATATCATGTAACATGGATGTCGTGTCTTTGTTAATTACGAATTCCAAGGGAACTGTTAATGGTCCGGCAGTAAAACGATGAGTCAAAGTGAAGATAAGACGGTAAGTGTAGTCAGTTGCTCAGTGTCGTAGCCCTGATAAGCCCTGATAGCGTGTTGTAGCATGTCGTGTCTTTCTTTAATTACAAATTCCTAGGAAACTGAGTGACGGTGCAAGATAAATTACATCATGTGTGATGATAGGATAAAGATGAAGATTATACTAGATACGAAGATAAACAGATAAATACCTAGCTCTGCATGGGTTATTTTTCTTTAGGGCATTCTGGTTCCCAGACTCTACTCATTAGCCAAATCGTAGGCTCTGGGAAACCCTTAGGACCGGAAGCCAGATCTTGCGACTAGGACCTGAGAGCGCATGCTCTATCTCAGGATCGCTGACTATTATAAAATGCCGGCTCAACCTTTCTAACGACTTGTTTACGACTTTTATTTGCAAAAGTGTATATCGTCGACAAATGGAAGTAGGATTTGATTCAAGATTCGAAGACATATGACCATTCTTGTCGATGTGGTTTCCTTGGTTACCGTTCATATGTTTGTTTATCTTATTAACCAACCAGAGCTCGTTGCTATTTTCAACCGCCAATCAGTGAAATTCGATAGAATTTTAGGGTTGCCCAGGGGTTGCCCAGAACCTACGATTTTTCGTTAGAAAGCTAAGAAGGCTCTGGGTACGAGAATGCCTTTAGGGGGATAAATTTCGACGACTGGGCCTCGCTGTAAAAACCCGGGAATGGTTTGATCACGTGATGGTCGCCATGTTTGATGGCAGGAAAAAATACCGATATACTTTCAATTTTCCACATTGAGATAACGAAAACAAGAAACTTAAGCATTGAAGAAAGCAAATAAGAATCATAACGCGAGGAACGCGAGGAGCTCAGAAAATTCTCAGAAGATTTTTTTCTTAATGGAACACAAATTCAGAGCTCAAGATGGGAGTTTTAGCCTTCAAACTTTTATTTTCTGGTTCCTGACCAGTCCTAAATGACAACCGTAACATAATTGCGCAAACCCTCTTTCAAGTCAAAGAGAATCCTATCACTTACGTTAATGTTAACACAAAGCAGGAAGAACAAACCTTCAATTTCTCTGATTATTTCTAGCACGTTCCATGTCTTATTTTCAAGTGCCAGTTTAAACACACGTCGACTTTCAAATGGTTTTCCTATTTTTAAAAGCATTGTGATTGGACGAGGTCTGTTCACGTGTTTTATGATTGGTCTTGTTTCCCAGACAATGTGTTGTATTTGTTATCTTTGTCATCTTAGTCGACTTTCGAATGGTTTTTCTTTTTAAGCATTGAGTCTGTACTCTTGTTTCAGTTTGGTTCGTTTCTGTGTGATTTCAGTTTTAATAAACACAGTTTATACATAATTTTAATTTAATAAGAGCGACTTTTGATAAACATTGTGATAAACAATTTTGATTAAGTAGTTTTCTTATACGTCATTGATTTTCCAAATAAAACATTGCGCAAAGCTCTGCGACAGCGCCTGGCGATAGGCTTTTTAAATGTCTAAACTACAACACTATATTTTGCGCATGACCACACCCGGGCACGTTATTGAACAGATAAACGTACAGGAAACAGGCAGTAGCAGTAGTGCAAGGTGTAACGTTTTATCTGCGTGACATGTTCCTTAAAATATACTCTATCCTAATTTGGGAACCTTGTTTTAGCATTATTAAAGTAGTTCAGGACCCTTGCTACTGCGCAGTCATTCCGCACATCTTGTTTTTGATCACTTATCTAAGTGTTTTCGAAGTTTCTCCTAATATTATGTAAATTCGAAATCACGTCCAAAAATTAAAACTAAAAAATTATTTTGGATTCAGCTCTATTTTCGTTGTAAAGACGATTTTTTTACGAACACGCGCGCTCATATTCTCACGCTAGTCATCTTTGCCAGAAAGTCATAAAAACACCACTTGGGATACCTGTGCTAAAACATTGCCACAGGATGCCCAAGCCAAGTTCGATAAAACAAGTTTTCCCAGACTTTTTTTGTGGTTTAAAAACCACAATTATATCAAACCAAATCAAACCAAATAATTGCATTGTTTCTTGTGGTGTAAAGCGTTTAAATCTTACCTTTCGTTTATGAAACATTTCAAGCAAATCTTGTCTTGACAGCAACACTACGGTGAATAGCTCTGATAGCTGTATCGAAAACCAAGTTTGGGAGCCTTTTTGATGATTTGAAAACCTTGAACCCAAATTCATTGAATTAATAATGCAATAGGTAGCATACAGTTGGTAATTAAGCTTCTTATTCCAACATTTTAGCAGAGAATTTTTGAAAATTCTGAAGCGCGCGAAAATTTGCTCCTCCATCATTTGCTCGATCCACGTGTGTCAAATAAACTCCTTACTGGGGAAGTGAGGGGCAGTATTTATAGAAGCACATCCTTACCCTCCCCTCCCTAGTTAGCAGATTTTGTCAACAACAAGAAAAGAGCAGTCGAGCTCAGTGACACCAAGGAGTGATATCGCCATTTTTACTGCCTTAAACCGTACAAATCAGACTAATAAATGGCTTCGGCAAGGCCAGAAGAACGGCATTTTAAGGCAGTATTGTCGATGACACGATCAGATGATTCTTCGCCAGTTTTTTTCAAAGTTGATGGTGAAAGATTCAAAGAAAGTCGAACATTGAAGCTCCAAGTAGATACAACCTATAAAGCTTGCCTTGAATTTAGACCTCCCATGATTTTAAGGTAAAATATGTTTCCTACAGTATCTAAGTAGTAAGAGGTTCAAACAGTGAATTCTTAACATTTCGATTTAATTTGCAAATGATCCTCAAATAGCCTCTTGTGTACATGTTAGGGATGTTAGGGCTGTTTACCATCACCCATGCTTAACTATAATCCTAATTAATTTTTAACGCTTTCATTTTGTGATTTTCAATAGTATTTATACAGAATTCAGAGGCCTTGATTCATGTATTATTATTGATATTATTCCTGGCACATTGAATTGAGAAAGAATACCGTGTTAATGTGCTTGTAAGAGAGACGTGCCAGTACGTAGCTAAACGGTTCTGGTCACGAGACATCTTATTGATTCTCAAGTTTCTTTCTAATTAATTAAATTGAATAAACATTTACAAGCTGAAAATGTTTTAGAAGAGTAAAGCAAAACATATTCTAGTTTTTATAGCACTCTGTAAATTTTAGATATATTGTACGTCTTCAAGCAATCAAGAACCACGAAATTTAATTTAGCTAAATATGCAGGTGGCAATCAAATTTTTTTTTTTTTTTGCTGAAACAGAATCCTAATCTTTCTCAAAGCAAAGTAGATTTTTCTTTTTATTGTATGCTATTTTTATTTTTTTCCATTTAACGTTTTCCCATTACCTTACGCCAAAGCATTGTTTGCCATTATTAGTGCTCTGTGCATCATTCCCTTGAGTATTGTTCTGACACTCTGACATCCTGGCTCAATAACAATTCATCACTTCCCATCAGTCAGTCAAGGCTGCAAGGTTCAAATTTGAATAATCCTTTGAAACCAAGTTGCAGTCTCAATTCAATGCTTGGTCTTTTATTCCTAGCAAATACGAAAGCTGATTTATTTTTCCCCTTAAATAATCATCTATTTCAGTGATGCAAGCATCTCTGGCAGCTCAATTAAGCCAGAAATAAAAAAGAACGATGAAAGCTGTACAAGTTATGACTGCACATTCTCCACCCATGGTATGTTATCCTCAAAGAGTAAAGACCGTTCCTACATGGTCCTTAACCTAAAGTTTACAGACATGCATGAAATGACGATACAGATCCAAACTAAGATGTATTCACAGAAGGACAAGAATCATGTCATGTGGGGCTCCTGTCTCAAATCTTTAGATTTTGAATGCAAGATGAAAGATGGTCAGAATTTTGTTGAAGTACAGAAAATTAATTTTAGATAAACTGTCAAAAATTATTTTGTAGCGGATTAGTTTAAAAAAAATTCTAGGTAGATTGTTTTTGTAAAATTTAATCATCATCAAAAATGACATTTCGTTTGAACAGATTAAATATCTAAGACAAATTGTAGACTGCAATAATACAGGTCAGACATTTTTTATTAACCATTTATGGCTTGAGTATATATTAATTAATGAATTAACTATTTCATGCTAAACGTGAAACATTTATTAAAGTTATGTTACAATGAAATGTCATTGATATTGTGGTTCTTTCTAAATTTTCATTAATTTATTCATTTTTGTTTCTTGATTAATTTGTCAGGGTAGGCATTCTAAATATTTTAGGCAAACACACTGATAATCTAAGGCTTACTTGCACTTTGGCTCTCCCTACTTCCCCCCCCCCTCCCCCTCCCCCTTTCTCTCCCAAAAAGAAATATGTCTGTCTTTTCATGCTAAACATTTTTAATACAATTTCTAATTGTTAAAGTGGCTAGGTGTCTCATAATCACTGGTGTATCCAGGATGCTTGAGGAACTCATTCCTCACTAACCAGGACAACATGCAAATTGTCCCTCCCTCCCCAAGGATAGTTGTGGACACAAAACATTCAGTTGAGGCTTGCAGCCTCAGTTGAATACTTTCTCTGTGACCTGTGAACTGATGTATGGAAAATGGTGAATAATGAATTCTGCATTTCTGAAAAGCAACAGAGTGGCAGATATTCTAATTATAAAGATATCTTCTTCCATCCAGATTTTTTTAAAACACTACAGTAGATGTAATTATTAACTGTTTAAGACATAAGAAGTGTTGGTAATCACAACAATGTAGATTATCTTAATCAATGGTGTAAATAACTGACAATTTAATCTAAAACTTATTTTATTTTATGGTTACTTTAATCAAACTATTTAAATGTACTTTACTGAGAATACAATTTTTCTTTCATTATGATCAATTTTTTAAAGTTTGAATCAATTTTTTTATAAATCCTATCACTATAAACTTATAAATAAATACAGTTTAACAATACAAGTATAATAAATCTTAACATCTAGTCTTAATAAATTTAAAAAGTACTAAATAAATTATTTAGATATATAATTTAGAGTGATTTCATTGAACCCTTGAAGTAGATATTAGACTAGGATACAAAAATTCTGTTTTATCTTTCTTTCTTTCCTATTTAATACTGTCTATAACAATTATTTAGGTTGACAGTGTTTCTCAATAGAGTGCAAACAGTATAGAGTGATTCTCATAAACCTGTGAAATACACTTTAGTGTATTACGCATTACTTCACTCTAATTCTTTTGTTTTCTATTGTGTTTATCTGACTATTGCACTTTAATAAACACACTTTGTTTCACGGGTTAATGAAAACCACTCTATCCGTGAAACATTAGTTATTACTAAATAGTACAATTTTGTGCAAATTCTATTGTTTTCTATTGTTTAATTATCACTATTTTGTACTATTTAGTAATTTATATTTCACGGATATATTGTTTGCACTCTAGCATGTGCAGATTTGCCATCATTACAACATTGGGTTTTGGTGACCATCAATAAAAGAGTTGCATAACATTGTTAGAAAGCACGAAGTTATCAAGGGCACGTGCCTATGGAATGTCATGGAAATGCCTTGATTGACATCCACCAAAACCATAGCTACTTCATCATGTAACAGTTCCACATGAACCATTGAAAAGCACAAGGTGTTCAATGAAATCATTGTGTTATAAATGTTCTTGTTACCTTGACAACTAATAAATAAACATAACTAATCTTGGCTTTGGGTAGTATCGTAGTGTACAGGTTAACCAAGTACATCATAGGTTTCCGAACACACAAATGGAAAATTTTTCGAGGATTTTCTTCTCCTTATTTAGAAAAAAAAATTGCTGGAGCCAGGAGGATTCGAACCCCGGACCTTCGGCACCAGATGCTTAATACAATGTCTATCCCAACCCTAACCGTAACCACTAAGCCACAAAGGGAATTCACTTGGTTGGTCTCCTTTTTTTGTCATATTGAAACGATTTATCATTAGTATATGCACAAAATATTTATTATATTATAATATATGCTATCGTAGAGTACGACTACTAGCCAAATGAATTTGCATATCGGAAATTAGAATTTGAATAGAATTCCCCTGACAATTCCAGAACACGACGATATTACCTGGCTTTGGCCTCATCCAGTACGATGCATATGATGGCTTACTGTTACAGCTGGTCACTACATGTGAATGCTAAAGAAGCCATCCAATAAACTTTTTTCATAAAAAGGTAAATTGGGAGGTGATGGCCTTCACCTTGACTATAACTAAATACTGCATCCAGTATATCATTTATTTTAAACATCAGGTACTTGCATCTTCACCCTCAAGGGCTCGTACTTGACCCTCGGCACTTTCTTCTTATACCTCCAGTACATAAGATTGCATTCTTTCCTGTAGCAAACAAGAAGTGAGATCACCATGGCAACTGTAAGAATCCCAAATGCAATCATCAGTCTGTGTGAATATGGCATATCAAGGGTGTCGCCAGGTAGGCCTTTACCATGGTATGGTGGCCCAAGAGTGGGCGTGGCTGTGATTGAATACACCCACATGTCGTTTAGTAGTCCCTCTTGTTTATTCTTGTCTTGGCCTATGCCACCAAAAATCCAGAGGTTATCTCCTTGTCGGAATGTCAGAGAATCTTCCCTTGGCCCTGGTATGTTTTTGGGACCTGGGACTCCTTTCTTTCCGTAAACAGCTCTCTCATTTTCCTTTGAGGGCCCACTTATCCAGGTCCAGTAGTTAGATGAAGTATTGAACATCCAGAGATCAGACAATAATCCTTTAGAAGAGTTGTGAGCACCACACCCTCTGCCTCCGAACAACCACAGATGTCCCTTATGATCAGTCCAGGACAATGCTTCTTCTCGACAACCAGGCAATGACAAGTTCCCTGCAACACCCTTCTGACCATAGACCCCTTTTTGCATGGGCATCTTCCTTCCTTTGACATATTCCCATGTACCCTGGGAGGGTCTGTATAACCAGAGATCGGACATACAAGCACAAGACAATCCCAAGCCCAAAACAGTCTGTCCTCCAAACAAGTAAAGTTTGTCAGGATACTGGAGCCAACTTGTAGATCCAAACCTAGCTCTTGGTGTTTTGGAGTTCTCATGGGGTGTAATCTTGGTCCAGTTCATGGTTTGGAAATTAAACTGCCACATATCATCAAGATCTATACTGCTATAAAGCCCTCCATAAAGCCACAAGATCCCTTCTTTGTTATCACACCAATAGGCACTCTTCTCTCGTGCTGGAGGGGAACTCTGTTCCAAAACAACCCAGCTCTTTGAAGTCATGTTTAACACCCATGTCTTGAAGTTTGGGCTTTTCTTGCGCTTCACAACTCCTCCAAATATGACTGCAATGTCCTTGTGGCTACAAGATACACAGTCTACACAAGGTAAAGGCCAGGATTTATTGGAAGTTCCAACTTTGTCAACTAATGCCCACTTCTTCTTTGAAGGATTGAAGATCCAAAGCTCATCAAGAGGTTTTATATCCTTTGGTTCATTTTCTCCATATCCCTTGCCGCCAAACATCCATACTCTGCTATATTCATCTGTCCAGGCTGATGCCCCATGTCGTGCTCCAGGAAACTCTTTGTCGTCTGGTTTCTTAATTTTTCCTGAGGTGGGTGAATTAGCAGTGTTGTTTCCATCAATCCATACCCAGTGGCCTATGAGTAAACAGGAATAAAGAAAGAGAATTGATAGAAATGAGGTATAGCACTATTACAGATCCAGAAGTTCATACAGGGGTGTCGGCAATAACTAACTATTTGGAGGGGAACTGGTATAGATAAGGGGGTCACTAGCTGTTGCAAAAAGAAGAGGGTGTTTCTACTTTTAGCAACATTGAACATGAATTCTTGTTGTGTGACAAGTTGCCTACATGGTAAGTCCTGTTAATCACCAGTGATCTGAGCCATTGCTGTGCAACTACTATAACCAGGGACACTTAGACAGCATGAACACAAGTACCAATCAAAATGTGAAATGAAAACAATGCATCAGAATTAGAAACCTTGACTGCACGAGAACATCTATCGCTTATCTATGGCAATTATCGTTTTTTTCTCATGCTTAATGCTATTATTTTCTGCTGGTCCCTGATTGGCTCAACCATCCAAAGTTGGAATGCATTCTTTTCATTCTACAATTTGATTGGTTCTTGCTATCTGGGTAGCCCCATTATTACACAGAATTATTAGCGACCTTATAAGTTTTGCAAAATCTAAAATAATTTGCGACATCAATTGGAAGTGTAAATAACTTAACTTTGTGGTTTCACACCCTCAAAGTCTGTCTTCCCTGTGGATGAGTTGACTTTACTGACAATGTTTTGAATGAAATCCCCAATGAACAGAACCCAAAAGTGAAGTTATTTACACTACTAGTTGACATTGCCGTCATAGATGTTGCAAATCTAAAAAAGTACCCATTGCAGGGACAATGGAGATGGGGGGCTGGGGGGGCTATATTCCCAACTTTTTCCCTTTTCCTTTACTAGTCTCTCATATTTTTCAATCTTATAGCCCCCTCCCCCCTTTTTCCCATGCTAGTCTCTTATATAGCCCCACCCCCGCCCCCCTCCACGTGCACACACACACACTTTTTAGGGTGCTCCATGGTCACTGCATTAAGAAGACTATAACTGATAATTAGTTATAATGTCCACAACTGAGATGATTTGGAGGAAGTACAGTATCATTGATGTCTACATGGAAGAATAGATTATAGTTTATATTTTTTTCAATTTTTTAATCCTAAATTTCGAAGTTAAATATTCTTCATGTTTGGAAACTTCATGCCACAAACTTTCCATAAAATAAGCTTCCCTAAACTTACCATTTTGCACGGGGACAAACGTGTTGTGCACAAAGCTGATTAAAACTGAAAGCCAAACAAGACAAGCTGCAAATACGAAGGTGTTCTTCATGGCTGCTTCATGTCATGTGAAAAAACGCAAAGAAATGACCAGAAATAACGCAAATTCTACAACAAGGAATCGAATTTTTCGAATGCTGAAAGAGGCTGAACCGGAAAATCTAAAATTCTTTTAGTAAAACTGAGAGAAGATCTCTTTTTCACTCTGCACACGAACAAACGTACGACCTTTTGAAGGACGATGTTTACAGGATCAAAATTATACGACTATATTGCAATCGATATTTAGTCGGTAAATCTCCGGAAATACTCTTTAAGCCAAAATATATATATCGAATACCTTAATAAATGAAAAGACAAGTTATTGGAGTGAATTTCTAAATAGAAATTATCTTTAGCTTTAGTTCATATTTTTGTATTTTTATAAAAAATGTTTTTTATTATTATTCAAAAGACGAAGATTTATCGATCGTGTACTTGTATTGAGCCCGCGTATCCCATGGTATTCACCGCTGCTAGTTGTGTTTCTTGTAGTTTTGCAATTCTGAACAAAAATGTCGAATAAACAATTGATCAAGAGTAAAAGTGGGCTTCGTATGGTGGCTACATCGGATGCAGAACGTTCTCCATTCATTCTAGAAGAGCCTCATTGGGAAGACGATGCCCTGGTATGGAATCAAGGCGAACCATTCCCACCATTTTTGCGCACAGATTGAATTTGTGACGAAGACTGTCGTTTACTGCACAACTTTAAGACTTCTTTTTTTTTTGTTCATAGTTTCCAAACTGCATCAAGTGTAACGTCAAGTTTGACTTTACTCATCGAAGGGTAATGTACCTTATTAATAATTGAGTAATATTCGAAAGTTTTTAGTGATTTTTGAAATTCCTTTTGGAAAACAATTTCTGCGAGTTCCAGAATGACTTCGTCGCCATCGCACAAAGACGTCATCACTAACCACATCTTTGAAAATAATACTGTTCCTTCTCTCCCAAAATTAACAAATATCAATTAATATTTATGAAAGTTGTATCATAACTAATTCTAAAGGGTGATAAGCATTTTTTAAATCAGATTTAGTACCATTTTGTACACATTTAAATATTTCTTCAATTTAAGCTTAAATATTTTTTCATGTTGTTGTTATGGCCTAGAATATTCCTTTATTACATACAGTTTTTATGATTTATTATTTCCCTTTAAAGACATATTATCTAACTGTTAAAAGAATCGAAATTCGAAAATTACTTTAAACCAATACGTTTTCATTATCGTTTTCCAACAAATTGGGGAGTCCCCTCGCTGTATAGGTGTTTACGATCTAGTGATGTGTTAAAGCTTTACTTCATTGCATAGTTTCATGACGGGTTTTGAGTTAAAATTCACCCCAAATCAAAATCCTAGATCAGACTAAATAAACATTTTATACACTTACTAAATTATGGTGTAATTATTGTTATTAAGTTATCTTGTTCTTAATTGATTGCAGCACCATTGCCGACGATGCGGCAGAATCTTCTGCAACCATTGCTGTGATAACAAAGTGATGATGGAGCGACTTTGCTTTGTTGATCCTGTCAGAGTCTGTGAACAGTGTTCTCATGTTGCAAGGAAAGAAGAAGAGTTCTTCAGCAAGCATCTCAAACTACTCTGTCATGGTATGTGTATTACATATACATATTTCAATAAAGCTCTAGTCACAAACCTACAAACCCGAGACTGTTGAGGATGTCCTGACTTTAATTTCATCAGCCTAGAGTTAATGTTTCAGGGTTCAATTTGTGAGTTAGCTGTGTCCTGACTTAGATCAGCCCAGAGGTTGTCTCAGGGTTCAATCTGCGAGTGAGCCATGCCCTCATCTAGCTTGACCAGGTTAGAGGTTGTTTCTGGTTATAAATGACGAAATTTGAGGGTACACCCAATTTTCATGTTTTTACAATTAACCCATGGTCAGACAACTCCAAAAACAATAGACCCCTTGCAGCACATTTGAATGCAGGTCAGTTTGGAGGGCAAAACAAAAGAATTTCAGACTATTGAGAATTGGAACCTATTGTTTTGCCCTCCAAATTGAGCTGCATTCCGACTTGCTGCAAGGGGTCGATTAACAAACTTAGTAATGGTAAGAAATTAATCATTAAATCTGTACTTGTCAACAGGTGCCAGGTTTATTATTGATGACTCAGCTCCTCTAACATTTGTTTGTAAACTGGAAAACAAGACCCACAGGTAAACCATCAACTTACTGTACTGTCACATTAAATAACATTATATATCGCTTTTCTTGCTGCAATTTTCATAAACATGCGAACTCTATAGTTGCATGTTGCTGGTTAGAATTTGGTTTTTCACTGCCGCCAGTCAAAAATATAAAAGGTACTGACTGATTAGTTTTGATTGAAGGAAGCAAAAAACCAAATTTCAGCTTGCAGTTATCGAGTTTGCATGTTTATGAAAATAGCAGTAATTTCCTAACAAACATAGCCTGAAATGATAGACATTTTTTCAACACCATGGACAATTATTCACTTGTCTCTAATCATTGCAAGGTCACTTCATGTCTAGCTTCGATACAAAGGCATGGCTACCTTCCAAAATGGTGCACGGAACTGTGAAAGGGACTATTTCTCTTTATTTCTATAATTAATTATTCACAATTTCATAAGACCAGATAGATGTCTAGAGTTGTATCTAGGCGTCTGGGTCATGCAATTACAAAAAGTTGATATACTTGTAATTTTTTAGCTACTACTAAATGTATGAATTTTTCTAGGATCATTCTGTTTGATTGTGATGGTGATGCACACCACGAACCAGTTGCTCTTGTCTCCCTTGTGTCTGTGCAGCTTATAACAGAGAAAGAAGGTAGGAAAGGAGGATGATATCTTATCTTTTGTTCTTGGACCCAGTTATGGATGCAGTTTCATTTGAAACCATGGTATTTTCTACTCGGTTACACCTTGCATTTACACGATATCGATTCAATGTCCTCCAACTTCATACCATCTTTTTGTAAGCACTCTGTATATACCATATCATTTTCTGCCAAGTTTCATGCTCATGAAACCAGACCTTAGTCTCATTTGATATTATTTTCTATTTTTTTATACATAAATTAGGTGAACATGTTAACGGAATTGTTTTGAAGTATAAAGAGGATGGAAACGTTCTTGAAGTAAGACTACATGCCGTCTCTTCACCAGAGGCAGAAAGAAAACATTCACTTTCTTGGATTGTTGCCATGCAAAGAGTAAGGCTGTCACTTCTTTCAACAATACTATGTTCCTTAGGCATTTTTGTGTTACTGTTATTGTTGGGGGAGGGGTGGGTCAGGTGCTCTTCCCAATTTGGTTGCAACTTGTCATTGCCCATCATTTTTTTATCACCAAACAATGATTCCAATGAGGAGAATGGTGATGATGATAATGGATGTGGTGATGTTGATGATGATGATGGTGATGATGATGGTGATGATGATGATGATGATGGTGATGATGATGATAATGTCTAGTCTTTAAAATCACAACAACTTTCCTCTTACAGTGCGAATCAAAAAACTGTGAGCACCTAGAAATATTTCAAGAATGTTTCTTAACCAATCAGAAGTGTTATTTTTATCTTTTCGTTATCTTGTGGTTAGAGAGTCATTTCTGATTGGCCAAAGAACAATAGAACATTCCTGGAATATTTCTAGGTGCTCACAGTTTTTCGATTCGCACTGTAACTTGACTCCATCTTAATATCCAAAGTGACAATTTTTTGGTTTGTTTGTTTCAGGCAATAAAAATGTTATTTGAAGTGGGAAGCTAAAGATTACAGTCAAAAATACAAAGAAATTTTATCAATTACTGCCGATATCTCTACCAAGTCACAAATAATTATAAATAATCTTAATAGTGATCTCAAACTATATGTTTCAGATGATAAATTGTCACATAGTTTATAGGAGATTTCTAGAATTGCCAAGAAGTTAGCCACTTCAATATTACTGGTCACTGTAATACAGCATTGTTGCACAATGCATTTTTCTTACAACTGATCACCACGTAATAGACCCCTTGCAGTAATTCCCAAGCCAGGGGACAAACAATGAAAAAATATAAAACGAAGAGAAAGTAGTTCTTTTGTTTTGAACCCCCCAGGTTGGGAATTAGTGCAAGGGCTCTATTCTTTCATTTTGTCAGAGTCAGCCAGGTTTTTTATGGTCACATGAGGCAGCCATGTTGAACAATAGAATCATTTTACATGAGAAAGAAATCAATTCCTGAGAGTAAAGAAGTTCCATTGTTCACCTGCACATCATCATATAAGACTTCAATCTTGTTTGTGATCATTCAACCCAATACCTTAGATGTAGTGTTTTCCCAATTTAGATCATGTCATTCTCTTGAGAATAAGATTTGTTTTTCCGAGTTGTATCCATATTCATGTGTCTTCTCATGTGCAACCATTAAACAAAGAAATTATATCCTATTGAATGACACGGTCGAAAGTTGGAAAACATTACTTCCAAGCTAGAGGTCTATTATCCATAGCTAGCAATATGCATCATTCATTTTACCTAACATGGTTTTATGAGGGCTTTTAAAACACTCAAAACACTTTATACATGTAAAAAAGATAGTTTCTAACACTCATTCTACTTCCAAGACTGAACATCAAAGGAGAAATTTATAATAGATTTATATAGTGAAAAAGATTTTTCCTGAGATAAAGTAGTTATTCTGGTCAACTATCCAATTTAATCTGCATCGTACAGTAATGTGTTAATTTGAAAGTAGTTGGTAAGGCATCAGTATTAGTAGGTGGTCAGTAAGTGGTGGGTAAATTGTTTGTACTAAGTAGTTGGCCGACCACTTTACAGCTATTTCAAAAAAGGTTGGTGAAGGTTTTGCTGCATGCTGTATGTTGTATCTTGCTTACGAAACTTGAAATGTATTATATTCATATGTAAATAATGTTAGCACTGAAGAAAAATATGCTGGAAAAAAAAACAGAAAAAGTCTAGGAAAATTTTATAGTTATAACTTTTAGTTGCTTGAATTCACATCACCCATACTGCATTTTGGACTTGGTATGCAACATGCAACATGCTACTGTACATGCAACATGCAACATGCAACATACAAAACCTCCACCAACCTTTATAGAAGTACTGTACATGTTTAACTAAACCTTACAGTACAGTGTGGATTGCTCATGATTGGGCCATTCTGGTCTTATAAATGTTTTTATCATACTTTTGTGTGGTGATTTTAATGAAGTAAGACCTATTTATGCTCAATGTCTGATTACCAGTAGGAATAAGAGTTCAATTTGAATGAAAACTGAAATATTAAATAAATGAAAAATAGAAATATACCAAAACACTGAAATAAAGCCCATAAGTCTAAATGTTGCTGTATGGCTCTTTCCTGATTGATAAGGAGTGCTTTACGCAAACCATTCACATAGGAAGACCTCTGGCTAGCATGGTATAGGTCAGGCTTACCTTTCACATATACTCCATTCACACCAGACCTTTAAACATGTTTAAAGGTTGTTTACTTGAACTAGTGCCCTTCCATCAGCCTGTACACCTAACTAAACAACTTTCAAACCTTGTTTAACTAAACTACTTTGGGATGTAGTTTTAACCCTGTATAAAGATAGCAGCCAAATGACAAAGGAAATGTGATAGATTAATAAGTAAAAAGGTTAGTTGGTGTGAATAGGGCTATATAGTCATTGTAAGCATAAGCAGCACATAAAGCTCAGTGGCCATGGTGCAATGTTCAATGACAGAAACCTTCAAACACCTAACATATCAAAGATGTCATCAACATAATCATCTTTTGCCTGATTGCACACTTCCATATCTGTAACCTCTTTCATTATTGGACTTGAATCCCTTTCAAAACTAATCCTCTTACTTTCTTTGACAATTCTCTTGGAAGGCTTCCCACTTTCTTCTTTCCTTGACAACAATAAACTTTCATCAGCTGCTAATTTTTCCAATGAACTGATACCACTAGAATACTTTCTAGAAACTGATGTAAGATTTTCACAAAGAGAACTTTGTTCCTTGTTGTCTTTGCTATGGTTGACTTGCTGCACATTGGGAAAACTGGAATCTGCATTTGGAGCCTCTTTGCCACCAACTGTCTCATTACTCCAAGATGACAATTTTTGAGTTTTCTGTACTACAAGTTTTCTTTGGCCAATGATTAAACTTATCTTTCTTTTCCATCTAGTACATTGATATTTTTTCTCATTTATCTTTAAAATTCTCTTGTGTTTGCTCTTACTACAACTTGCATTGATAAATATTCTCTTTCTTTTATAAGCCCTAGAATGTCTTGTCTTTCCTTTTTTAAGTTGTTGTACAGTACCTTTATCTTGCAGCTTTCTTCTCTTTTCCTTAGACTCAAACATTCTTGAGTTATATATATTTCTTTTTGTCCTTGTGCAAGGTATTTTAAAAGTTCCACAAGGTGTTGAATATCTTAACTTTTTATTTGGACAGTGAATCATTCTGTAACTTGTCTTAGGCCTTCCTTTTGACAAATGGATACCATTCTTTTCTATTCTTGTACATGTAGTTTTACATTTCACATCTTGATCCAAGTTCAACCGTTTATGAGAATGTAATTCTATATCTGGCTTCAGTTTGTGTTTCATACCACATCCTTCTAGAGTGATAGTTGTGTTGTAGGCAGAAACATCCTTAAACTGAAAAAAAATCTATTAAATATGTGGTTTCCAAACATTCCCAAAGTATACTGTATTCAACTGTATTTTGAACAAAAATATTTACCAGTTCACGTGGTACAGGCTCAGAAGCATCAAGTATTCTTCCAGTGGAATTCAAACTTGCATCAAAACTTTCTATAAAAGCAATCACATAATTGATTAGCTCATACTAAGGGGGTGAGGGGTAGGGTATCTTGACCCCCTAGACCACACCCTTGGCTTCGGTCCACCCAATGATAAGTTTATGCAAGACAGCTTTTATTGGTTTCTTAGTGGTTCAGTAAATTCTGACCAGTGTAATTAACCAATTGGTACAACATTGGTTTGCTAATCAGAGCCTGGTTGACATTGGAAGACAATGGTGATATGACCTACTGTATGGGAAGCACTGAGAGCTGTCACTTCTCGTCAATGCAGCCTTCAAATTGGTTCCTGGGTTTGATTCCTGGACACTTTTTGTAGATGAGTAGAGCTGCTTGTTGGTTCTCTCCTGTGCTTCAAGGGTTTATCTCTGGGTACTCAAGTTTTCTTCCCCGCAAATTAGAATCAACTTCTAAATTCCCATGGAAACACAGGTCAAGGTCACAGGTCAAGGTCACAGGTTTGCTAACCACTGGATATAACATGCTAACCCCATAAAAGGACTAATTTTTTTTTACCTCCCAGTTGATCAGGTGGTTGTGCATCATCTGCGTAACTAACATCTGATAGACTTGTTGCAACCAGTTCTAAGGAAAAAAATATTATTTTACAGGACTTAAAGCCATGACAATATTAATGGTAACATCTTGGCAGCATCATTTTATTATCCCAGAGGTTATTTCACTTCGGGTTTAATAACATTATTTTTTTAAGAATTTTGGTGCCTGCTAGACATACTTTGCTCACTTGCTGGTGTGAATGAAAACAGCTTATCCAGGACAACTGAAGTCTGTGGAGTAATAGACTCTGGTTTGCTACGAGACAAACATACACAAAAGGAAACAAATAAAAATTATATATCAAAAATTATTGGAAACACAAAATCATGAACATTATTAAGAAAATCAACTTTGTTTATTGAGGATAACACACGACAGTAATTCAACTCATAAACTTGTGGTCCTCTTTTAATATCAAGCTAATTAGGAATGGGACGGCCATTAACATGGTCATCTAAGCCACATGAAGGTCTAACTATTTGCAGATGTTATTACAAAGGCAGCACCTTCTCCTTCATCCATGGTCCTGGCAGCTAGGACTCAAACATGACCTCCAGGATGACAGACCGGTTGACACTCTTACTAATTGAGCTAACTGAACGGCAGTTAATATTCATGTAATCCTCAGAATAAAATGTAACTGGTACCTCTTCTGTGTTTCAAATAATGTGTTGTCAAGCTCGGTGGTGATGATCCATGTCTTGAGACAAGTGGGAATATCTGACTTCATATTTCTGTCTCCCTGCAATGTTGTTTCATAACTAAGTCATGAATAGCTAAAGCATAGTCTGGATCATATCATATTAAACCCTCATGGCAAGGGAAGGAACAACACATCAAACAAATTCAACTCACATGGTACAGTATGGTACAGTCAAGAATCAAACCCACAGTAATAATAGTAATAATAATAATAATAATAATAATAATAATAATGATAATAATAATAATAATAATGATAATAATAATAATGATAATAATAATAATAATAATAATAATAATAATGATAATAATAATAATAATAATGATAATAATAATAATAATTTATTTAAAGTCAATAACGTGGGAAATGTTCACCCAATCTTCCGAGCAACAAAATAAATGTCAATTTATGGTTGAGGATACAATTTATGTTTGAATTATGATACCAACCAATAAAGAAATTTTGGAACAAGACTCTTGTTAAAAATGCTCGACAAAGTACAAACAGTACAAACTAATATTCCCTATTTCTTCAATATTAAACTAACAGACCTGAAGTGTTTCTTGCAGAAGGCCCAGCCATGGGTACAGTTTTTGGTAGCACTCCAGGATGTTATGTAGAAAATCTTTCAAGAGCACGCTGGAGATAAATCAATTTATAGAGAGGGGTTATCTTTAGTTAGCTCATTAGAATTAAGTTCAAATCATGTGATGGAATGCAGAAAATTGCATTTCACATGTGATTCAATTTTCATCTTTTTCCTCTCTTGTATGTAGAATAATTTTGGTATTAAAATCACAGTGGATTCTCATTATCTGGAACCTTCTGGGGACCAGGAAAAAGGCTTGAAATAATGGACATTTGAAATATAAAGTTAGAGAAAAATTGTATAGTGAAATCATGTGTCAAAATTAAAGTCCATGGGACATGGCCTCAAGTTTGAAATAACAGGGCATTTGAAATATCCAGAGTTCAAGATAACACGTCTCCACTGTAGATTTAAATATTCAGGAATGTTTTATACTAGTTACTAAAACAAATTATTTTTTCTATTCTATAAGATATCTATAGATATAACAAAGTCTGACTTACCAAATTCTAGATAAAGAAGCTGCAAGCACAATATGAAAAGTAATAAAAAATCCCTTGGATAACTGACCACCGACATAGCTAATTTAGGAATAAGAGTTAAAGATATATATTAAACTGTTTTGACAGGCAATCATTTTTTCCCCATGGGATTATTTCCAATGGAAAAGTGATGTTTTGCAATTAGAAATGCAAATTAGAAAAATTAGAAATAAGTAATGTACTGAACTTCCCTAGGGGTGGTGGGGTAAGGATGCAAAGGGAAAGTTCAAGGATACTTCATAGTTGACTTGCAGTGGCCAATAGTCTGAATAAAAAGAGAATGAAAAAAAAAATTTCAAATTTCAAAATCAATAATCAAGATATTATAACTAAAAAGATTGGTTCAGGCTTACTTGTGTGATAAGCTTAGCTGCTCCCATAAACTTGAACAACACATATTCCATGGCTTGTACACAGGGGTAGCTGTTTGTTGCTGTGGATTTTGATTCTTTTCTTGTTATATAAAAAAAAGGGTTTTAGTGGCACAATGTGGTACATTGAGGTGTATCTTAACTTACACTGAAATTTTATCAGTTATTTTGTTTTGATACATTCTTTATACAGGGTTGTCCTCTTCAGCTAAAGTTGCATAGTTTAAGAGTGAGCTGGTCCCACAGAGGGCAGAGACATGCTCACTCAAAAATATTTTATAAAAGCAAAATAAAACAGCTGCTTATGTCTCTGTATTGTGAGCATATGAACACTCAGCTGGGAACTATAGAACACTGAAAAAGTAAGAGGAACACTTGGCTACACTTCATATCTCTAAGCTTGCTTCTCTCATGCTCTACAACTCCCCCCATGTTTATAGACTCCTTGCACATGATGTTAGAGCAGCTCAATTTCGATGACAGAACAAAAGAATTTCAATCTCCTGAGAATTGGAAAACGATCATTTTGTCCTCCAAATTGAGTGGTATTCCGACGTGCTGCAGGGGGGGTTATATCACAGCACAGAGACATGAACTTGCGTTTTGTATTTTTCTAAATAAAACTTACTTTGGTATCTTCTCTACAAAAGAGGATAACAAGGTGCCCAGTTTCATTTCCCTAATTCTTGCAAGATGTTTTTGAATCTGCGCACAAAGAACAAGAATAATTTGTAAATTAATTCCTAGATAAGCTCCAAGAAAGATAATATCCTGGTAGTATTTTTACCTATAAATAAGTTCTACATACTCTTTTAACTCCTTGCAAGTATCTTTCTTTCCGATGTTGGTTGTGGTGCTTGTAGATGACAAATTGCAACGTATTCATCTCAGACCACAGTATATTCTTGGCAACATAACGGCTCATTGATGAAAGCCTCTTCTTCAATTCATCTGAAATTTCTGCATCGTATAATGATTACAAATTAAATACAACCACGAATGCGATGACCAAAGCTACAAATTAAAGTTTTGGACTTGAACTTGGATATTGAGTGTTTTAGCTCAAAAAATGATAATCTACTAGTACTTTGCTACAGAGAGGGAAAATATATGTACCTGGGTTGATGTTCTCACTGTTAAAGATGACAGTATTGATGGTAAATTCGTTATTTTCAGTACGAATGTTCCACGAGGGAACTCCGTCCGCCATCTTTGTTTTCTTGTCATGGGTAAAACCGCTGAGCCCAACACAGGAATCCCGCGCCACGACAAAATATTCGACGCGCTTATGACATCACTTAATTCAATGACGTAATAATATTCTGAGAATTTTTGAAGAAATGAAAAACGCGCAAATTCTGAGCCAAAATATAACGAGTTTAAAACATTTAAAGTGTACAATTTAGTGAATTCACTTGAACTAAAAGATGCCAAATGGTACGTAGAATGTTGTCGATTTTCTCATCGCTGGTAAAAATGCTGATGTTAACTTTTTTTTAAATTTTTTTGAACAGCTTAACTTTCGCGGGATCCAAGTTCACCGTAAAGAGATCTACACATCGTTATCTCTTATTATTTCTGTAGTTTTGTTCGCTATTCTGGTGAATGATTTTATTGCAGTTCTCTCGGTGGAGACGCCAGAGAATAATTCTCATGGCTTCACATTCCTAATATTGGTAAGCTTACAAATCCATATTGTTTTTGGCACTGAGGTTCGAGAAAAAATTTAGCGCACTAATCGAACAAACACAAACGCTCATAAATACCTACAACAATAAAAAGGCAGTAAAAAATTATATTTTTGCGCGCAAATTTTTAAGTTCTGTTAAATATTTTTTCTCCTTCTAAAAGTTGATATTTTAAACTGGTATACGCTGCGCAGGCTGGATTATTTGAGTAACTTTGCCACGTTCCACCTGGAATAAATAGCGTGTTTTATGCTTGGCGCCAAGAGTTCAAATGAGACGATGGACCATTCCTCGAAAACAGAATTTCTTAGAGCCGGAAGATGTTGCAAACTTTCCGACATGAAGTGTTATGAAGTCGATGTAAGAAGATGGGACACACCATCTTTGAAGTTCAGGAATCTTCAGTACTTCGAATGCAGCACTAAATAGAGGTTCTCTGGGAGTCTGTGTTTTCGGCAGGCCGGCCAAGAAACTATGGTATCAGTATGTGATTTTTTGTGATAGAGATTTGGATTAAAGTTTTGTTTTTGTTTTATCAGATATCACACTGTATAGCCTTTATCATGTCCATTCTTGGTGTCATGTATCACAGTCTTGCTGAGAAGATCACAGGAGTTTATGTCGGGATGATTTCAACAGGTAAAACAAGTCACTTGTATTAGCTACCAACAGTACCAACCGTTACCAATGAGAAACACTGCTCAGTCTCAAAGTTAATACCGATATCTCGTTACTCCTTCCTTCCTTCCTTGCCAACTTCTTTCTTTTCTTCTTTCTTTCGTTCGCTTCTTCCATTCCTCTCTTCCTCTAGTCAGCTTCAAGCCCAACCATAACCATTCCACATCTCCTTTCAGCCCCACCTTTCTTACTAAAATGACGAAAAATACCTTATTTGCAACAAGCAGTTCCGCTTTAATCATTCCATATTTCCTTTCAGCTTTCAACATGCTGTTATTCGTAGCTAGGATTATCTTCGAGTTAGTCTTTTTGGAATTCCGCCCAGAAGAACTGTCTCATTCATCATGAATAGAAATGCAAAATAGCGTAACTAGTTAGGTAAGAAAAACGATTTTTTTTTCGCGCATCAGCAACTTTGCAACGAAAATAGGTCGCGTTTTCTCAGTCATTACTGATATCAAATCTTGACTTCAATCTTCCAATCTCTCCCTAGGTTTTAATTTGAATGATATTTAAAGTATTCCATATATATCCTTCCTCGAAAAAAAAAACTACGTTGGAATTCCATTAAAGCCTACTACGAGAGGGAGAGAAGCTCAAGACCTCTGGGGGACATTTTCCGAGCGTGATGGGACATTCTCGCGTAGGTCCTAGATCTTCTTTGCTGGGCCTCTTTTTCAACTGGGACTTGAACCAAGATGCTACAATGGGACCTCTTATTTCCAAAAGCGGGCACTCAACGTCAAACCGTGCAAAATCCTCGTCGAAAAACTGTTCCATGTAACATATTTCTGCATGATAAAAGAACCACCATAGTCCCCAGTTGTGTTTACTTTAACATTATTGTCGCGCGTGAAAATTTTTAGAAAACTTATTGATAGTAAAAATTGATCTCATTTAAATAAAAAATTCAAAGAATATTTATTCTCGTTTTTATTTTGAATGTTTATCTAGTCTATAATCGTTCTATTCAATATTTCTGAATATTGACTTTTTTAGGAGGAAAAGCTATCAGAAACGTTAGAAGTTCATAGCTAACGGTTCGACAGCTGAAACAATTAACTATGAGTTGAATCTCTTTACACCCATTTTCATATTACGCAACCAACACAGCCAGTGGCGTAGGGAGGGGACCACGGGGGGGGGGGGGGGGGGGACTTGCTTGCTACGCCCCTGAACACAGCCCAAGAAGTCTGGGTTTTTGGATGCCATCGATCAAAAATTGACTAACTCAGACCGTTGGAAATTTAATTGACGGAAGCCAAGGACCCAGATGACTCGAATGATGGCTGATGGTCTGGGTCGCGTGATTATGAAAATGGGGTATTTGCGATGTGTTATCTCGTCACGTGGTTTTGTCACGTGTTTAAAAAGAATTTTTAATTTATCTGCAGTTCATTCTCAGTTCTTTCTCTTTGATTTCCAAAATATTCTTCTCAGTTCGTGTTCACTTAAATTTAGTGAAACAAGTGTTGAAAGTTCAACATCTTTTTAAAAACGAGCTGACCTCACTTTGTAAAAGAGGATGGCAAACTCCACCCAACCCTGGGAGCAGAGTCTCTTTCAATCTCCTCCATGGGCATAGGTAAAAGCACACAGCCACTGGTACCTGTGGTATTGGAAAAGGAGACTATGCTCACAGGGTAACACCACCAACATGGTAGTAGTGGAAGATCTAGGGATGTTCATCACCCCCACCCCCCTTCCTCCTGTCCAAGAATGTCTCAGGGATCCAGAAACAGCATCCCTGCATGGGTACGTTTCTTTAAAAATATTTCGGGAGACATGGAAAAAATAATGCGCCTTTGGCACGTGTAAAATGTATTATTGGTGAGGTTGAGTCCTACGAGATTGATCCCTGTCCAGGGTCTGCAGGGCATAGTCTCTCTCTATACTCATTGATGGTATTTATGAATGATCTGCTTGTACCTTGATATGGGGGTTGGCCATGGGGTCAAGGAAAGGGTCTCTATCGGCCGCGCTTCTACCAACTCGAGTCATAATGACTACTATTGTTACGAATGCCAGGATTACCAGGAAGAAGATCATCATGGTTCGTTTTAATGATGCATTGGGGTCATCCATTGAAGAACTCTTGGGTTTGTTGACTCTGGTTCTGAAAGACATGATGTGTTCAACATTTACCACAGGAAGCCCACTTGATAATATCTTATAACATGAAATTTTCGCGAAACTTAAAAATCGCGAAATTAAAGTGTCGCGAAAATATAATGACGAGAAAATTGAGTGACCCTCCATTTTTTTGAAAGTCAATAATTTAATGACCATTCAAAAGCAGGGATAAAAGACGTTGTTACTGAGAACCAAGTACTGGTGCCTATTGATCCTGATCAACAATGAATGATTCTAACAAGTATTCAATATGTCAAAAAATAAGTCAAAACCAAGGAACTAGTGGATTTTCTAAAGGAATTTGTGCGTATATATTGGGAAACAAATGATAAATGATTCATTCAATAAAATCGCGAAATTAAAGTGATCAAGAACACTGATGATTTTTTCTCAAAATCGCGAAATAAACGTGTCGGTATCAATATGCTGGTGGGCTAAAATAAAATGTGTGGTGGGTCAGGAGTTTGTGAATTCAGCCAATTAAAATACTCACTTAAACCATCTTGTAAACCAGTCGATTGCTCCTCGTCTTTGATATTTGTTTTCATCGTGATCATATGAGGGTTGTTGCAGATCATCATGACGTTTGTCAAATGTCTTGCGAGAAACTGTGCCTGGTACCACAAGACAATACACATCATTATCATCGTAATCAAATATCATACTGCCATCATTGAGATTACCATAATCATTGCCACCATCAACAACAAGGACATCATCATCATCATCATCACCATCATCGTCGTCGTCATCGTCTCCATCATCATCATCTTTATCATCATCACATCATCATCATCAACATCTTTATCATCAACATCATCATCATCACCAACATCATTTCGTCATCATCATCATCATCATCATCATCCATCATCCATCCAAAGGAATCAATGCTAAGTAACTGAGACAATTCAAAGCTTTGGATACCAAATATATCAATAATATAAAAATGATTACAAGACAATAGTACAATACCATGCTAGGGTTATATTTGGTTCTAATACCTTCATTGCCAAAATGTCCCTGTTGAGTGTGAGTAGCTTGCAGTGGTGTCGTCTGTTGACTCATTTGTACAATATGGTCTCTTTGTGTTCTTTGTTCTACTCTTGACGAGGTTGGTGTATTGTAGTAAGAGTCTGGTTTGACTTCAACATTATAAGACGCTAAAATATAGAGTAATTTGATTTGAGTCTTTTGTCATGATCTTCATCATCATTACTATCCATCATTATCATCATCATCTCTATCCATCATAAGTCTGGCAAATTTGAAAATGATTGAATGAAAAGAACCAGAATTATTGGCATTCAAAAGTGTCAAAAATTTACAAAGAATGTATGGTTACAGGGGACAAGAGTCCACTGAAACCATACATTCTTTGTAAATTTTCAACACTTTCGAAGGCTTGTAACTCTGCTTCTTTTTAACTAAACACTTTCAAATTTGCCAGACTTACTAATCTTGAGATGCTTTATCAGATAACAGTTTTTGCTAATTAGATTAAAATTCAAAACTCGCCCCAGTCCCTTGCTTGTTTCCAAAGTGGCAAATTCAAAGTGGCATTCCAGCTAACTAACCTGTTTCTCTGTGTGGGGTTTCTTGTACAGTTTTGCTTTGTTCTGGTGCTTGGGTTGGAATCTATAGCAACATATTACACAAACAATTTTAATCTTACTTCTAAAACACAGTTTTACAGTGCAGGCACTGGAACCATGAAGACTTCAAGAGTTTTTTGACATTTTCTCATAACTATCCAATCAGTACTCACCATAGAAACAAAGGAATCAAGCATTTGTAGGTGGCATCCAATCACAACAAACGGTGAAAAATCTTAAGAAGTTTTATCTTAAATTTATTTTTTTGCATTTGATAATACAAACTTACCACAGGTAGTCCAAGGCCTGCTCTAGCCCATGCCATGTTAGAAAGTTTTTGTCTTAGTTGATCAACTACTGGAGATATCATGTTCTCAGGAGGGAATATAGGGTTCTGGGGATCATAGAAAGTAGTGAGTAAGATAATGATAATGTGGTATACTGTTTAATAAACCACAGGGCATACCTTTAAATGGTGTAATAAGGTGTGAATTGAGAATCATTACGATACAATAAAATATATAACACAACACCACCACACCACACCACACCACACCACACCACACCACACCACACCACACCACACCACACCACACCACACCACACCACACCACACCACACCACCACAACACCACCACAACACACAATACAATAGAATATACAGTTCTTTCAAGTTTACGTCACTTGAATCCTGCATGTCATATTACTGAACAGAGTATTTCAATAGAAAAAATATTTGTTGAATATAGTTACCTTGCAGTTAGGGCAGGTGTATCCAGCAGGAGCAGTATTTGGAGGAAGACTTTGACAAAACTTGTTGATACATGCCAAGTGAAAAACATCTGGGGAAGGAAATAATAAAAGTAGTTTTGTTATACAAATCAGCGTTGCCATAGATTTCCATCTTTCTATTCACCACTTTCACATACCCATAATACTTGTGGGGGCAGCATTAAGACATAATTGTAAATAAGTATTGAAAGAAAACCATCTAAAAACAATTATGCATATATCAGAATTAACAAAAACTTGAAATTTGAACAGCATGTCTGAGTAAATGTCACATCAATGTGATATTTCTTAGTAAGTCCATACATTGTCTGTAACACCAAACCTTTCATTCTCCCATGCATATGGAATAACTCTGATTAAACTGATACTGGATTTTTCAATGATAATAGCAAAATCAATGTATTCAGTATCTGCACACAAAAAGTTTTGAAATTTCAATTTTTTTTTTTTTTCTAGTTGCCCCCAAAAATGCAAAGCATTATAGGGATGTGAAAGTGGTGAATCCTTAATAACTTTCTACTAACCATAGCAAACAAGACGTACTACATCACCATCTTCTAGGTTGCCATTACACAGAGTACAGACTGGATTGTATTCACTGTCTTGAAGCCAGTGAATGTAGGACTTAACAATACACTATAAGAAAACAAACAAAAATTTATTACAAAAATAATATAATTAATAACAATAAAACAACTTCTCTCCAGGATGAAAACACACCATCCAACATTCTAGGGACAACAGTAATAATGAGGACAGCAGGTTATGCAAGAAAACACATTTTGAAAACATAAAGCATTTTCAGATTACTGTGAAAAATGTACTGCATAGACCACACCTTGCCATGGCCATGTACTGCACAGACCACGCCCTGCCATGGCCATGTACTGCACAGACCACGCCCTGCCATGGCCATGTACTGCATAGACCACACCTTGCCATGGCCATGTCAGTGTCATGCCATCTATGAAAGCATTTGAAATTACATGCGGTGTCTGTGCTGTGCCGTAACCGTGTCAAGTGACATTTCTTTTCACTCTCATATGAAATCTGCTCTACTAGCGTCATGGCTCAGGCTTTACCATCTTCAATACTTGTCTATATGCTTCCTGCAATTCTCAATATTCTGCGAACTCAGACATTTCAACGGCTTGTTGTGAAATTGTTTTTTTGCTGCCGTCAATCAAAGCTAATCAGTCGGTAACTTTTATATTTTTGACTGGCGGCAGTGAAAAAAAAACAATTCCAATGGGAAACTAGCAACTACAGGGTTCGCAGAATATCGAGAATCGCACCTATAATATCACCGAATAAAATGGTCATTGGACCAATTAAGGTTAGGCCAATTTTGCAGATATTTTTAAGACAGCACTGTCTATAATTTAGATTCCAAGCTTAAATATTTTATTATTATTTATTTATTTCAAAATATTTACTGATATTAATAATAATTTATTCATATGACATACGCCAACTCAATGGATAATGAGGTGATAAGTATCTCACATACTTGGACATGAATTTTTCATAACCAAGTAATATTTAAACGTTTCTTAGTTCTACCTATTTGTTCATATTGATCTTCTAGGAACTGTGAAATGATGGCAGAAAGATTGAGGATTAAATATAAATAAGTAGGCAAATACTAAACAAGCCTCCCGTCAACCATCTTTACGTTTTGAGTCAAACAAAAAAATCCTCATATCGAATAGCATCCTCTCGATAAACTCACGTCAAAATAAAACAATAATCTAACACTCCTTACACAGGAATATAATGATATGAGATAAATAACTAAATCCTTTAATAGATAAATAAAATAAATAAAAAATCCAGTTCTGACTTACCCGAGAATGGTTTGATACAAGACAGAATTCACACACATTTACGCGATGTTCGAAGCAGAATTGGTTGGTAACTTTTTTCTTGGGGCATTTACAAAGACCCATCTTTGTATTGGCTATAAGAGTTAAGAGATAAAATGGAGGATTTAAGTGTTTTAGCGCGGTAAAGTGACGCTATATCATAACCTTCATCTCTGCCACGTCGCCATTTTACAAAGTTCAGTTTGGTAACCTCGCAATTACTCACCCTGTGGGCTTCCTGTGGCAATTGATCACCACAGGGAGCCCGTTGTGAAATTGTGGTAAGGGTCAAAAAGATTCCATTCTTTCTTTCTTTCGTTTTTCTTTTTCATTCTTTATTTCGTTGATTCTTTCTTTCTTTCTTTTTGTTTCTCCCATTACTCTCTCTCCCCTTCTTCTAAGCCTCAGCCTTTCGGCATTCCCTCATTCATTCACTCTTTGATTGATTTTATCAACATGCCTATTAAAGTCTTAGTTTTTCCAGTCTTTCGATTTTAGTTTTCATTCGTGCCTCTGTGCATGCGTTCGTTCCTTTGTCCGTCTATCCATTCATCCATCCATCCATTCATCTATTCATCCACCCATCCATCCATCCATTTATTCATTCATTTACCAGTCATCCATCCATCTATCCATCTATCATTTCATCAATCCATCCATCCGATCCACCCATCTATTCATTCATTCATTCATCCATCCATCCATCCAATACTGAACAAGAGGGTCTGGATGGGAGGGGGTCCAGCTGTCAGTTGTCAGCTAAATTTGAGGCCTTTTGTCAGTTGTAAGTTAAATTTGAGGTCTTTTGTCAGTTAAATTTGAGGCCTTTTGTCAGTTAAATTTGAGGCCTTTGTCAGTTGTCAGTGAAATTTGAGGCCTTTTGTCAGTTGTCAGTTAAATTTCAGACCCTGGAACAAGTGTATCACTCAAATTTCTGATGATAAACAATCTTTATTAAAAATCATGTTGAACATCAACAACCATAAAATCCATCAAAAATGCCTGATGCTGATATAAATTATTTCATTAAATTATCGATGTATCATAAAACTCTTATAATGCAAAATAAATAAAATATTAATTTGTACAATCCAATAAATATAGCAATAATCCGTGATAAAACTTATAATTTACTATATATAATAACTCATCTCTGACTACCTGCTACTTTTTTTCGCTTATATAGATATAAAATATATTAAGTTGAGAAAATTATGTCATTTCTTTTAGTTTATGTAAGCAAGGTGTGTATCGTTAAATTACTTTCCCACCCATTTCTCACTTATTCATTTTCCAGTTTTGGCATCCTGTCAATATAGGCACGTGATGTTAAAGCAGCTCAATTTGGAGGATAAGACAAAAGATTTTCAATCTGCTGAGAATTGGAAACCTATTGTTTCGTCCTCCAAATTGAGCTTAATTCTGAAGTGATGCAATGGGTCTTTAGGAGTGTCAGTTTTAACAAAGCAATTCAAAATAATAATAAAATACAAAAGCAAAGAAGTAAAGTTACGAAATCTGAACTAATCGCAATCTTGGAAAACAATTTTTTTTCAAGATGTAGCTGTTACCTAAAACTTAGAACAATTTTGTTAAAATTAGAGTAGAAACAGTTGCAACCAAATTAGGAAGGAACGTAGTGGTAGAGCTTTCAACTGGAGAGATTTTACCTCCAACAACCCCCTCAGGAGAACACCCCATCCAGTATGTAGAGATCTTTCTAGGGTAGGGTGGATCAACTTTTGGAATCTCAAGTGTGTAGTCATCGATGGCGAAGTATTCCAGTCCTTTGAAGAAGTAGGTTTTTCCGTTTTGCCATTGAAGAGCAGCATCAAGATTATTAGGAATGTGTCTCCAGCCTTCAGTGATCGGCTTTGGATACCCGATATCGACATTCTTTCTATCAGGGTCGTATCTCCAGTATTTGTCTCCCTTGAAGAAGTACACCTTGTTGTTTCGGCCCCATTGGAATGCAGCGTCCATGTTAGCGAGTTCAGCTGGGAGGTTCAACTCAGGGTCGGTGATGGGAAGGGGTTTTGACTTGAGTGCCGAACGATCTTTGAGCATCCAAAACCTTTGTAAGAATAAGAGAATAAAAAATCAATTATTAGAGACAGGAATAAACAAAATAATATATACTCTGAAGAGGTTGTACATGTCCATTAGGAGAATTAAAGTTGCTATGGTGACGGGATGTCATAGTACCTTTACCACGCCCTCTGTCACCGTCCTCCCAAACTATTATTTAATTTATCCTATAACCCAGCTCCGTATTGGTGCATTTATTTTGTACCTCTATACTTGAGCTCCATTAACATGGGCTTCCCCTATATCTATATAAAGAAGGGCAGGAACCTATGGAGGGAAACCAGGGGCAGGAAAAAAGGCGGGAAAAAAATCGAAGCAGAATTCGAAAAATTAATATAACTTACTTGTCGCCCTTGAAGATGAAGTTAACTTTGTCTGATCGGCGCAAGAAAGCAGCATCGACGTTATCTTCCACCAGAGGCCAGAAATCAGCGATCTTCAATGCTGACGTCCAAGATCCGCTTTCAGCAATGGGCCAGAAGTATTCACCCTTGAATGCATAGGTTAATTCGGCTTCAGTGGTAACGAAAGCGTCTACAGGGCTTGAGCACTTGTCGGGTACACCAGGAGCCTCGGTCTTGGTGTGAGGCGTGGGGGTGGCACGGTCTGGTGGAGTAGGTTTTAGAGTGCTTGGCTGAGAGGGTGATGTTGCCTTGCCTGGAATAATGAACGGGAGAATATTCATGAGTATATGGAAGAATGGAAGAAGATATTGAAGTGGGAATAAAAATGAACGGATGAATAAATGAATGAATGAAAATTTAAAGGTCGTGAAAAAAATGAAAGCGTGAGCCCGCATGTCATGAATAAAAAAAGCGGTATTCCTTTGAACATGCGCAGTGATAAAAAGAAACAGGAAGTGACGTTACCGTAGAGTGCTTGAATTCCGTTGACGTCATCGGGGTGTAGCTTGAAGTTCTCTTTGTAGCCTCGGTAGAATGGATACATAATAGCATCGAGATTCCTTGAGTGATCAAGCCCCAAACTGTGTCCAAACTCGTGTACTGCTACCCAGAACAGGTCGATGCCTTTAGTGGTTTTGAGTGTGAAGGGCTCGTCATCGTCGAAGTGGGCGTCACCAAAAATATCTATAAATTGATTGGATTTGTTTACTGTTAACTTAGTTCGTGACAGTGAGAAAGACAGACAGACAGACAGAAAAATAGACAGATATAGACAGACAGACAGACAGACAGACAGACAGATAGACAGACTGACAGACAGATAGTAAGAAAGAAAGACAGACAGACAAACTAGTGAAGTAAACAGAAAGTGGAAAGACTAATTCAATTACCTTCTGAATTGTCTTGTGGATAAAAAGCATGAGCGAGAGTCTGACCACGACCATCAAACGGATAGCCATCACCGTGGTCATATGTCACAAACTTGATATCAATATCGGCTTTACCGCTGTCCACTTTCTTGAAGGTTAGAGGTGTCACCGCTGCCCAAACGTTCAAAGCATCGCGGATCGTATCATCAATTTCTTTCTTCGTCAAGTCTGGACTGTAGTTCAAAATTTTGTAGGTCAAATCCTAAAAAATAAAAATTATTTCAAATACGAAATATTTAGTAAATTTTAATATAGAAGTTGCGTGATATTAGCTTGCGCAACTTTGGCTCTAGCTTGGCTTCATCAATTTCAGTTTCTGAGCCGACTCCGTACAAGGGTACGTGTTTGAACTTCGAGATATTTTTTGTTTCAAAGTAACTCCGGAAATTTCCTAGTTCCTCTATTCTTGTATTTCAATTCAATATACAAAAAGTGAAAGCTACTTTTCCAGGTACATTCCCAAGATGATATCCTTTAAACTTGGTTTGGAGGATTCTATATTATTTACCTTTTTTAACCATTTTGATCCTTGAAGAACATATCGTCGTCTTCTTCGCTTGGCTTTATCTGCAGGACCAACATCAGGAACACCACATCGATCGGTTCCTATTAGTTTCAGCAAAGCAGGATCGTTAAGCGCTCCATTCTCAGGAATGTTGCCCATGCGTTGCAACATCTTCACAGCTTGGTGTAGTTCTTCATTGCTTCGTAATCGTCCACTCGTGGGGTCCAGAGGTTTGAGATATCCATAGGAAGCGAGATAATTCTAAGGGGGGAAAAATTCAGACAAGATTAATCAAAATTCCCTCTGTGATTTAAGATAAATTAATAACAATGGCAAATAATAATAATATATAAAGCAAACATGACTTACAACTACATCATTCGGTTTAATGGTAGCTTTTCCAGACACTTGTGCGAGAGTAGCACAGCCCAAAATCAAAAACGACAGTTGAAGAATTCCTCCCATCTTCACGACCAAAAGTATTAAGTATCGGTAATTTCCAGAAAATTGACTAATAAATATTCGTAGCTTCTTGTTCTTCTTAAGTGAGCTCGGTGAGGTTTCAGAAAGTTGTGAATTTGGGTTGGAAGCGAGCCCTCTTATATCCCCGCTTCGTTTGCAAATGCTGACGTCGATATGGAAGGCGAGGCTATAGAGTCGGAAGTCCCGTTCCACTAACGAACTAATAGACAAAAGCCGCAGAGCAAACCCTTCCGCGTCACGTGGACCTCTGGAGGCGGCCATTTGGTTTTCCACCAACCATATATAGAGTTCTAACTTCATTAGCTAGAGTGTTGATTGGAAGAATAATTAAAAAAAACAAATATATGTACGTATTTCCGGCTGATTAGCAGCTTTACAATCTGATTCCTTTATTTTCTGAATAGTTCAAGTTCAACAACTATGAAAATATTGACATTTTTTTGAAAAAAATTTAGAATTTAGGAAGACATTGTGGTGGCGCTGAAGATGATACATTCAAGTTCAGCTATTTACGCAATCACCACAACTGTGATGTGACCTAATTCTCGCCTTAACTGTTGATCTGGCGAAAATTGTGGAGCTGTTACGTCCTTCCGAGTCATGTAGTCATTACACCACCTCCAATGTGTTCCTGTTAGCGGCTCATAAACCGTAAAAAAAAAAAATTTTTTTTTTGAGGTTGCATAAAGTTTATTTTAATCCATGCGGATAATCTATGTAAGCTAGGAAATTATTGAGGGGTTGTAGTTATTCGACTCGTAGTTTTGAAATTGAGGTACAAATAAACTGAAGTTGTATTGACATTATTTAATCCGCGAGGAATTGTAGAACTTGAATGCTTTCGTCATGGTATGTGCTAGCAAACAAAAGAATTCTGACGTATATGGCAGTAATGATATCGGCTTGTGTGTTATTTGATGCACAACTACCGGTAAATGGCTTTCCATGACCTCATCTATTACATGCAGCCCATCCCAGGACGGCTTGTTGTGCTCTCAATATCTTACTAATTAAAAAACTATTTGATATTTATGTTTTGTTTTTTATAACAAACAGTCTTCCTATATCTTCTCAATTAAATGTGAGTATTTTTACAAACTGTGTTGAGTGTTATTGAAAGTGAAATTGGCTGGAAAGTATGACAATCAGGGATTGACGTCAGAGATGGTTTACACTGGACTCATTTCTCGAATAGTTTTCTTATTTTTTCCTCTTGTTTTGGTATTCTTTATTTTGTATGTTTACGAAATTGTTTATAATAACATTGGTATTGCGTACGCCATCTTCCTTACCTCAGGCATGAATTGTTATTTTACTTGGTAAAATGTGGGTCAAAGGTTGAAAAACAATGATATTGGCGCGTGCTGTTCGTGCACTGCAGTACGCGCGCCCTCCAGGCAACTACGATCTATAGTTATAGTTATGAAGATTAATCTTAAAGACTGAGATTACAAAACACAGTAGTTGATAATAATAATGCTGGTTTTATCAGTATCTCCTTTGTTATCACAAACATATTTCTTCTGTCGATAATATATTAGTAATTCGAATGCCAGTCGCTTTTTCACTTACGTGAAGAAAGCCGTATTTTGACTGTCTTTCGTTGAGCAAAAAGTTTGAAAAACTCCAATCAAAGTTTCCCCCATGTACTTGGTAAAAGTAAGGCGTTGATATGACCTAAGTAGCTAGTTAATTATCAAGTCAAGGAGCCCTGTACCCAGACACCAAGAGAGTTAAGAGCTTCTCTTTCATCCTCTCGGCGTTCTTTACCGGCTTTGTAAACAGTCAACCAGCTCAGTGATTGACAAAATCTTTGATAAAGAGCGTGTATGAAATGCTTCGGTTTGTGCTGACGATAAAGTCCTGCAAATAAAATTGTACATAAAATTTTCAAAAATGATACCACGAATTTTAGATTTATTTTTGTCATTTAATTGTTATTTTTATATTCAGTCCATAACCTTGAACGGAACTTGCAATTTCAAAATAGGGTACACGTGGTTCTGAAAAAAGGATCAGTTTCAGCACAAAATGTGCGCTAAAAAAAGAAACAGAGCTGCAAAACTATGCAACTTTTGAGGAGCTTATTGTTTAGGTATTCAAAACTCATGAAGAGCAAACTTTTCGAGTAATAAATAGAAAATACATAAATGAGAATTAACAGTGGAATCCACAGAGTGGCTTAGTAGTTTACTGATTGTGATTCTGATAAACCGATGGGCATTTGGTTATCTACAAACTTGACAAAGTGAATTCAGGCTTAGGGCGCTGGCCAGCTGGTCGGTCCAGTTTGAAGGCGCTATCTTATGTAGGAGTCATGTACACCGTCCGAAAGTTACTCTGAAATTCTCTATCATCGACAATCCTGGAGATATTACCTACAAGTGGTTGAATATCATTTGGTACTCTTCTTAACCCACATAGGGAGAGTCATTAATCCTTGAGTTGGTCGTAAATTTTCCTTTACTCGAGTGAAGTCACCATTAAATCCTGTTTCGATCAAGTACTCGTGAGTACACATTCTCAATTATAGAACCCCTCAGTCTGACCCTGGCCCTAAGCGGACACTGAAACAGTTCAATTAGTGTTACGTTTTTTCTTAATAAATGTAAAAAGAAATCGCCCAAAAATGGCAAAGTTTGACCCGGATTTTGGCTAGGAGCCCTGTCCTCTCGCCCATCCTTCGACGGTCATATGAGGCTCACAAGGTTTACTAGCCATTGTTCAGCGAAGCTTGCTTGTTATAATAAAGCTTTGTTTGAAAGAAAAACTAATTCTTTGAAATGCAGAGCAGCTTATTTTACAATCTCAATCTATTTTCAAGCCTGCAAACTCATAAAGACAATGATAAATACAAATGATTTTTATATTTTAAGATAACACGCCGCCATTTTGTTTTTATTTAACAGAGAATAAAGTCAATGAATTGCCTTTCTTTGTAGCTTATTCAACATGGCAGCTATCGAAACGAAGTATCTACCTATGTATATCGTATATAATTATATAAAGTATGTAATTAAAGGCAGAAAACCATGGCGGGAAATTTCCTTGGTAACAACGGGGCGTCCTAAGATACTTGATGCACGAACTGACTGAAGCTGATTATATTACGACACTTGCCTTGACGCGTCTTCGACGATGACGAAGTCACGTACTAGCAATTTCGAAATGACAAGTTTTGATCAGTTCCTGTACAAAACAATAACAGAGCGCTGGTAGTTCAATTTTCGCTCAAAAATGAATAACAGCACGTTGAAGGTGTTTATGAAAAAGCGCGTTCAACTTAGTTGTGAACGAGGAAAAATTCAAAACATTCCAAAACAACTCACTTGACGAACCGTACGTAAAACTAACTATATCTTCCCGTTATCGTGTCACACGGACAAAATGCTCTGAGTGACAAGAAAAGGAAGCATAAAAAACTGTGAATTAGCTTCAGGGTCGTAGCAATTTTCGTCATGTTGAAACAAATCGTCACATTTATGCGCAGTTCCGACCAATATGGGCAAGATAAAATCGACCCATTTTGGTGGCCACTTTTGTATGTTCCTCTCACTATTAAACTTTCCGTGAAATTACGACTTCGGAAAACTATTTCAAATAATCTTATCTGAATATTTTTGATAAACTAAAAATGTAATCAGAATTGAAAGCGGATGATAAAATACCAGCATTAACTAAGCTAGATTAACTCGAGAATGGATAAGTTATCTTTGACTTGTTGAGATCATTATTATCCCGCTTTAGCGGGATCGAATTAGTTACGGGATTCGGGAAATGTTTTTCGGCATTTTCAGGAAGTTTAAGCCGGAGAAACTTAGAAAGAACTGAAAGTAAATCAATGGAAAAGCGAAAGAGTACTTAACTCGTGGAAGTCATGAAAATCTGTTTCTAATTTGTTTAAGTTTAATTTTAATCCTTGGAAAAAAATCAAGAACGGCGCGAGGAAAAAGCTTAGTGAACTCGTGAAAAACCACAACTGTGTGTCATCGCGGTTTTTCCCCGTCTTTGATGTAAGCAACTATATTCAATCTATTTTATCACGAAAATAATTTATTTTAAAAACGGAAACGATATATGGTAAAGCGAATAGATACAAAAGCAGGATTAGCATTGGAAATAATAATAATGATAAGAATTAGAGACAGTAATTATTTCGGAATTTATTATCGTTAATTTATCAGAACAGTAAAGTAGACCGCAAGAATTTAATAAGATGTTTGTGTGAAAAAATTTAGTAGAGAAGCCTTGGTGTAAGATCGATGTTATACACTGCTAGAGAACCCACTTCTATACTTATTTTGAGTTCAAGGACTGGAAACACCCTATGGGGATTTGCCGCTCTCCCACAAGGCCCTCTAGTAACGCACTCATGACGTGACGCAGTGACGATTGCGTGACATCTGCTTATCAACTCAGCCAAAGCGCCATATTTGGTCTTGATATCATGATGCTGAGACGGTGAGCGATGTCAATCATGATTACTTGAAGCGGAAGCTTAGTATTTGATTGCAAAAGGTTGATAGATCTGGAGCATCTGACCTACGGCACAAACCACTCTTCCGGTTGATTCATTGTGAGTTTGACAGAAATACACAGATACAATAAGTTGACATCCAAATCGCATGGGCCGTGAGAAGTAGTCATTAAGCCCTGTGTCGAGTCTGGATAATCATATTCAATCAAGAACTCGACCCATTCAAGTGATCCGAATATACTTGGGTATATATAAAAGCCACCGAAGTATAGCCTCCTACACAACAGATCCTATCTTGCACAGACCCATCCTCAATCTTACTCCATCTCGTCATGGAGGACCTATCGACCGTGTTCAAGATTTATTTAACTGTATTTTCCCTGTTTTATTTGCTTGGATGCTCTCGAAATTCAGTAGAAAGTGCTCCAACCACAGCCGTCAGGAAAACCAACATCGAAATAGTGAGTATAATAATGCTCGAGGTATTGAATCACTGGATTGTGTTTAGTTTTCTCCCTGCTGTGAGCTGAGAAAGGGCAGTGTATTTTGCAAAATTGTAGGGCTGTTAGTAAGCATTTATGTAGACAGAGAAAGAGAGGAAGAAACAGAGAGAAACAGAGTGAAATACCGGAATAGTTATCGTCTGATATGGCTTCTATTAACCGAAGTTGAACCTAAAGTAATTTACCAAATCGATTTGGTCGAAATGAAGAGGTTTCAAACCCTGGCAAGACTATATATGTTTTCAACTTTTTAGAATGTTTTAGCTTACAACCAAAACAATTATGTCTACTTCTAGTGATAAACGTTTTCTCTTTGTGTATCCACTGCTAAACGAGATGTTAAAAGAATAAGTAATCATTTTGACCGGGGTTTGATCAACATCGTATGGGTGTATTTGACAGGATCTTTGAGCCTATAAACGAATATATTAACCTGGAAAAACGAATTCGATTCAGTTCGGTAAAAAAAATCCATTGACCTCAGAGGCAATATCCCTAAGATCTTTTAGTTTCATTAAAAATTATTTCCCTCGCTGTGTATTTTTGGTTTCGTGTATCTAATTTTTTTCTTGTGAATGGTTTTAAATCATGGGTAGCTGTTATTGTGTCGTCATTCATCGATTTGTGGATCTGTTTTCAATTCATTAGTGAGCAATTGAGCTGACATTTTGGCAACGAAACAAAAAGCCGGTTAATCAGACAGAAGATGTGACGAGAGATCGCTTTTCTTTGTGCTTTCAAAGCAGCTCAAAATAAACAAATTACTTCATATACATCCTCATTTGCGCCAAAAAAAATCCATTTTTTCACTTCCCTAAAAAAGAGGAAATGTACAGAATTGGTTCATATGGGAAAAGTAAAGTGAAACTCGAATTACGAGTACGGAAATCCCTCTTATTCTTGGGGTTTTTGCTCTCCGTTTGTGATACTAACTCACGATTCATCATCTTATGACGTATATACCACAAAACCGCAATTTTATTCAAGCACACAGACAGTACATTAGCGAAGCAATTTCTTCGCGCTGTGTGCAATCGGTGTGGCGAATCAATTAATTGTTTTTCTTTAGAAAACACGGATCACTCTAGGAAAAAAAACACACGAAATGACCTCCAATATATAAATATTTTTCGCTAATTTGTTTTTCTTTAACAGATTTTTATTAAGAATTTTTATTTTTTAGATGATTCAATGAACTAAATTTTAGACCTTCGAGACAGTCGGTGTTCCAGAACATAAACACGATTTATGAATTTTCTTCTTTTAATTATTGTGAATTTATTTCAAGCCGCCTTAGCTTATCAGGCTGGTCATTAATGTAAATTTTACCGGTGTCTCTAGGCGTCAGATCAAGTCTATGATCGTTTTAGTTCCATCTGTAATAATATTAGTCTCAAGGGATTATTCTTAATTCTTGTCCTGCAATTTGCATGAATATGAACAATCATGAGTCTCCGGGTGACATCTTGGCTATCTCGTGACTGCTGGCGAGGTGAAGCTGTTCAAGATGGGCCTTGGAGTGATGCCTTTTTTGGGCTAGAGTAGACCAGGGGTCAAATTAGATTATGCCGGGGAAACAAAAAGCATAAGGAAATGAAGCTGAGAGATGATCTTGTGATTAAATCTTGTGAGGTTTGCCAAAAAAAAAAAAAAAAAAAACAATTTTGACGACGACGACGACGAAGTTGATTAATTCTGAAAACTTTTTGATGGGAGGGTTTAGGAATTCTTTGGGCACAGGCTTCACATGACTCCAAAGACTGCACAAATAGTGGCAAAAACGTTGAAGACTATATAGTGATTTTGAAATCATCCAAGGCTAGAAATACGTAGAGGCCACTTCAGTCAAACGTGATGAAGAGAGTTCGCCAAGTCTAGACTATCGTTGAGTGTAAATGTGAGCGAGCAGGTTGATAAGCTAATGTGGTTCTCAGCACCGCATAACCCATGTTTCAAGAGGTTAAAACATGTTAAATGTGGAGATCTGAAGTTAAAGACCGCGTTTCCGTTCTCGTTGCGATGGTCTGAAAAACGTATACCGCGCGCAAATCAGTCTATCAACGGGTTTCCCTAAAAAATGTGGCTGTCGGTTGCAGTGCTACAAATAATGTATGAGAAAAGGAGCGCAAACCATTAAAATTTAGATATGACAAAAACTTGCTAAATTCTATGTTGTTGGGTCATGCCCGAGACTAAAAAACCACATTTCTTTTTTTTCTTTCTTTTAGGATTATCTTACTAAGTATGGCTACCTCAAAGCCAAAGGTTCAGGCACCGGCAAGCTTATGAGTCAGGAAGATCTAGTGCAAAGTTTACGAAGACTGCAAAGGTTTGCTGGTTTGAACGAGACGGGAATACTAGACGCAGCTACAATCAAACTGATGGGACAGTCGAGATGTGGCATGCCTGATGTGGGCGCTTCAGATAGCGCAAAACGACGACGAAGATACGTTTTACAGGGTACAAGTTGGAAGAAGAAGGTATGCGCTGAAATGGTGCTAATTAAAAAATTTTGCGACCGTCCTTTTGAAGTTATTTGTGGTTGGTTCATCCCTGACAATCCTCGTACCAAAAGAAACGAAGTATCAGTTAATCAGCTTTGCTGTAATAAAATGCGTTGCATATATGCATGGACATCTTATGTAACTAAAACTATAACCGCTACATTTTTTTATCCCTTCATCAGAGCCTCAAATACAGAATCGACAGATTCACAAAAGATTTAAGCAATGCAGATCAGAAACGGATCTTCAAATGGGCCTTCAACTTATGGTCCAAAGAGAGTAAGATGAGCGTCACAGAAGCGCATGAGTCACTGCCAAATGACAAGGTTGATATTTCGATCGAATTCGTCAGTGGAGCTCATGGTGATGGATATGCTTTTGACGGTCGTGGAGGCACCTTGGCCCATGCTTTCTATCCCCACGATAACAGTGGTAAGTGAACCGAGATACTACGAAGTGGGAGAGGGGGGGGGGGGGGGACCGGAGAATCGGAGAGTCAGGGGGAGGGCTGGGTGCGGTGGTTAGTACTATGACGTTATGCAATATTCTAAATGTTATGCACACCTGGAGTCGATCGAGTTGAACTTCATTAGTCAACACATCTTACAAGTTTTGACTGGCGCATTAGTATTATCAAGACAATGTTTATATTACTCGACCACCTACGCTGTCAAGAATCTAAGGGGGTCAGATCAGTGTTTGCTAAAGCTGACATCCAAAAATCTGAAAAAATAAGATTGCAGTGCATCTGTTCACTTGGAATGAAGTTTGTGAAGGAAAGACATTGGTCCTAAAATTCAACTACTCTCTTCTTCTGTATTTTTGCAGCCTTTGCTGTATCCCCTTTCGTACCCGAAAAAGGAACTTTTCATTGACTGTTTGTTTACTCATTGTGCCCTCTTCCATCCCATCAGGTATTGCAGGAGATGCTCATTTTGATGACGCCGAGAGCTTCACGACAGGAAAACGCAAAGGCGTGAACCTTGACTGGGTAGCTTTGCACGAGTTTGGTCATAGTCTGGGCCTTGATCACTCAACAGTTCGTGAGTCTGTCATGTACCCTTGGTACAAGGGATTCTTGGAGGACATCAAATTGACTTCTGATGACATTAATGGGATAAGAGCTCTGTATGGTAAGATATATTCTTTTCTAGTTGTAGTTGTCCAGGACATGCACATGTTGAGCCTTTCACTGCGCTTCTGTATAGACGACCCCTTTCACGCGACGTCAAAACATCTCAATTTGGAGGACAGAACAAAAGAATTTTAATCTCCCGAGAATTGGAAACCTATTGTTTTGTCCTCCAAATTGAGCTGCTTTGACTTCACGTGCAAGCGTTCAGTCTATAGACGACATTTTGGGGCGTGTAACAGGATGTTTAGAGGTTTAGGTAATTAAGGATGTAGATGTTTCTGGGTGGTAAGTCTTGAGGTTCAAGTTTGGTAAGCTTACTTCAGCCAGTATGTCTGACCGTCTGTATTGTAAGTAAATGAGTTAATGATGGTGGTTGAGCGAGTCAATGTAGGTTAGTCCATCGAGTCAGTCAGTGAGTCAATCGGCCGTAAGTCAAGTGATTCAATCACTGAGTCATGATTTCGCGTGAGAACTTCCCGTGTGCCATCTGCCATCTCTTAGTATGTTAAGTACCTTGCAGAGTAATATGAGGAAATTCTTCAGTCAGTGAGTCTATATAGGTCAGTCCATTGTACCAATCCTTAAGTCAAGTGATTCACTCCCTGAGTCTCACTCAATGTCGCGTGAGAACTTCCCGTGGTCCATCTGCCATCTCTTAGTCTGTTAACTATCTTGCAGAGTAATATGAGGAAATTCTTCAGTCAGTGAGTCTATATAGGTCAGTCCATTGTATCAATCCGTAAGCCACTCAAGTGATTCACTCCCTGAGTCTCACTCAATGTCGCGTGAGAACGTCCAGTGTACTGGTCCATCTGCCATCTCTCAGTTCTCTGTTAACTATATTGCGGAGTAATAAGAGGAAATTCTTCAGTCAATGAGTCATTATATGTCCGTCCACTGAGTCAGTCAGTGAGTCAATCCGTAAGTCAAGTGATTCAATCCCTGAGTCGCGTGAGAACTTCCCGTGTGCCATCTGCCATCTCTTCTCTGTTAAGTACCTTGCAGAGTAATACTTTAGTCAGTGAGTCTATATAGGTCAATCCATTAAGTCAGTGGTGAGTCAAGTGATTCAATCCCTGAGTCTCACTCCATGTCGCGTGAGAACGTCCAGTGCACTGGTCCATCTGCCATCTATTCTCTGTTAACTATCTTGCGGCCGGGAGTAATAGGAGGAAGAGGAAGTATTTCGTTATATGGTCTGTCAATGTCCCTAATTCTAATTGCACATTTTGTGTTGTATCCTCTCAACTGCCTTGGCATAGACCAGTGTCTCCAGCTGCGGATCTGCGGTCACTACTAGCGTAGCAAGTAGCATTTCCCCTTCTAGTGTAGCGGTAATTCTAGGTCGGTTCAAAGCGGGAAAGCACACAGGTTAATCTCCTTGCTTTTCTTTCTCACGGGAAAAACTCAAGAACGCCAACGCGTCTCCATGTCATTCGTCCCTAGTTCATTCAAAGTATGTTAAACCTCTTGTGGTTCCACCAACATATTGTTGGGTCTCCAACTTCAATCATGGAAGCGAAAGGTTCGAGTTCAGTATAGGTTAAGCTGTTGGCCCTAAGAGGAACTAATTGGATTTAGGAAGATGTTTGTGGACCAAAGGCCAGGAAAATAGAGCAGTAGCGCTGGCCATAAAATGACAGCCATGAGTGGAATGAGTTGTGAAATCTTTTTTTGTGTAGTTTGTTGTTTGTGGTTGAAATTGTATAAATCGTCATTTTTTTCGTTGCTGTTGTTGACCTCGCCAAGAGGTGTGGTTAATGTCAGTGTTTTATTGTTGTTGATGCTGTTGTGGTCATTGATGAGGTTGAGCTTGCCGTTGCTGCTGATGTTGTTGTCATTGTTGATGATGTGACTTTTTTGTGCCGTTATCTTAAACTATTTCTTCTCAGTTTCTCTGCTACTATTGTTCTTATTTTCATTTTATCGCTCATTGCCTAACACTGTCCTCTTCTTCCTCCACCAGGAGCACCAGAAAGACGTAAAGAACCAACCGGCAATCCTTTCACCAAACGAAGAAGACCAGGCAAACCTGTTATAGACGAATGCGAAGTAGAACGCTTCGACGCCTGGGTCTATTCAGCTGTAGAAAAAAAGACCTACGCCTTCGTCGGCGACTATTACTTCATTGTGGACCCCAGAACTATCGGGGTTATCAGGGGACCTCTTAAAATCGTCGACAAATGGAAAGAAGTTCAAACGCCAATTGACGCCGCTTATGCTCGAACCGACGGAAGGATTGTGTTTTTCCACGGGGGAACGTAAGTAATTTTATGCTTTCTCCTAAGTTAGACAGCGTTTTCACTTGTGTCAAGTGTGGGCTGCGCATCGAATCTTACACCGCGCGGGCCTCGGAATTTGCCGTACGCTATGGTATAATCCACAATAACTGCACAGTTTATCATGGTGTATTTCACTACACTGCATGATTTCGTCTTGTTTCAGAATACGAGTAAGAATTGCGGAAAGTTGAAGCTCCCAAAGTTTTCGCAACAGCTGTTTTCACGCTCTTGCATTCTTGACATACAAATAGCACGCAATACGATCTGCTATGCCACCGCTGCACGAAGAATGGAGCCAACCTGACTAATGGCGATAATTAATCCTGAGCTTAATGTCATCGAATCGTAATTCTTCCCGATGTGTATTTAGCTACTTCCGTTTCAATCTGATTTCAGTTAAGCAAAAACAATCACAGGAAAAAGTTTTTAATTGCTCGCTCCATTTCCGACCCATGGGCAAAAAGTCGTGTATCTAGATAAAGTGACGGAAAAGAGCATTACCATCTTGAAAAAGGCAAAAGTAGCGGCTTACTTTACATGACTCAAGCTGTACTCTGCAGCATTCAGTGATTCCACAAGGCACTCGACCTTTTTTAAAGTGGCTGTATATTGCTAACACATGTATAAATCAAATATACAAACAAGTACAACACAATATGTTTGACTTGGGGAACATTTTTTCATTTCTATGACTTTTCAGAAACATAATCAGCTTAAGATCAAATCAAATTTGCACAACTCGGAAATAAAAAAGCGAAACGATCTGAAATTGTTCGATACTAAGTCACATCATATAGTTCTCTAAAACATATCGATGAATCCACCACTTTCCATACATCGGTTCATTGGTCAAACACAAAGCATCAAGTTGAGCTGCGAGGTTCAAAATTGAATAATTCCTTGAAACTACCTTGCAGTCTCGATTGAATGCTTTTCCTGTGACCAGTGAACCGATGTATGGAATATAGTGAATCAATTTCATAATATTCATGAAAAAAAAAAAGTTGTTGTTTTCTGGGTCTATGTCGTCAAGTGCCAAAGACCAAAGAGTTCATTATTGCCTTTTTTCGTTTCCAGTTATTGGAAGTACTACGGTGGTTACCGCGAACAAGGACCAAGACCCATCAGAAATTATGGGTTACCTAAGGAACTCGAGAAAATGGACGGTGCCTATGTGTGGGGACGTAATTCACGTACGTACTTCTGGAAGGGGAACAAATACTGGAGGTACAACGAGAGATACGGCAAAATGGATCCAGGGTACCCTCGGATCGTCAGTTCCATTTGGAAGAAGATTCCAACCAACATAGACACCATCATGAAATGGAGCGACGGTAAAACATATTTCTTTAAAGGGACTAAAGTTTATAAACTCGATGATTATACAATACAGTCAGATCATAATTATCCCAAGAGTGTAGCGCTAGAGTGGTTGAAGTGTGACCAAAGTAAACTCAAAGTCGAGACGACCACGCAGCCTACAGTGAATGTTACGTTTGTCAATACTACGAAAGTGTCAGTCAAAGCTGCTCAGGAGGGATATTCAGGAGGACACAATACCCTGCCTAGTATCCTTATCGTCGTGTTTGGCGTTTTGACTGCTGGTAGATTATTGTAGATAGGATTGTTAGGGGATTTGAAAGGGGTGGAGATGAGGCAATGAAAATATTCTGAACTCTAGTAATCATGATTCCAATATATATCAACATAAATAGATGAATGGATTTTTATATTAGTTTTAAAACGATCAATTCTTATTTGACTGTGATTTGAAAAGGAAATTCTAGTTTTTGTAACATGATTTAGATATATTCAAATTCCAATTCACTATGAAATTCATCAAAAATTGCTACTTTTAAATGATTCAAATCATGCAGTAGGCACTGAAATCTACCAAGGGAATATTTATTATCCTTAGAACAATACAAGACCAAATATGGTCATTTGATGAGCGACTTCTTTGTTCGCCGCATTATTCTTGTGACGTCATGGCCGCCATATTGGATGTTATCGGGAAGACTTTTTACCGATATTATCCAATGTGGCTGCAATTTCGTTTACTCTAGTCAGAGAGAAAGCCAAAGAATATGGCAAATCTTCTTAAAAATGAAATTATGAAATATTCTGATTTGCGATTGGTTCTCTTAGTGGTCCATAAACGTAATTACGGACCAGAACTGGAAAATAACTTAATGAATGAACTCTTCATGATACGAACTGACATTAAAAATCCTCAGTACTAAGATTAGCTTGCTCTGAGTAAAAATGAGTTCAATAGATAATATACCTTAAACCTCCCGTTCAAAGAGGTTATAATTCAGAGTATAGACCCCTTTCACGTGACGTCAAAGCAGCTCAATTTGGAGGACAAAACCAAAGAATTTCAATCGCCTGAGAATAGGAAACCTCTTGTTTTGACCTCCAAATTGAGCTACATTTCGACGTGCTGCAAGGGGTCAAATAGCAGCGTTGCCTATTTGTTTTTTATCCTTTGTAATTACTTCCAATTTATTACTTCGACAAGCAAGTTTTCTATTGATTCACGAAGTTGTGCTTAATTAAGCTGTACATTTTATAAATATTACTTTAGCCAATTCGTTTTCAGGCTCCTTCTAACAAGCCATTAGAGGAGCCCTGGGTACTAGTCAATTAAACCTATATTGCAAATACTTCTTGTATGAAAGTAAAGTGAACGTGTATAAGATAGAAATTTGTATTTTTATGGATTATAGCGTTACTGTGTAACATTTTGTAAAGTTATTATGTCAAAGTATTAATTTATTGTTGTATTTATTATACTGCTGTAAAATTATAATAAAAAGTCAGGAATTTTTTACAGACTTTCACTGAATTCGTCTATCTTTTTCAAAACCTCTTCCTTTATAGCTGTTTAACTTCCTTGTTTTGAACCGGAACTTGCATTTATTCCCTGTTTTTGATTCATTTTTATTTTCTTATTGTGTTCTTGGTTTTGAATCATTCCGAAGGGAGTAAAATAACAAGATCCATGGCCGCCGCCATGTTGGCTCGGATGACGTTTATTGCTGTCACGTCCCTAATCAGCTAGAGATGTTAGTATAGGACCATGAGTTCATCAGTTGTATTACTGTCAAGTGTTATCCTCTATAAACAAAGTTGATTTATTTCATTTATTTGAAGATATAACAAAAGAATTCACTGAAAAATCTTTTGTCAAATTCTTCCAACATGGCGGCTACGATGTCAGGTTCAAACTTAAGAATAGAGAAGTTTGACGGCAGAGATATCGTAGGGAACAATAACAGAAATTGTCTCCTTTGGGCAATAAAATATCCTGTCATGCGGAAACAGTCGAATTTTATTTATTTTGAAGGGGAAAATACACTAAACGTCCTCCAACTCCGCTGAAACCTTACTAGGAGTAAAAAGAACGCCGCCTGCAGAAAACTGCTCAATGAAACGTTGATTTTCCATCTTTATCCTAACTCCCATTCAACCCTTACTATACCATGCACAGCAACCTTGCTCGGGCTGCCTGTGCTTTCTGGGACAGAATAAAGTGAGTGTTGCTTAGCGTGACTGATTTCTACATGACTTAACGAGTGTGGGTTTTGTGGTTTACACCGTCTTTAGGAACTCGTTACTGACTAAGAAACTATCATGACTGTGCTTTCTGGGACAGAATAAAGTGAGTCTTGCTTAGCGTGACTGATTTCTACGACTCAACGAGTGTGGGTTTTGTGGTTTACACCGTCTTTAGGAGCTCGTTACTGACAAAGAAACTATCATGACTGTGTTTCAACGCCGGGAAGATTTGGTCGATGACGTCTGTTTCGGATGTGGTGAGAACCGAAAAACGTCTGTTTCCCTCTGAACTTCATTGTTTCCGGTGAATAAGGATGCCATGTCTTGAGAAATTTTCACTTCCAGTATGATGTCAGCAAGCTCTTAATCTAACTGGCCAGACTTCCTACTTCGTGCTTAAAAGAATTCTTATTTCTTTTTAAACTGTGCTGCCATCATACTTCGTTCCATCCTATTTCTGACCAAAGCTCTTTATCTAACTGGCCAGACTTACTACTTCGTGCTTGAAAGAATTCTATTTTTTTTTTAACTGTGCTGCCATTATACTTCGTTCCATCCTATTTCTGACCCTAGTGCCTATCGGTCAGTGTAGAACTCTAGTCCTCCTCAAAAATTTAGGTCAGGTAACTGTCTTCCCTCCCTTAGGGATATGGGTTTGTGGCATTTCGTAAAAAAGAAGTTCACCAGTATAAAAAGAGATAGTACTCAAGGGAATGAAACGCTTGTCCCATTTCCCAGCCCAAGAGTTGGCAATATCCGTGTCATGCAAACTTATTTTCCCAGCCCCAAAAAGGCGAATCTGAGCTCCCATTTAATCGCTTACACGTGCAAACTCCGTTACTACCAACATGGTCGCGTTGAAAACAAAGATAACGTCTCCCCCCCCCCCCCCCCCCCCCTCTGCAAGCATCAATCATATCCAAGTGGTACATGACTTGGCTTAGTAACTGCAGAAGAATGCATTTTTTCGCCATTGCAGTTGCTTCCATGAGTTACTAATCACGTATTTTCACAAACAGCTGTAATCACGTAAATCATACAGGTTCACTAAACGGCTGTAAACAGCTTGTAAACTGAACGACTTTACTTCCAAACCACGCCAACGCGAAGCCACAAAGACCCCCTAAGAACAGCCAAGGTTACTGCGGTCATCGAAGACATTGTGGGAAAATATTTTTTCCTAGGTAACCAGGTTGAGACTGTTATCTTTACTGACTTTATTTCTTTACTAATTACTAAACAATATCTCTGATTCCGTCAAGAACCCTCTAAGAAAAGAGCCAAGGTTACTGGGGTCATCAAAGACATTTTGGGAAAATCTCTTTTCTTTACGGACCGTTTTTTTCCTGCGAATTTATTTCTTTACGTATTACTGAACAGAATAATTGAGTTCGTCAAGACCCCCCTATAAGAAGGACCAAGGTTACTGCGGTCATCAAAGACATTGTGGAAAAATATCTTTTCTTAGGTAACCAGGTTATCTTTTTGAGCAATATTCCTTTACGAAATAGCAAACAGAATCCTGTAGTTCCTCAAGCCCCCCTAAGCAGAGTCAGTGTAGTCAACAAAGACTGTGAGAAAATCTCTTTTCCTAAGTAATTAGGATGACACTGTTATCTTTACTGACTTTATTTTCTTTACGAATTACTGAACAAAATCCTTGAGTTCGTCAATTAATTAATTAACCTTTTTAGCGGTCCATAAAGGGCAGCAAACACATGGCTCATTACAAGGATCATTACTCACTTGCTAATCGTAATCTTTCTTTACAAAATCCTTTGAAGTAAATACTTATAATATTTAATAGTTTTTTTATACAATTTTTTAAATTCCAACTATTTCTAGCACGACTTCTACCAGTACCGTCTTCCTGCTTGGTTTTTCTTTCTTGTCTAATGAAAGAAAAGTCTGTTTTTAAAAACATTACCAGGGAATTATAGTCCAGACTTGTGATGGATACAGTATTCTAGGGAACTGAGAACAGTATTAAACCCGAGATCCATTCTCGAGAATGCAGCACCGCGCGCGGCAGTTGAAGGACCAGTTATCCAAACTATTCCCTTCTGCTTCTGTTCGACCACTAAACAAGAAAGAAAACCATTTCTAAACGATGTTCCCTAGCACAACAGATCATCATCTCTACGCCTATTTACACCTATCTGGAGATTTAATAATTTATGAGAGTTTGTTGGCACTAATCAAATCGTAAAGACACGACAACCAGCAAATAGATTAGTTATCTTTTAAATTTCAATCGACACAAGAACAGTTCGACAGCTTTGACTAACTTGGCAGGAAAAATGGCGCCTCTTTTCAGACTGTGGCTAAACACGTGATCCCAATCTGAACTCCAATGACACGTGACAAGACCTAGATCAATAGATGTGGCAAAATTAAGTGACAAAAAACCAGGTCGTAAACTTTCTCGCAGATTCGAGGCAAGGTTCGGAAGGTTATAACGGTTGCAACACAACTTGAAAAACTGGACGAAGGTTTTCTTCTCTCTCAAAAAAAAAACGTGGCCATTTCTTATTGTTCTTGATGCACGAATCACAATTACCAACAGAATATTCCAAGTAGTGTCCATTCAGTAGTACACAGGAAGCCCAGCTTAAAGGCTGTCCAAACAGAAATGTCTTCCGAAAACCATGCCACAGTTATTCCAACAGAAATGAAATTCCTTGGACATGGATAGAGTCATAAATAAGAGTAGTCCATAATCCCATACGGCGCCATTAATAACTGTTTTATAATACTATTAACCAGTATTAATGATGTTAATGACAACTTACGGTTGCCTAGCGACAGTCTTGTTAGCCATCTTCCTCCATATCATCGAGATTATTATTTACTATTAGTAATAATTCTTTTCTTACCAATAATTTATGATAGACTTCTGGAATTCATGTAGTAAGTTTTGGATTACCAATTCGCTAGGAATGCCATCATGTCTTTTGGTGCTCCGGACTCTATCAACGGTGTCTGAAAGAGAAAAAATGATCAGTGAAAACGTTTCTCTCAGGGGCGTAGTCCGGGAGTGGCTTAAGGGGTTCAAAACTCCCCTCTCCCTCCATTATGCTCTCCCTCTACACCATCAATCTCAGTGAAATGAAATGCGTTCGGTGTGAATAATAGAATAAAGAATTAAGAGAAAAATATCATATGCCCTTGGCAGGACTCGAACCCATCAATCTCATTTGGACTCCAAAGTTAAAACGATGGTTCAAAAAAGGCCTTAATTATATTGATTTAGGTAGTGGTTACCGGTAAATACCCCCTCCCCCCAGAGATCTGTTGAAGTCCTTAATACCGAGTGTCCGTACTGACTATTTCTATAGACCGCTTTCACGTGTCGTCATTCCAGCTCAATTTGAAGGACAAAACAACTTCAATCTCCTGAGAATTGGAACCTATTATTTTGCCCTCCATATTGGGCTGTATTTCGACGTGCTGCAAGGATCTATACCAAAATACGTTGTCTAGCATACATAAACAAGCTATCCGTTTTATATCTGCGATTTGATATTACGTTTTGGAGATATTTGAGTACAAAATCCAGGATTTCACTTCCAGAGTTGATGGGTACCGGGTAACCGGGTAACCCCACCTCTCCCCTCCGGCCCCGTACGATGTTTGTTTTGACCTTATTTCCTTGGCACCATCACTACGAATTCTAATTTTCTTCTCTCTCTCATTTCCATTTACTTTCATTCATTTAAAGAATAATAATAAATGTAATGAATAATATTCTTACCTCCTCCGAGCTCTTTTCCTCTCTTCTCCCATTCAATCTTTCATCCTTTTCAGGCTGTTTTTCTTCTACATTCCCTTTTATTAATGGTGCATCACTATCATCAGATGACCCTGAGCTTGCCTTACTGCTTCGTCTACTACTACCCCTGCTACTCTCCTTACTGGTCGTTTTAGAATTCATCTCTACTTCGATGTCCAGGAACTCCTTCCTGGACAAAGGATCAGACCCGTGTGTACTGGCGCTTCGGCTGGAATTTTTGGACTCGTCTTCGACAAGGGGGAACTTCTTTCTTATTCTATAATCTGGGAGGGGTTTAAAAGTTACTTCGTCCTGTTCGGCAGCTTTCTTGACTCTTTCTTCTAGTTCTCCTTCCTCTAGAATTCGTAAATCTTCTTGGCTCTAAAATCACAAGAATTACAAGATTTACAATTGTAAAAGTTTGGTTCCTACTGTTTGAAGGTAGTCTGACTTGTTAGAACTAACTCTTTTGTTTTGGATATCCCGTGTAGGGGGGGGGGGGGATCCAGGGGGTGTCCCATGGTGCAGCGGACATTCCCCAAATACGTATTGTAAATCTAAGTAAAAATATAGTAAGTCAGACCAGGATTATTGATGACTTCACTATATCATCATTTTTTCATTTCGGACACCCCCCTCAAAAATTTCTGGATCTGCCCTTGCCCTAGCCTCCTTTGCAGACGTTCTTAGGGTCGTCACGTCGTCACGCAACGTTTCTCTCCCCACTAACGGTTCGTGGGGAGAGAAGTATTGCGTGACGACCCTAAGAGCGTCTGCGTAGGAGGCTAACACCCCTCTTGCAAATTTCTGGATCTGCCCTTGCCCGGGAACAAGAAACAAAGGCTTTGCCCCTGGTACTACAGTCAACACTATCGCCACCAAGTGTCTATTAAGAACTACTTTTAACTCACACACTCTAGCATTACATTCAATTTCCTGTAGCTCTCAGGTCATATGTCGAACCATGTCTAGAAGGAAGAAATTTCACTGAAAGGGAGAGGCTTCTTACATCTATGCAAATGTCTTCAAGATGTACAATTCAGTCTACAGACTGACCAAAGTCTAAAATAATATCTGTGATGTTAGTGAGTGAGAAATCCCAAACTTTTAATTGTCTAGACATTCTTTATCAGGAGTATAATACACAGATCTAAAAATGTCTTTAGGATATAAACAATTCGACAACAAAACTGGCCAAAAGTCTAAATCGATATTAGATGTGTTGCTAGTGAATGGGAATCTTTGATCTCCTTGCTTTTAAATGTCTAGAATTGCTTTATCAGGAGTATAATACACGGGTCTAAATGTCTGGGACTAACCATATCTGAATCTAACTAAAAAGTACTTCCTGTGTCAGTGTGTCTCGTATTTAAGTAACCACAATATCTTGTGCCAACATCAGTAATCTAACAGACTGAATCTTGAGGTAATTGTCTCGTGGATTCTATCCAATAGAATGATAGACCTTTCCTGAACTTGCTAAATAAACCACAAAATAATGGATCCAAGTGGCAAAGAATTTCAATTTTTTCAAGCATTTCCTGGAATCTAACCATTTGCTGAGATATAAACTTATAAGACTTATAAGAATTATAATTTACAACCATCACTATTCGTATGGGCTCTTCTGTGCGGTTCGCTCCACATGTGTACATACACTGCTCCAATACAAAACCCTAAGTTAGTTAGGGTGTTCTTTTAATTGTTTCCAATTCAGTCTGGCAATTCATAAGATTAAAATCCCCTTAGGGAAATTTTTTTTTATTCATTAACTATTCTTTTTCCAGTTTTACTGTTAAAAATGGAATAGCACTCAAAGGATAAGACCCTGAATGTGGCCCTAAATGGGAAAACACTAACCCTTACAATTCAAAAATTGGAGTCATGCCAGGCATATATTTGTCCCCTAAGCTATATAATGCATTCAAGTAGTTGCCTAACATTTAGACTACTAGGAAGCTGTTCTTAGTGTCATTATATAATGGTTTCCACAACACAATGTGTGATGACATTAAGAGCATCTGCACAGGAGTCTGCCAAACAAGGCATTAAGGAGCTCTGAAGTCAGCATTATTTTCCTAATAGGAGGATTAGATAACTGTCTTTATTCAAGGGCAGATACAAGATATTTCATAAGATGGGTCAGGGACCGCAGAGCACAATTTTGATTGGGGGGGGGGGGGGGGGGGGGGGGGCTGATAATTTTGTTTGGGGGGGCTAACGACCACCAAATACTGGAAGACCAAATACTGGCATAGCCCCCCAGCCCCCCTGCTCCGCAGTCCCTGTGGGTGCAGGCTTTGTGATGAGGACATTCACAAGCTCAAGCACCAATAATACAGTTGGGGGGGGGGCAGGTTGTGCGCACCCCTTGCACCACCCTCCTTTAGATGTACCCCTGATATTGTTTGCTAGATTATCTTACCCTGGATGCCCATGACCACGGAGAGGAGAACTGATCTCTAGAATGAATCTCCTAAAAAGAAACAGAAATACACTGGTTATATAATGTGAAAAACTCCATGAAAAAATTAATACGCCCCACCCTCCCCCTTATAGCATAAAAAGATTAACACACCCCACCCTCCCCCTTATAGCATAAAAAGATTAACACACCCCACCCTCCCCCTTATAGCATAAAAAGATTAACACACCCCACCCTCCCCCTTATAGCATAAAAAGATTACCACACCCCACCCTCCCCCTTATAGCATAAAAAGATTAACACACCCCACCCTCCCCCTTATAGCATAAAAAGATTAACACACCCCACCCTCCCCCTTATAGCATAAAAAGATTAACACACCCCACCCTCCCCCTTATAGCTTGTGCAGGGAATAACCAAGGGATAGTTGGGTCTGAGGAAGCTCTGAGGAGTTTTTAGTAGTAATTTCTTTGGAAGTCTTGGCTAGTGAAATGTATATGTGATCGTACCATACTGAGGAATCTAGTAGCTAGTAGGAATCATATATATAATTTACTTAATTTAATAGAAATTTAGACTTTAACATTTTTTTGGAGTATGAATGCCACAGCCTGATCCAGGGTCAATCTAGTACAGATGCTGGCCCCTCCTTTGATCAATCCACTTGTTTGGGCTGCCTGTGCTTTTTCCCAAAATGTGGAGCAGTCAAAGGAGGAGCCATGGTCATAAAGCATGCAGACACTTCTAGTTCTTCAGAAATGAGAAGCTAAAGAATGTGCACAAAGTCATGTTTGTACTCCAGTCTGTTACAATCCATCCAATCACAATGCAAGCTGCCATTCCATCTGATACAGACATTTCTGCACACTTCTTTCTTTCAGGGTTGTAACAAGGGGGTTCAGTGAATCCATGTGCACCCCTCCCCCTACCCCTCCCCCACCCCCTCCAGTAAAAGCTGAATGTCCACTCATTCATTATTAGATTTTTTTTAAAATTTTATAGCACTTCTTGAGGTAATGGCTGTTAGTTTAGACATAGTTCCATTTCAACTTCATGTTCACCCACACAGCAAAACCCTTGGTTACGCCCACATATCTTAAATAATGCGCTGTCGCTTGTGTGGGGAAACTTTCTTAATATCCATTAATGGAAGTTTTATTACAAGTGACAAAAGCTGTTAATGGATACTTTGAATGCATTCTATTTTCAATCATATCCTGATGACTTATTTATCAATATTAGGACAAAAATTAATGGATACTTAGAGAATTTTTCCTGTGGAAACTTGTTAATAATTAAGTAGTTTTCAAAGGATAAGTATATTATAATTGTTGAGTTCCTATTTTTCACTATTGGATTTGAGTATCAACCCTTTCATATTTTTTCTGAATTGTTTGTGCATGAATCTATAAATAGCAATAATAACAAAGACTTTTTCAGCGAAAAAAGATTGTGAATGTGAAATGTTGCAAGCCTGTGAGACTTTATATAATGAGGCAGTTGTTGTACTGTTGAAAAATCAAGACTCTCTAAGACTTGGATTTAATACAAGCGAGTTAAAATATAGGAATAGAAGACTATTTAATTTTAAGAATTTTTTTTGCAAAATTTCTAATTTTAGTGAACAACCATTCATCACCTTTTTTTCCAAGGTAACATCATACAGTATATATAGAAGTTAAACTTATAATAAAAACCAGTGAGAAATCCAAGACATTTTGTTTCCCTTTACTGGGAATTGCTATGGAATGGATAAAGAAATATCATGAAAGTGCATTTAATGCATAAAATAATCCTTTCCAAGACACTCAGTTTCTCATTTAACAAAACTGTTCCTGAGGGTATTATAGGTACTTCCTATTACCATGACAACAAGTGAAGTTAAAAGTTTTTTGTTAAAAATGTAATAAACATTATCTGATATGTTGATGATCATTGTAAGATAAGTGTCTTTTGATAATAAGCACCCTCTCCAAGACAACTGATAGCAGCTAAAAAATATATAATAAATAAGCTAGGAAGTCTGTGTTTCGATTTTTCCGTAGTACAGTGCTCGATACATAAAAGTAGAGCGGAATATAAATATTAAGGTAAGAAAAACAAAGAGACTACACTTTCATCCCTACAAGCCTGTTTCGTAATTAACTCACTCTTCAGGGGATTTTAATGTAAAGAATAATGAATAAGCTAAGTATATGTCTAATTCAGCTCTTAGTTGCAATATATAACATCCCTCTCCACAAACTGTCATCACACTTCAAGGCTAATTTACAATACAGAAAAATCATTAAGTACTCTACTAAAGGATAACAAACATGTTTGTTAACACTTTTATGATAATAATATAAGAATAATAATTTATTGACTCATATTGCGTGTGTTACATAGGAAGATGCTCACATGTGCATGAAGAGTTGATAAACAATAGATTGTTTTTCTTATTAGTGGGAAACATAAGCCAACTTTAACATGGTATGACATGCCGTAACATTCAAATGGTTTCCCATTGTCTTCCAGTAAATCATCCAATCACAATGCGTAGTTACAGCTACAGTAAGATACGGTATGGCTTAACAGTACAGCAGCTACGAATTTGCTGTATCATTTGCCACTCATACAAAAATCACTTTTTATCTGTACAAGTATAAGTACAGTATGCTGTAACAATGGAATTGCTTCTCATTGTTTTTGCATTTCATTTCTCCAGTCACAACTTGTAATTAGGTACATCTGTAGTCTGCGTGCAGCCGAACAAAAACCCAGACAGACGTAACCTGGGTTTTCGTTCGGCTGCACGCAGGCTAGTACATCTGCAGCAAGACATATTATGGCACTCCAGTACAGCCATGAATTATGCTGTATCGTTTCCCACTCATACCTAAATCACCTCTAAACACAAGCATCAAAGTGCAGCCTGCAGTTGCTATTTTCCTGTAGATTACAAATTGCTGTCCTGCGTGGGAGTATTCTAGTAAAAAAATCCCTGATGGATGCTGACAACCTCAAAACCTTTCATGTTGTTATAAATATCTTTTTTAATGATTGCTTACTGCTGAAAAACACCTGAAAGTACCCTGAACGCTTTTTTTCATAAAGGCTTATTTACTAATAGAGTTTTTGAATTTTTTTTGAGAAGATTACAAATTATAGCTCTTGTAAATAAGCAAAGAATTTGGCATGCATTGCAAGAAAAGAAGTAAACAAAGTACTTGGAGACTGTATAACTTCAGGCAATTTTGTAAGTGGTCAAAAGTAACTAAACTTGTTTAAGACTACTAAATAACCGGAAGGGAACAGAACTGATCTTATTATTTTGGTAAAAGCTTTGTAATGAGTACATTTACGAAAAGTAGGGATTTTCAAAATTACTTCATAATACACCCACAAGCACTTAAAAAATGTTTAAGGCAAAAAATGTTTTAGGCTCTGCAGCTAAGAATATTCATACCCACCATGGAAGTTATTGAAAATTCCCAGGGGGTGGGGGTCAGAGGAAAAACAAAATTATTTAAAGGTTTGCATGGAAGAAAATTGGAAATTCCAGTCTTACGTACATGTATTATTAATAACAGAGTTGGTATGCGTGCGCAATCAGCTGAAAGAGAAAGTCTGATCTACTAATGCAAGGCATCTCTACTAGATGAAATTAAAAAAACTATCATACATAATTGTATCACATAAGTTCAAGTCAAATGATAAAAAAAATGAACCATAACTATAAGAAATTTAGTCAAATATGAGCCAGAGATCTTGATTTTAGATTGAGCATTTTCTGATCCTCCCCAACTCTCTTTGAGTGAGTTTGAAAAAAAATTATCTGAGAGTATTGATTAGATTGACAAACGTATCAATACCGAGTGAATTAGCTTTCAAGTCAGCATGCATCCATTCTCCATGCATGGTTTGTTACCAACACCAAAAACATTTCCAATTTTAAGACTCTTATTTATTAACAAGACAAGAATCTTCTATTTTAGGCTCTTTCTATCTCCATGGGAACAATTTTTTTAGCAAAAATCTTAAATTGCTAAAATTCAAAGACAAAATTATTTTTTTCATGGTTGGATTGCTATGCCCTCATGAAGTTTTACATGTGTCCACGTGTCGTTATCTTTTTTGTTTTGCACAATCTTCCTTCATTATGACACGCTCGGGTAACCATATACTTATACAAGCAGACTCCATGACTGAAATAGAAAATTATCCATCATATGTCTACAGTTCTTTCCGTTACATCAGTCAAAACTTTTTATAACTTGAGTAGGAGAAATTTCATAATTGAAAAATAGTCCAGAAGCTGCAAAATTTTAATTAACATAAAAATCTATCACTAGAAAAATTAAAGGGAAAGGGAAAATCTTATTTCCAATGTTTCTAGTTAAAAAAAAGAAAGAATCATATAGTAGAACACAGTTTAGGGATCAGATCTTTAAATCAATCCTCTTGCCACAATGTCTAGACTAGAATTATATTTTAAAAATATGCTCAAAATTTTTTTCAATATTTTGCCGTAAGCTTATGAAAAATAAGAATTTTTGCCATTTATTTTTCATAAGTAAAAGAACAACTTTCATGTATTTTTTGTATATTTTTTTACAGAGGTAAGGGTTGAAAAATAAAAATGTGAGAATTTCATCAGACGAAACCCACAATCATTGCCAATAAGTCTTTTCAGAGCCATGATATGAAAAATGAACATGTCTATACCATAAGAGATAAAATATTTAGACCACAACAATAACAGCCAAGAACTATTGTGGATACTCCAGATTTATTCTTATGAACTACAATGTGGTATAATGGTCAATCATTGTTCTGCTTACGAATTACTAAAAGGTGACAAAATTTTGTAATTTAGAAGCAGTAACAGACGTGACTTGCATATATATCATACATATTAAGAATTTCAACTATTTCATCAATTTTTCAAAAACGTTTAAACTTCCTCTAGATGTTTGGACAATATGGGCAATAATCATGTCAAATTTGTTTAGAGATATTTTCATGCGGTTTTTGTTATTGTTATTTTGAGACAGATCTTTTCGTGAATTTTTTAATGTCTTGATATTAGACCAAAGGGAAAAAGGAAGATTTATCAAATCACATTCTTGAAAAATACAATAAGGGCAAAAATACATTGGGGAGAGAAAAATACTGAAAATCGTGGAAGGAAAAGATTTGGATTTGGCAACAAGTGAGACTGTCAAATATGAATAAAACATCAAGTTAAAAAGCAAATCAACCCAAAGGAAGAAAAAAAACCACTATGTTGAATTAGTAATATTTCAAAATCTCAACAACAAGAAACCTTTTGAGTGAAGGAATTTTGAAGTTAGAATGAATGGGATTTGTTCAGTAGATTTGTAGGTGTTCCTGATTTTGATATCCAGACGGAATGTAATGTAAATTTGACTCAGAATAGACGCTTCTTTCTAATACAATATTCATTCATATCAGGTGTTTTCGGTTGAAGTTTGTTTGGAGTAAGAATCTTATTTGTAAGACTACTCATATTCCTACAACCTTCATGGGGATTTCTAAATAAAATCTAAATATCAGAGCGTGGAAACCCATCCCAGGTGAACGCCTCCCTTGTTCATCTATAAGATCAATATATCCCTATGGAGTATAAGATATGGTTTTATAATACATGTTTAAGCCTACCTGTAGGGTGACAGAGGTAATGCTATCGCGTGGATTAACAAGGTTCAGTTTGTTGCCGTCTGAATCTGACAAACCATGAGCCAACTTCAACACTGGAAACCACTCAGGCTTAGCATCAAACCTTGCCTCACCATACTTCTTACGAATCTTAGGGTCTACTATTTTATCGTCTATTAGTTTGTCTTGTTGCTCGGGTTTTAGCTTCGCCCATTCGTCTTTGTTTTCTTCTTTGACTTGGCGATGTTCGGCGATGATACGACGAGCCATGCTATTCAATGACTCAAAATACGACATGGCATATTCGTTCATGTCCTCGACTTGCTCGTCGATGTTCTTGTTTTTGGGAGTAAAGTCGCATCTCTCCATTTTTAGGTCTTCTTCAGATGATGATGTGTGGCATCCATTTGTCAGGTTTGCCGCTATTTGGTCCAGTTCTTGTAGCTCCACTTCCACTTCCGCCGCGTCCGCCATCTTTAGTTCTTGTTTGGGTAGACCGTCATGCAGCACTCCCCAAAACAACCACATAACGAAAACCCTGATTGGACAAATAACACAAATGTAACCAACCAAAAATCTTGTATTATTTTAATTATTAGAATCCTATTAACCAATCAAAAAAGGTGTAATGTTTGAGTGGTCTTTGAGTGATCTTATAGCCAATCAGTACCAGTGTTAGAATAATTATTTTGCTTATAATCGATTCAGGAAGAAGATGAGGTGTCTTGGACCTCAAATCGGGTGGGATTATTAAGCTTTTGTATAGTTCTTTGTTATAGTTTCCCCATTCTTTTGGACCTGAGGGGGAAATGGGGGAAACAGCTGACAAAGACGTCGCAAAGAAGCGCTCCGATCGGGACGAAAATCCCAAAGAAAAATCTAGCAATTCCATCACATCAAAGCATGTTGTACTGTTCTCGTTTCTCGTGGGGATCATTAGTGTACTGGTCTACTTGATTGTGGTAGAACCGCTCATGCTGCAACAGGACATGTCAGGGAATTTCTACGATAATTATGCAGCTGGTGCAGATAACATCAGTCGACAGGTGCTGGATCTTTTTATGAGCTACGATGAAAATCTCGATGGTAAATTAAGTGTAAAGGAATTTGTCCCGATTGCTGAGCGAATCCAAGGAACCCTAGGAACCCAGGTGAAAATCAGCTCAGTTTTCTCTCTTTTATATGTATTTATTTGTCTTTTAGCTTCATTTTTATCTTAGTAATCCACTGAGGTGACATAAGTAAAGTTTTTAAAACAACTGAAAGTCACGATTACTTTATAAATATTTAATTAATGATAAGCTCCCTGGGAGACTTTATAATTCCCCAGGGCTCTTAAGCTTTAAGATTCTCTTTTGGTATACAAGTGATAGATTTATAAGCCTTTCAGGTGTGTTTTTACTTGTGAGGGCCACTTAATTTTCACAAGAAAACACAAATAAAATTTTTTGAAGTGTTTCAATTAAGTTTGTATTTTACTTATTAGCTGCATGAGCTTCCTTGATATTTAATTGAATAACGAATTAACTTGTTTTAAAAACGTAAACTATATTATAAGTGGTTTCAGCATACTCATGACTAAAAAACAACTTGGTATACTATATATATACTTATCCTGCGAAATCTGTCTTTATTTATGCTGTTACACGTAGCTTCTTTGATATCATGTATCAGAAACATGTTGGGTCTTGCTTGGAAGTTTAATAGGATTAGCACATCTATTCCTTTGAGGATAAAACTTGTATTCTTTAACATTTTTGGGCCAAATAACTGCAGTTGAGAGTTTCAGGTTAGCACCTTTCCCATGCAGGTCCAAGTGGCTTTTAATGCAAGGTTAATTATTTTATATTTGGGTAGGGTTAGCCTCCTATGCAGACACTCTTAGAGTCGCCATGCAATGCTTCTCTCCCCACTAAAAGGAGAGAAGGGTGGAAGAAGAATTAGAAAGGGGAAACGGAGGAAAGCCGGCTGCTGTGAAACCTTTCTGAAGTGAATGCGTGCAGTGAAAAATTTCATTAAAAAATCTTGGATAGAAAAAAATTGTTCTTTGATGATCTTTGAATATCCAAAAAAAGTTCAAATGTTTCCAAATAGGTGTTCCCTCTGAAGCCCCTAGGTACCCCTCCCTAATAAAAATACACCTTTCCTGATCTTTGTCTTGTTAAGGATGATAACAATAGCTGTTATGACTAGAATTTCCACTTCCTTCCTTCTAAAGGTTTTGGGGTTTTGATATCAATTTTTGACCATGTTGTCAGATCCTAATTATCTTTATCTAATGATTTTGATTCATTTTTAGGGAAGTCAAATCTTATCAACCCCTTTTGTTGAAGACAAGTGGGACTGGAGTGGAGAACAGATAACTCTAAATGGCTCCTTTAAACCTCTTGTCCTTTCTAGCATGACCAAGTTTTCAAGTTCTATATATCCTGTAAGTATACTATATACCGAGTATCTTACCATAACTGTGATATTTCTTGCACATTGATTGGTCGAGAGCCATGGTAAATAAGAGGATATACTGATAAAATGACGAATCGATCCACACGGAGCCAGCTTGTGCTTGAAACAGTTTTTTCTTTCAAATATTTTATTTGTTTTTGATCTATTTGGCAATATCCCACTTCCAAGATATGCTTTGTTTGTTACGCACCTGTTACACAGGTTTCAATGTGAGGCCAGCTCCATAAATAATGCTCAGTGATTCATGACAGGAAAAAAGAATATTAATATTAAATTTAATTTAGCTTGAAGCCTTGTTTTACTCAATTTTGATTGGTTGAGAGCCCTCAGCCAATCCCTGATATTGTGTGAACTCGACATAATAAAATTAATATATTATCTGTATTATTAGCAGATAATACATTTATCATGTTGAGTTCACTCAAGGTCACAATGAAAATGGAAATACGTTTGCTTTTTTTTTCCGAAAGCAGAATTAAATCTTTATTCTTAGTTTACAAAATGTATAATAAAACAATATTGTCAAATTCGGTTTTCACATTGGATGAGCTCGAGGTTGAGCATGGAATCGTAAATAATTTATGATAATTATTATCAAGACCAAGGCTGTTTTATCTACCTCAGCCAGCTGACAGCTTCGGCCAATAACACAGCTAGCTTGGTCTTGATAATTTATAGTACCATGCTCAACCTCATGCAATAATTGTTTAATAACTACTAAATCTTGTTTTGCTTACTGTGATTTTCAATGTTAATAATGACAACCCTTTGACTATGTATACAAAGGGGTATGATAAACCAATACAGGGATTGAAGGTCTGGAAAACAATGGCCGCTCAAGAAGCAACATTCCCAGTGAGTGCATTTTCCATCTTTCTCCCCCCTGAAAACACTCAAGTTGGAACACCTTGGTACATCATTGAGCCACGCATCTCAATATATGGTGAGGTTGCTATGAAGTTTTCTTCCAGGTTGGGAATCATTGCCAAGTTTTTCTGCTCTCCATGGCCACTTCTATTACCACTACATTTTTCCCACAGGAGGGGAGGGGTGGGTAGCAGCTATCACAGGCTATAACACACAACACTCTGAAAATTTGCATGTTTTGCAAGGAAGGAAAAATGATCCTGAGGAGTAAAATTGACTGTTTTCTCTCACATTTATATTATGATGCTCCTGAGACTCTTGTAAACCTCTAAACACTATGCTGATATATTTTTGATACCTTTTGATATTGTTTTTAATCTACTGTATCCCATTCCCAGATTCTACATTGTCTAGTAATCGCTACATCCCTCCACCAGTACGAGGAAAGGTTAGCCTGATCCACCGTCTTCTTGCCATGTTTCACCCCAGACCTTTTATTTACACAAGGTTTGGTCCACAAGGGACAGCTGCTTGTATACAGGCTGAGAATGAAAAATACTTGAAAATTGCATTTAGGTAAGAACATCATTTAATACTGCCTTAGCTAGAGGCACATCCAGAATCCAGAATTCTTGAGAATTTGTGTGTGTGGGGGGGGGGGGGGGGGAGACAGTAACAGGCCTATAGGGTACCTCATGCCAATTCCATTTGAAACCCATAAAATGCAGAAAAATGGTGAAAAGATAGCATCTTGATAGAATTAATCCCCCCCCCTCTTACCCTCACAAACCCTGGCTGATCATTTTTTGAGATTCCTCAATTCCTATTTGAACAGAATCCATGGAGAATTCCAGCTTAATACACCACCTCAGTTTCCCTTTTGGTTTTCCCCTGCACAATTTGCTGGCACAATTATCATCAGTAGAGATGGAAGTCATATCAAGTCATTTGAAATGGCAGTTCCTACTAACAAGAGTCTCAATGTTGGTGAGTGGAAAGTAATTTTAACTTTCTTGCTGCTCTCATGGTTCCACTTGAGATTGGATCATTTGCTGATGCCATTCTATATGTTCAATAAGAGTACAGACCACAGAAAAGTCACTTCTCTTTGTTAAGCAAACTTCTTTATTGAATTTGTATATATCCAGAGAATCATATAAATAAATAAAATAAAAATAAATAATAAATGCAATTAACAGTGGAATCTACAGAGTGGCTACTCCTCCACTACATTCCAATTGGAATTTAGAAGTTGATTTTTGAGGAGGGAGGAAAAACCCTCGAAGCACAGGAGAGAACCAACAAACAACTCTACTCACATACAACACCAAGCCCAGCAGGGCTCGAACTCGGGTTGCCTTGGTGAGAAGGAAGCGCTCTCACCGCTTCACCACCCGTGCTTCCCAATTATATCCATACTCCACCCTGGCCCAAGCAAACTTAGAAACTCAGTTGATTGACCCTCCTTTTCCTCAAGATTTTCATAATAATTATAAGAACCTACTGTAGCTTACTAGATTATTATTATTATTATTATTGTAATCATGCCATCTGAAGATCTTTCCAACGTCTGCCAGGAACTAGAACTGGGTTGAAATGTTGCTCTTAAAAATCATTACTACAGTCATGTTACATTATGATTTCAGATATGGAGTGGTTGTTGAGCAGTTCTAATGATAAATGGCAAGAAGAGCAAGACCAAGGTAATTTACTTTAATACACTTTGAGGTAATTGTGTTATAAATACTAAATATTGGGCCAGATTGTAAAAAAGACAAAGTTCTTTATCTGTTTAATAACCCTAATAAAGATTGATTGATTGATTAATTGATTGATTAATTGAGTAAATGAATGAAGCGAGAAAATCCCACACAGATGAAGTTAGATGGAAAAAAACATACTACTAGCTAGGTACATTTGAGTTGCCTTGTAATTTTAACATGGATTAGAATTAATTGATTAAGCATCATTTTCTTGTAGAGAAAGCTTCAGATGGTAGTGAATCAAGCGAAGAAAATGAAATGAACATGGAAGTGGACATAGGTATGGTATGAGAAAAAATGGGAAATCCTATATATGTTGTACTTTATTTCTCTGGTAAAGAATAAGAAATTCAATCCTTTAGACAGTATACTATTCAAGCATACTCCTAGTATAGTTATTAAAGCCTAGTGGTTCTCACTAATGACTCAAGCTGATGCAAGAAGACCCAACTCCAAGCTAATGCACACATGTTCTCACTACGAAAAGAAGCGACACAAGCATAAATGCAAGAGTACAGAAGATTCAATTGTTTTTCAATTGTCAAAGGTTCAAAGGTTTTTATTTACCACATATACACAAAAGATAAATTTACAGTGAAAAATGGAAATGAATAGGTGGAGGGTGCAAGAGAGACAAACCAAAGGGTTAAACAAGGTACTCTTGCACCCAGGACTAATTAACAAATAGTCATGTGCTTGTGCTCATACTATTATCAGCAGCAGCATCACCACCATGATCGTCATTATCATCACCACTATCATTATCACTATCATAATCTTATGACTGTTTATTCTTACATACATTTATGATTTGCACAGAACTGTAAATAAATTTTTATTGTACTATGTTTCCAGTTATGGCAAACAGCAACATTATCATGTCCGACATTATTCTTTGACTAATGCCAGGTTGATATTGTCTGAATCATAACACAATATTTTCTAAAGGTTTTCTTCCACAAATGGAGCTCAGAAGTTTGAGTGCATCAGTATTAAAAGAGAATGAAACACTGAATGAGAATGAACCTTCCACTGAAGCAAACAGCAAGACAACTGATGAAGACGAAATAACATGGAAATCAGAGATAACTAAAGAGAAGGCAGAAAACACCCTAGTTGTACATTTTTATCCATTCAAAAAGGTACAATATGATCTCATAATTAAATATTATTATGGATTGTCAGCACACATCTTCTAGAGGTTCTTCCTTTCTACTGAACTCTTGGCATCACATGTGACTAGATATGGTTAGATCTCTCCCTTGATTTGAGGGGTTTTCTCTGGGTTCTCCATCCCCCCCCCCCCCCCCAAAAAAAAGCCTTTTCAGTCAAATACCAATTCAGTCTGTGAGTTAGCTGTGCCCTGACTTAGATCAGTCCATTGGTTGTTACAGGGTATTGATAAAATTTAAAGGTCATTGAAGGTTTTTTCTGCTTGGAAATCTGTGGTTCTCCACCAGTACCAGCCTGTTGCTCTAGATCTGAAAAACATTTCATATCAAGTAGAAAATACCATCCATTTTCTTTCCTTCACAGGTGACTTATCACCCATTCAAAGAAGCCTTTCAATTGGCCAAACAACAAAACAAACTAGTTCACCATATTTTACTTTGGGGTGCACTAGATGATCAGTCATGCTGAGGTACTGTCAGAAATTCTAACTGTTTTTGATGCATATGGTATTGTCTGCTGAGTTTACAAAAATATGTTTTTTCTAGGTTCAGGGCGGACACTCCGAGATGGCCCCTTGGAGTGCCGCCCCATCGTCAACCTCTTAATGAAGAATTTCATCAGCTGTTGGTCCCTTGTGGATGAGCTCAAGGTCAAGTGTTTGCCATTAAGACAACTATTATTATTGCTATCTTGGAGTATTAAGTGTCCCTTAAGGGACTGACCTTTGATGATGTGCCAAGAATATAATTATCTCATAGTTATATATAACTAATATAGTTAATCATATAGCCGTAAAAATTCTAGCTAAGGAAATGTATCATATTATTAATGAATTCACTGAACTGTTCACAGTTTAAAAAATAACGCATCAGACTATGAAGAGTTCAGTGAATTTGGTAGTAGCTAGCCTAAAATGTCAGCAGGAACTTACTAACTCACTACCTTAGAGGTGCTGCTTATAGATCATGAGGCTGCCCTGGTAGCATGCCAAGAGAGTTTCTTATACTCTACACCATAGAGCAAGTGACTGACAATCTGGTATGTGGGTACACAAGTCAAATTTAAATGTGATATGCTTTCTTTTATTAGGGTTTGACCAAGCATAAAGATGACCCAGAGACAGCAAGGCTAGCACAGATAGCATTGGACAGCTACAGGTACTGTGCAGAATAGAATTGACTGAGATCAATCAACAGTCACCAATAGATGACTTGTACTAACAGGTCACGTTACCCTAACCCCCTTAAGATGAGCAGCTGTCTCAAAATTATGAACAACAGAAATGAAAAGGCACTTTGACATTAGTAAGAGGGAAGAAGTTTCAGCTCATAATGTTGACTATAGGAGAAATGAGATTAAATATAAAATTGATTATTTCATAAGGTTTTGTTGGCTGGTAAGCTCTTGCAATTTTTTTAACGAAATTGTTACTTTCATGCAAAAGGGAATGCTAGAATAAGCAATCTGGCAAAATTTGAGAAAATAATCACCAAAGCCTGCAGAGTTACTGGAATTTGAATTTCAAAAGATTTGTATGGAAAACGTATCCCTGGCCTTTTTGGTCTCGTTTTCATGGTTTTTTTTTCTAAGTTTAAAATATTAAGAACTCCTTGTTAATGATTAATGTTAGCACTTTAATACTGCATAACTAGCTCTGCTTATTGGTGGTATTTACTCTCGTGTGGGGGTGTTTGATTATTCCTAGACATTCATTTTCTAGTTTATACAAATGAGATGGCAGCCATTATGAGAAAGGACAATAGGGCTGCGTGGCAGTGATATCAAACTCAGACAAATTTGTCATCTCCTTGAGTCCAATTTCTGCCGTTTGGTTTTTAATGACAACTTTTTTTGAAAAGCAATGCTTTGTAATCAAAGATAAATAAATAAAATGTGTTTCTCCGTTTTCTTTTCAGTATAATATTAAACTTGTCTGAGTCATACATCTTTTAAGTGGGCTATTTTTAGAATAGCCACCCAGCCATATTATAGGAATGATTTATGTGATGTCATAACTTTTTGCCTTGATCAATGGGTAGTGGCAGTGGTTTTAGAGTGACTTATTCTCATATGTTTACAGGTTTCCTGTTGAATCAATGGTCATGATGCCTAACGGCACACTAGTTACAAGGGTGAATGCTAATTCACTGATGAATGAGGAAGATGAGAAAGCAAATGAAAGAGAGCTAGTTAAAGTGTAAGTTATAAGATTAACATATCAAGACAGGAGATAGACCTTATGCAAAACCTATAAATGAGGATTATTATACTAGTATTGTTTCACACTCAGGAGCTGATCAGCTTCTAAAGCCATAACAGGCAGCATTAAAGTGAAAAATTTGAGTGCTCTAGCATAAATACTAGGGAAGTTACAGCAATTTAAAATTAGAAGGATTTACATGTGAATCACATTCATAACCCAACCAGCCATGTTTTCATGTTTTTGGCACATTCAAGTTTATGCTTATAACTCTGCAAACAATTATCATTATTCTTTGAAACTGTGCACAGTTACTTATCCACTGAATATATTTCTTGTGAAGATAAAATTTTTTTTTCAATTCAAAATATTTCAAAAATATTTTATTAAGCTTTTCTTTTATGCAAATTAGGAGTGACCGATATATATTTAACAATTAGTCCTCGAGTCAGAATGGTCTACGAGTCAATAGCCCATGAGGCCGAAGGCCGAATGGGCTATTGACTCGTAGGCCATGAGGGCTAGAGGTCTAATTGTTTTAGTAAAAACCTACTAATCGGTCCAATAAAAGGATGCAAAAAGTTTTGGATTTTGCTTTAAATATATATTTTTTGGTTTTCAAAACCGGCGCTTTTCGCTACTAGAGGTCTATCACTAATAGACCCCTAGTAGCTCAGCCAATCACAGGGCTCGATTGGTGATAGACCATTAGTAGGTTTTTTCTAAATACAATTATTTCTAAGAGAATCAAATGGCAAAAGTCATGACTGTATGTTGGTTCATGTCACAAAAGAAAACAGCCTCAGTGTAAAAAATATTGATGCAAGTCAATGGCCTCATATTTGAGATAATGGAAAGCTAGAGATTTCCAAAGTTCAAGATAATAGGACGTACAGCACTATAATTTTATTTTCCTTTCTTTCTTTCTTTTTTTTTTAGCCTACCAGAAGGATTCAATGATCTTACAAGTTTAAAGTACTTCAACTTCCTGGAAGAAGGACTGAAGGGTTTTGGTAATTAAATGAAGAAAAATGTAAAAAACTGAGTTTCATTCTTGGAACAAAATAATGATAATTTATTGAGCATCAAATGCTCTAAAAATTGCAGAAACATTTATAAAAAATAACAAACACATAATGTCATTCAATAGTGGGAAAAAGAGGAAAGGATGGAGAAAGGAACAAGCAAAGGAAGGAAGGAGGAAGGGTTAGGAAGAAAAAAGAATGAAAAGGAAAAAAAAGGAAAGAAAGAAGGGAATAATTTTAAATTCTATTTTAGGATCAATTTCAAATTTGCATGGCTTGTTTTACAGCGCAAGGCGCCTTACCGTAGCCACCCAACAAACTTTTTTACAAGTTAGCCAATCAGAAAGCGAGAATCTGTAAATTTGCATGTGAACTTGCTTTGTTGTTACCGCAAATATTTGAACTTCGGAGCAAGAACTTGAAGGAAATGCTTCAATTCTCTATTTCTAAAACCAGTTTTGCTCTTTTGGCTTGCTAACACTTAATACTTTTGTAGGCAGTCTTTTTCATGTGGAAATTCTTTGCAAGAAGTGATTTATCGTACTTGTACGAAACTTTGGCAGGGTGGCCAGGGTAAGGCGCGTCGTGCTGTAAGTTACTAAATACATAATTATAAAATATATAAGAATAACATACATAACAAATTATAGAAACTGAGATCAAATTTAATTATCAATTTATTATTAATATATTCTAAATAATACTGTTCTATATATGCCTTGGACCTTTATAACACAGCATGTTTCTCTAAATGTTCAATATTTTCATAAGGTAGCTAGTTATTTGAGATACATGAGCTTTAAATAAGCTCATCCTACATAAAGTAAACCAAATCTGGTATCAGAAAGACAGACTGTATGAGGTGAAAACCTCGCAAATATGACATACGGGCCATGTAGAAGAGTAAGATTGTCATGTCCTCAGGGCCCTGGACAGACAGACACTTCTTAAAAAATGGCCAAATACAGTTTTGAGATTCCTTTTAGTTTGAACCAGAATGCTTTTTTATGACGATGGACCTTTAAAGTACATTTTGTACATAGACCATCTGATGTCTGGAAAGTATTCAACAAATTTTAAGGCTCTCTTTTTCAGTGTCTTTTCATTATTACACAAAATTTAATTTGCAAAGTTAATATAATATTGGGTTAGAAAATCACAAATTTCAAGAATTTAATTCACCAATAAAGTTCTTATATTTTTTGTAAATGTTGTCGCATCAATGTTCACTTGAATTTTCCATAATTTTTTCATTTTCTTGAAAGGTTGCAATGTTTTCTGCTATTGTTTCATGTTAAAGTGCACATAACCTTTTTTCCAATGCCTTGAATATTGATTCTACATGAAGTAATAATAGTTGAATGCTAAATTATTTCTTGATTTGAGTGATGCGTCTTTAAGATATGAACTAGGTTTATACTTCCAATATGTTAATGACTGTGACGTCTACTAAGGCTTCATTAAATATACAAAATTGTTCTGGTTCACACAAACAGTATTTAAAAAGCATCCTTATTTTACTTGTGGTTTACATAAAAGATATCATAAATTCGTTTTCTCAAAATGGCAAGTGTTTAGTATTACTAGTTACAACCAGTTGAAAAAAAGGTTATGTGCACTTTGAGTAAAATTATATTTCATGTCTTTATCTTCACTTTGAACTTGAATGGTGTCAAAAACACACCAAAGTGTCATTCTTCAAAGTATAATTTTCCTTATGATTTTATATAATTATAGTTTTTATGAATTTTAAAACTCAGCTAACAGCAATTTCAACACTAAAATATCTACTATACACCCTTTTTTAAACATCCTCTTAATAAGTAATGACCATGATAAATTGGCATACTCTCCTACCTTCCAATCATTGCTTTGTAACTGTTTGACATCACTGCGAGTCCATGGTTGGTGGACAGTTAGCTATCATGGCATCACCAAAAGTGTTCCATATCTTGTAGTCAGCTGTAGTGAATTCAATACCTATAACCAACAGAATCAGTGTCATGAATGCTGTGTTGAACACTGAAATGGTTTGTCTTGTTACATTGGAAACAACGCTGAGGGGGTTTCCTGTATGTTACAAATTATTGAGATAAGGCAGTGACATTAAAATGGCTTCCCATGCACCAGTCTATGTGTCCTAACAGTCAAATGGCTGCCATTACATGGTAATGTCTTCTGCAACATTAAAATGGCTTCCCATACATCACTGTTTGTATCTCCTAACAGTCAAATGGCTGCCATTACATGGTAATGTCTGCTGCAACATTAAAATGGCTTCCCATGCACCACAGACTGTATCTCCTAACAGTCAAATGGCTGCCATTACATGGTAATGCCTGCTCCAACATTACAATGGCTTCCCATACATCACAGTCTGTATCACCTAACAGTCAAATGGCTGCCATTACATGGTAATGCCTGCTGCAACATTTAAATGGCTTTTCATCTAGCCAGGCACTTAAATACCATCTCAGGCATTATATAGCTTATTGCACATGCATAATATTTACAAGTAATTTTCTATATCCTTAATGACTTACTTGTATTTACTTTGGACAACTTGGAATTAGGATAAATACTCAGGGATCTTGGGTCTATAGAACAACCAGTGAGTGTGAAGTCGGACATCTTGAAAAATATCTGAAAAACAAGACAAATTACTCATGCTATAATAATAATAATAATAATAATAATAATGACTAGTCTGACACAGCAATGCATCGTGAGACTCTTTACTAAATCAAATAGCATGGTTAAATAAAAGATTGTGATTTGCTGTCCTTTTGTTTGGGGTTTTTTGATTGAGTTGGCAGTCCCAGAATGCATTGCTGGGACACAATAGTCTATGGGAGTACTTAGAGTTGCTTGTTGGTTCTCTCCTGTGTTCAAGTGTTTCAAGGCATGAAAACTGACCTGTACATAGCTATTGAGTCCTTGACAGAACGGATCATCTATAAACCCTCCTGACTGCTGGTTATTCTTGGTGGCTTCAGGATCTCCAAAGAACACAGTACCAGCCAGATGAACTTCTAAAGACTTTGGGAACTTTTGTCCTGAAATTTTCAATACAAATGCATTTTGATTAAGGTCATTATCCATTTTCCGTGGCACCAAATGTATCCCTTGAGATCTCCCTCCATTTTGAATATGACAAAAGCTGTTGCAATCACTCCATTTTTTTGGGGAGAGGGAGGATGGTAGTGCACTTGACTTTCATCTTTCGGGTTATGGGTTGATTCACAGACTTGGCATCATAGTATAATATTGGTTGTTGATTCAAGGGTTTTCCACTAGATTCTCAAGTGAGTGAACTCACTAAACCAAACCCATGTACTAACCCATCACTGAATGATAAACATCCCTGCCAATTATCTTTCCCTATCCTCCAGTTTTAGCATACCTATACTCCATAATAATCTTCTTTTACTAGAGCCGATGACAAGACTCCCATATGACGGTCCTCCTGATTCTAACTTTGTTATATGACCCCTGAATATTAAGCACACGTCCAGCATGTTAGTATTCAAATTCAATAAATAAACTTGATTTGATAAATTTGATTTGTGTGTTTGCCAAGCCTTGACATAATCATAAGCCCTGACTTAGATCAACCCAGAGGTTGTTTCAGGGTTCAATCTGTGAGTTAGCCATGCCCTAACTTAGATCAACCCAGAGGTTGTTTCAGGGTTCAATCTGTGAGTTAGCCATGCCCTGACTTTGATCAGCCCAGAGGTTGTTTCAGGGTTCAATCTGTGAGTTAGCCATGTCCTGACTTAGATCAACCCAGAGGTTGTTTCAGGGTTCAATCTGTGAGTTAGCAGTGCCCTGACTTAGATCAGCCCAGAGGTTGTTCCAGGGTTCAATCTGTGAGTTAGCCATGCCCTGACTTTGATCAGAGGCTGTTTCAGGGTTCAATCTGTGAGTTTGCCATGACCTGACTTAGATCAGCCCAGAGGCTGTTTCAGGGTATCGATAAAATTTGAATGCAATTATAATTTTTGAAAGTGTCCCCCATAGTCCCACCTCTCTCATTTCATTGATTGAATGGATAATGGTAAATATGTAACCCCCCCCCCCCCCCCCCCCAAGATCTCAGATTAGCCCAAGAGTCATTTGGTGATATCTTTGGTCTGATTATGAGTCTATTAATATTCCAACACAATATGTACCTGTTGAAGAAAGGTAGGTGGACTTCACAATATTCAAAAGAATTCTTGATTTTTGCATTGAGCTTTAGTTGAAGGGAGATTTGCACAGCTCTTTCATCACCCTGGAGAAGACAAGCAATAATATGCACAAAATACCCATAGTTATTCCACAAGTTAGAGTTACACATTTAACTGGATATTTTGAGATGTTACCGTAGCACTGGTTAGACACTTAATCCATCAAGCTTAATGATAATAAATGAGAATGAACAGTGGATTCCACAGAGTTGCTCTTCTTCCACTGCATTCCGATTGGAATTTAGAAGTTGATTTTTGAGGTGGGAGGTGGGAGTTTTGAGGTGAGCCCATCTGGGCCCGAACTCAGGTCGCCTTGGTGAGAGGCAATGCTCTCACCGCTACGCCACCTGTGCTTCTCTGATGAATGATGAATTTATAACTGAGTAATTTTAGCCTGTTTCTTAAAGCCAAGACAATAACCCTTTGGCCTTGTCGTAGGTCATACTCACCCTCATCTGATAAATGCCTTCTATAGGTAAACCATTCTTTGCCTGACCAGAGTAATGACATAAAGGGAAAGGTTCCACAGGAGGTCTGAACCGGATGCGCCTTCCTGCACCACCAGGAGGTGAACCACCTTGACTTGATACAAGGGATGATTCTTGAAGGTTCGTGTCCCCCTCATGAACACTGGGGTGTACAATGAGGTAATCCACAGCAGAAGAGAGAATGCTGATTGTTATTTCTGGAATGCCATCTAAATCTGCCTGTCGAAAGTACCATACAGTCATACCTCATAATAAGGCTTTCACCATCTTTATTATGCTATGCAAATTATACTATTTTGGAATGTTTTCAAACACAAAAAATGAAATACATAAAATATTTAAAATACATGAAAGAATTATTTAATGTCTGAGTTGGCAGAATATTGAGAATTGTAGTAATAACATGTTTTTATTGCATAAATATACATTACTAAATATAGTGCTTACCTTACAACCTATGGTTCCAAATAACTGATAAACATCATGGCTACTATCGGCATGGTGCTAGAAACATAAACAATAGACAAAACTGTAATGAGCGGGCACTAATAATCATGAGTTACTACAATTATTATTATAATCGTTGTTTCATGTTATCATCACCAAGACACATGATCATTTTGTGCAACATCGTTATCATTTTGCGCAACCAACTTCATCCTTATCATCATTAAAACATCAAGTGAAAAATTATTTTGAATTAATAATATGTTAATGTTGTCATCATCAAGTATCATAACACATCATGATCATCATCACCATTAGCAGCATGTTACCTACATGTATCCCTTGCAGCTAAGTGGCACAGGGCCTTCACAGAGGTCTTCGACCTTTCTCTGTCGGCCACCACAATCTGCACCCTTGTCCCTCGTCACCATTAGCAGGAGCAGTATTTATATCACATTATCACGAAGCATCATTGCCTTAATCATCATTGTCATCTTCGTTTTTGTTTTTGCTTTTATTATCATTATCATCATCATTGTCATCATCATCATCATCAATGTCACCTCATCGTCATCGTAATCATCAACATCATCATCATCAACATCATAATAATAACCATGTCATTATCAATATCATCATCATTGTGCCACATTAACTTGATCATTACCTGAGATGCTTTGATTTCTTCTTTTATTGAGAACAGAAGCTGTTGTTTTCCTTTATGATTAACAGGTTTCCAGGAGGGTTGCTAAAAATATTTCCAAACAAGACTTTAGTATATAATCTCAAACCGGGCTTTAACTATCTTAGCCTTTGTGAAAGTCAATAATCATCATCTTGTCTTATCTCATAATGTACCTTTTGTCTTTGTGATGTAGCTATGTCTTTTCCAGTAATCAAAGCCTGGACAGTGACTGGGTTGGTATCAACTGGTGTTCCAAATGGAACAGCAACACACAAAAATGTCTGCAGATCTTTAATCTTTGAAGAAAGCTGGTAGGAAAACAACAATGTTGAGAAATCATGTGCAGGCTCTACATAGAGCAGATTTTGTATGAGTATGAAAAGTCATGGCACACTGCACAGTTAAGGCATGGCATGGCATGGTGTTAACACTGCACCAAACTTAAATGTTTTAATACACAGCACGGCACTGAAACAGCCACTGCAAGTCAGGGACTGTGCCATATAAGCTTATCATAGTCACACGAAAACTGATCCATCTCAACTGTGACAGACACAGACCTTTTTATCTTACATGCACTACTGTACTTACTTCTTCTCTAGAAGCCCATTGTCCAGTAAATTCAACCAGAGAATGAAGTAACTTGTAACCAATGGTAACACCAGGCCTTAAAAATAATAAAATAATCAAACTAATGTGACACAAACTTATCTGATAATTAAAAGGTTGATGTTCAAAGTCAATGCATGGATTTTTATAATACGTACAACTCAATCAATGGACTCTTTTCTTGGGACAAGTCTCTTTCAACTAGTGGTAGACAGGCAAAGATCAGGCCAAACTGTTCAACATAATGAGAAATATTCTTACACTCTATTATAAATATCCAACAAAGGTATCAGATAAAAAAGGCATGCATGGCAGATATATTTGGTATAATACTGTAGGAGGTTCACAAAATTATGTGTACCATCAAGTAAAAAAATTTGAGAACTTGTATAAAATCATAATATTGATGACAATTTGTTGAAGTTTGGTGGATGATGATGATGATGATGATGTTCATGATGGATGGTGATCAATAATGGTGATGGTGATGATGCTGATGATGATGATGAATGATGATGATATTAATAATAATAATAAACTTCATTAATGTGTCAGTAATTCCTAGCTTGCACTCAGTACAAGCTAATTGGGGACACCTAATGATAATGAATGGTGATAATTGTGGTGGTGAAGATGGTGATGATGGTGGTGGAGGTAATGATGGTAATTAATGCTTTAAATAATATATTGATGATGCTAATGATGACAACAATGATGATGATGATGAAGGTACTGCAGCTGCTGTTGCTGCTGCTGAAGATAATGATAATGATAATAGTTCATACTGGCAAAAATGTACAAATAAAGAACTAATCATCACATTCTACCTTCTCAATAGCAACGACAGGCCAAAGAGTACTACCATCTTTCAGAGGGATTTCATACACTGGTCTGCACTGATTCCTACTACACGAGTCATTCTGAGGATTAAACTAGGAACAATACAGAGATGGTCATCAAAAGGAGTAAAGCATTGCATGACAACTCTAAGGATGTCTGCACATAAGATTTCAAAAAGTCCCTAAAAGACCACCCATTGCATCAAAAGCTACCTATTCTGGATTCCAACTTTATGATCTGCATTGAAAAATTATCCATGAGAAATTCTCACAAAATTAAGGCATGGACACATCTACAGTGCAACATTGTGGACAAAATTGCAGGCAATGTTGCTGTTAAATTAGGGTCATTTTCTACTTCAGCAATATTGCATGCAACAAATGAATCTGATAAGCAAGACCTGATAAACTCTCATTGCATCATGTGACATTGCTCGCAACAGCGATTGCCTACAGCATTGTGCAATGTTGCACTGTGTGTCCATAGCTTTATCATATTCCCAGTTTATACCTCTTCCTCAGAATTTGTGGACACATGTCCTCTTTGCACAAATTCCTGAATGAGACTTTCACAGATAATCGATGCAGGAGGAATTTTCACATTCTGTTTCTGGATTAGATTGGACCTTTTCTCCACTGTAGTAAAATACCTGTTAAAAATAAGCTTAAGTTAAGTTTTCAGTAAAGATTAATGAAAAATATCTAAACAAAATGTGCAATTTTCACTTTTAATAAGAAAAGTAATAAAACCTAAATATCATTTGCAGCTCATCGTACCATTTAGGGGTTAATTTTCGTTATTTGGTACCTTTTAGGGTGTTCAAACCGAAAACTAAAATGCTGTAAAATTAGCGTCATTTGGTACCATTTAAGGGTGAAACTTGCGATTGTTATGACTACGAGGAAGAGAATTTTGGCACTGTACCTTTCAAAATTTCAGACGAGCATCCCGCCCTTCTATGTGGGAGTCCCCACCCCGAGTTTGCAGTTAATTATGGTTTATACGAGTTCAGGACTGTATCATTTTGCTTTGCACAACGAAGTATGTTGTAGAAAGAAAGTTCGGCATATTTCTTAGCTGTTCTTCTAACTATTCACTCACCGAGAAAAGATCACTTTTTCTTGCCCTTTTTCAGGCCCAGAATTCAGAAATATCCACACACCACGTAAACTCATGAATACTTTGATAAAATATCAAAAAATCATTTCAAAAAAGCGAGTAATAGTTATAAAGTAGAGAGTGTTTAGTTTAGTCAAAACACGTCTCTTCGTCCGCCATCTTGTTTCTTCGAGTACTGTAGGTATGTTCCTGTCATCAAATATTTGAAGGTCATTCAATGTCAAGGTCGTTCAAGATCCCAATTTCGTCACTTCCGGACAAACGTGACAGCACGAAATCAGAAAAACCTAATTTTAAGACTTCATTCTAAATATACCACGAAAACGAGATGATATATTAAAATATTACCAGTTTATAAGATAGAAAAGAGTGAAAAATAACTTTGAATCGAAAATTCAAGATTTGGTTGGTAACTCGAGATGGACTTTGCCTCACGTGACTGACATGAGCTGTAGTTGTTCTTTAGTCTTTTGTTTATTAACCAATCAGAGGAGAGCAATAAGAGAAAACCCCGCTAAAGTATTGACGCAAAGGTCATATTCCAGATTTCTTTCAGTACAAAGAGACAACATAAAAGGAACAGAACAGAAGCGGGTATTTTGTAATACTAGAGTTGGTCAAAATGGAAAGAAATGGTCTTAATAGGCGTACAAGGACTGATGTTGGAAAGGAAAAGCCTTATAAAGAAGTAAACGGAAATATTCCAGTCAAAAAAGAAGTAAGACTCAAACGAAAGCAACAAAGCCAAATTTTTATTGCTCTTTCGAGCTTGCGTTACGTTGTTGAATGTCTCTTCTGTAACTTTCTACTGATATGGTTCGTCATCCTCGTCCTGCCGCTTGCTGTGATTTACTTCATGTTAAAGAAGATTGAGCAGTTTGTCGTCTGTCTTAAGGTCAAAGCCGTTCCTCTACGAGGCGAAGACGCGATTTGGCTGCAAGATTCTGCTACAAACCGCTTAATCATTACCTCAGTAATATTCGTTGACAAGCAAGGGGACGATACCAAAGCTTTAAATGACTTTAAACAACTTGTTTACCAACGCATGGTAACCTACAAGAACAGCGATGGAAGCATAAAGTTTCCCCGTGCAAAGCAGTATATTCGACCTGGGTTATTCCAGTATTTTTTTGTCGAAGACAGCAACTTTGATATCGATAATCATGTTTTTAAATTTGAAGGGGAGCCACCAAAGTCCAAAGAAGAATTAGAAGCTATCGTTTCTAAGATGTGTTGTGAACCATTACCCGAGGGGCGTTCACCGTGGCACTTCTGCTACATTCCAAATGAATTTGACGGCACCGCGGCTGTGGTTTTTCGAATTCACCACTGCATGGCCGATGGTGTTTCTTTGTCCAGGTTCATGACCAGGATCCTCCCAGACCAATACATACCACAGAAAGAAGCAAAAAAGTTCACTTCTTATGCACGAGGCTTTATGCAGCTCAAATCTCTCTTCATTGCTGCCAGAGCTGTGATTGGCTTAATATTAAGTTTTCAAGACAAATCTATTATCCACGGTAAATCCCTGATTGGAAAGAAGAAATGTGTCTGGTCCCAACCTTTGGATCTTAACCTTGTCAAAAGAATCAAAATAGCCACAGGCACGACTGTCAACGATGTCCTCGTTGCCAGCCTAACAATGGCCATGCGGAAATACTTCCAGAAAAAGGGAGTCCAAAATCCTGAAGATTTCACAGCATCTGTCCCAGTCGATGTCAGCTCTTCAACAGAGACCATCGAGTTTCACAACAAGTTTTCCGTTGTTTTCATCAAACTCCCTTCGAGTCAACGGGGTCCCTTGGATATTTTGTCTGAAACCAAGGCCACAATAGACGCTGTAAAGCTTTCTGGCGAGCCTTTTGCAATGGCATGGTCTATGAACCTGACAGTTGAACTTCTACCGGAGATACTTGTCAAGCCGTTGATATCATTTGTCTCAATGAAGTCCACCTGTGTTATGTCTAATGTGCCCGGGCCTCAGTATTCGCTGTCTGTCACTGGACATCCAATCAAATACATGACATTCTGGCCACCCCAGAGAAATAACATTGGCGTTGGCATCTCCATCTTCTCTTACGCAGGTCAAGTCGTGATTGGTGCGCAAGGAGATTTGGAAGTCATGAGTGATCCAGAAGCTGTGACTGAACTATTTGACGAGTCGATTCACGAGCTCGCTGCAGATGTACTTGGTGGAGAAAAACTCAATGGGTATCATTGACATCACTGTATGATGGAAACATTTTTATCTAGGAAGATGTTACTTTCTCTTAGTCTAGTTTAATTTGTACTTTCGAACGTACCCCATTGTGCCACGCCCTGACCCCTATCTACAGTCCTAGACAGTAAACAGGGGAGGGGGAGGGGAAAGGTAGGAGGGGGAAGGGGGGAGGGGGAGGGAGAGACGGAGGGGAAAGGAGAGCCTGTATGTCCATATAGTTTAAAACCACTTTAGCTTGTGCATAATGTTTTCCCGTTTCAGACTACGTGTTACTCTCTCGAGAATAATATTCTTTGTTGGAGTTGTATCCATATTGATGTGTCTTCTCATGCACAACCAAGTGATACTCTAGGGGATGACACGTGGTCTGAAATGGGAAAATATTACACCCAAGGAAAAGAGTCTATTACTGAAGTCTAGTTTTTCGATTATTCCAGAGTTTTTCATCCTCTGGAACCGACAGATACTTAATGGATTATTATTTAGATCTAAACTCATCAATAGACCCCTTGCAGCACGTCGGAATGCAGCTCAATTTGTAGGGCAAAACAATAGGTTTCCAATTCTCAGGAGAATAAAATTCTTTTGTTTTGCCCTCCAAATTGAGCTGCTCTGACGTCACGTGCAAGGGATCTATACGAACAGAAGTGAATGGTTTATCGATATATATTATACACCAAAGTACCAGGAGGAATCCCTGCTGGCAAGTAACAATTTTTAACTACTAGTTGAACAATCATATGAACAAGATGATCAAGACATTGATTTCAAATATTTTTTGATGTAAAAAGTGAATAATATATTTTTTATATTGAATCTTGAATATATGTATGACATGTACATATTAATTTCGAACAGGTGGCTGAGATGGAAGCTCACCGGCTTGAGGATATACTTTCACTTTCACTATTTTTAAAAATGAATCAACTGCATGCAAATTATTTAAATTATATTTTTTATAAAATTTTACGATATATGAATGAATATGAAATATTAATAATAAACCAGGTGTCAATAGTATTTTTAGAGGGGAGGAGAGGGAGGGGATGTTGATATATAGTACGAAACGATGCAGTTATATTTGCGCAACGTCGGGTGCAGGAAAAAGGATTAACTGAAGTGGGATGCTACAAAGAAAAGAACTTAACTGAGAACAAAACGATAAATTAAGGGGGGTACGCTAAATATCACCAGCGGTACTGACCCAAAATAAGTACAATTGATTGGTTGAGAGGGCGTAATCTGTGAGTGGTCGAATTACCGCACGCTTTTTTGCAAGAATATTTATGTGGGTTGAGGCATTCTCCCGAAACCCATACCGAGCCCCCCCCCCCCCCCAAAAAAAAAAACTATGCTCCACGGTCCCTGTAAAAGTATCAAAGTATCACCCTGCAAGTGGTTAGACTTCCCCGTCCCGTCTCTTTTAGAGACGTTTACCGAACATAGACGGCCACAAGTTTATCAGTTACGACTGTGTCACCCACCCTCTATGGAGAGTTTACTGAGCTGCTTTGATCACCTACAGTTAAACCGCGGCAATCTCGTACTACAATTCTATTTTTCTAATTTTTTGTTTTTTCATTTTGAATGGTTCTCAACCTTTATAAAACTCTTTTAACGCACTAAGTCAACTTCTTTAAGGAACTAGTTTCGTCTCTTGTTGTTTATTTACCGTTAAATAAATCAAGGTATTACGAGGTAAGGTCTACGGTGTAGTCTTGTCTTCCAACTTGATGCAAAACCGCTTCTCCTGCCTCTTGTGCCCCGAACAACTGGTCTGTGAATGACTGAAGAACTTGGAAAAGACAGAGATCGCTTTTTTCGACTTGGCTGAATAGCCATCCTTGGAGCTTCGACGGAGTCGAAACGATCCTTTGGCAGTTGTCCGCGTTTTTGTTGTACAAACGAACGAGGCGATTCCAATGAAATTAAAATATCATTCGATGTCACTTTTTCTGAGTTCACTGAAGTTCCTTCTTTCTTAACTTCGACATCAGTCACTTCAAAATTAGCACCTTTATTTGTGTCGAAATGACTCGAAAGAGCTGGAAAATTCCCAAAACTTACGCCATCAAAGAGAGTCCTTTCCATAGGTTTCAAGACTGGTTTTTGAAAAGACCTCAGAGAAGTCAAAACGCTTGGTAAAGCAAGCCTTTTTTCTGGCGGAGTGCTGACGGCATTAACAGAAAAGTATCGCCTTCTTTCTGCGAGCGCCTGGTCCATTCTCTGCGTGGCTCCAGACGCATTTCCATGAACATCATCTTCGTCGTAGTAGCTCAAAACTTCTTCAAATCTCTTCCGTAATACTGCCTCTTCTTTGTAGATAGAAAAAAGTTGTTTTTTAGTTTGTAGGTTTTGGTCGAGATGTTCACCTCCTTTGGCGAGTTTGTGCCGTTCGTCCGATGTTAGTTCCCACATGGTCAAGCAAAACAAACCTGCAAGTTTGAACGACTTTTGATGCGTAAAAAAATAGTTCTAATCCTGTGAATAAAAGAATGCGATTCTAGTTCTTTTTACTTGACTTGGTGCAGCTAGAATACAAAGTCATTATAGCTACTGTTATGGCAGGTGCTCAGGGAATAATGTACTCATTGAAGTACTCCGTTCCTTAGACCACTGAGCTCAATGAATCTGGTTTTGTACCAGCCAAACTCGTTTGAAAACAAATAACTTTTGTTCACTTTATAATAAGCCAGTTGTTGGTAATGGTGCTGGTTTTATTGTTATGGCTCGAAGACCAAAGACAATCATTCCAAAGATTCTTTTCTTTTGCCGCTCATTGTTCAAGGGTTTAAACAAACATTACGACTAATGGCCTTCTTACATTGGCATCAATGGATCAGTATATTCATTTCAACAAACAACTAGTCTAACACATGACCGTGTTTATCGATACGGCGGTGTTCATGGCGACGGTGCCAGAGTTTTCGGGGAAGGAAGTAGGAGGACTAGTGCTTTTTGAAGCAAATGTTTAAACCACAGGAACCCCATCTTCAATCTTCAAACCGAACCCACCCGTCTAGTGTGCCGACAGAAATTCGATTATTGAATTCAAAATGCCAAAACTCGGCCATATCCCAGAAGCACCCGCAGAGATGAGGCGCGGTATAGATTTCGAACCTGACGGCAATTATAATGTTCTAGCCCGAAAACATCAGGGGAGAAACTAGCCGGACCCCAAAATCGCATTTCGCCACAGGGTAACCAATTCCTGTCTAATCAAATGCTTTGCATGCCTAGTCTCCGAGCGGCAGATCAGCAGATTAGCTAACAGTTTCTCAATGATTCTAAGGTCAGGTATCCCTAGACAACAAGAGTGAACTAGGGATGCTCTATCCCTTAAGGCCCGTTTACACTAGCAAATTTATCGCGCAACTTGAGCCGCGATTTCAATGGCGATTTTATCGCGACCCAAATCGCAACGAGTTGCACTAAATTTCGATCATGTTTGAATTGGCAGCGACGTAGCTGCGATCATCGCCGTGAAATCGCCATAAAATCGCCGCTCAAGTCGCGCGACAAAGATGCTAGTGTAAACGGGCCTTTATTAAGCAACTCAAATCGAACCCTTTTTCGGCCGAGTGTAATCATAGAAACCTAACCGTACATTAAGAATTTCTCATGTACAAGATAACAAGCCTGTTATCTAAAGTAAGGAGGCACCTGCCGCGTTGACATAGCAACAGTAATCAACGATCGTGAATGTACTATGTCTCCGTTATCTACATACTCTATGTTCAGTATGCTCAAGTCATTCTAGTCATGCATGAGACACTACTACTCGAAGTGAGAGGGGATCAGTGACGTTTTGCTTTTTGAGATGAGCGACAAGCTGCCAGCCCCGTCGAAAATCCGGCGCCAAGGCAACGCGGGAACTTTCGGCGAGAAAATGGGACGAAAATCTGTAATAAAACAACGCTAATTTTCAATGATATTGCATGGTTTTAATAGCAATTTGCAAATGCAAATGGCATCTGTCTACTATATATGACTGAAATTTCACGTATGCTCATCACTGACCAGGGCCTTTTACAAAATCCCAACCTGGGGTTCAAAATAAAAGAACTCCCTTCTCTTGAGGATCAAGATCTTTTTTTATGTTAATATTTTTTATTGTTTTAACCCCAGGTTGGGAATTAGTGCAAGGGATCTATTTCTTTCCGGGAAAGCATGATTCAAACCTGTTCAAATTTGACAAATTTTCGATGTTGTTATTGTTGTTTGTGGTCTTGTTGTGAAATGCGTGAAATATCTGTAAGGCCAATTTCCTTCTATAGTGAGCTTTACAAAGGATATATGCGAAACCATATCTTGTTTCACAGTCTTTCCGCTCAGAATATCATACCCACTTTAAAATGAGCAGGAGTTTCGATCGCCACGGCAAGGTGTGGGACGAACTTCACGTCACCATGACAACAAAGATCAACACTGAATTACCCTTCTAAGAATAATTGCTAGATATTTACAATGATGGATTTTTAAACGTCTCTGAAAATTAATCTTTTTGTCATTACATGGGTGAGATTTCACCTCAAATCTAGCCATTTATGTTGGGGGTTTTCAATTAGTTCGAATAAAGTCTGCTTCTTCGTAAGAGGTCCCTTTATCGTCCAAGATGGGACAATTTTCTCTTCTACTTTAAATGACACTCCTGTCATATGCTAAAATGAAATACTAATCTTGAACAAGACAAACAAAGTCGGCGAAAAGTGTTTGCTTAACTTCAACATTAATCGTTTTAATGTTTTTTATTCTTCCCCGTTCTTGACAAAGTAAAGATAAATGCTTTTTCTACTGCCATCTTAGTCATTCAATATCATTCGAAATTATCGAGGAGGTACCTTTGAATTCCTGTCTTCCCCGGCCAAAAGCACGACTAGAACCTAATTCATTTGGCAACAGTTTCAAAGAAAAATCGACAAATCATTCCTTACTCGCTAGTTTGTACAATATTATAACTCTTGACCTACATATACTATTTAAATATCCACCAGTCCCTAAAGACTTCTAAAATATAAATTTCCTAATGCTGCATTGATTACTGTTTTAATAAGCCTGTTCTGTGATCACATCTTGTCGTAATGTGAGTGTGTGTATATTTGATATTTCGGTACTCCAACATTGTATACCTTGAATAAAGTAGATGCCATTGAATCTCCAAGAAATATTCATAAACACTGTGGTCTTTAGCTATAATACCTTATTACAGAATCTTTACCAGTGGTTTACCACTTCGTTACTTGCCCCAAAGTCGGTAATCTAAATTCCCTTCCAACAGTTAAGCTGCCTTCTCCTTCGTCTAGGAGTCTTTTCTTTTGTCTCTGGTGAAGTTTTTTCTTCCAAGAGACTTCGTTGTGTTCATGTTCTGTGCCCAAACGATGCGAGAATAACGATTCATGTTTTCTCTGACCTTGAACCTTTGATTTGCGTTCGCGTTTTAACCTTAGTTGTTTTTCCTTACGATTCGTTTTAGTTTCACTCTTCCTGTGAACTAATTGTACTTGTCCTTGCTCTAAGGACGGTAGACGAGGAGTCCAATCAGTAGACTTTGGAGTAGCATGAAGAATTTCCCTCATTGAGATAGGTAAAGACGATTTGATCTCGGGCAAGAGCGTCGATTCTTGAACCATTTCAGAAAAACTTTTATCACTTTTTTGTTTGGTCTGGCGTTTGCCAGCTGCAAAAGAGTCAGGGAGCATTCCTCCGTCGACGAAATTATTCCTTACCTCATTTTTTGATTCTCGTTTTCTGCTTTCATTGTTAAGATCATGTTTTGCCATCACAATGAATCATAACATCCAACTTAGGACCGTCTTCAAGCCGTCCAAGGCACCATGAGTACGTAGCAAGAGTCGTTTTGCTTAATGTCAACTTGTCTTCACTCGTTTTATCTTCTGTCAAGCTCCTTTTGTTTTTCTTTCTTGTCAGATGATTTTCTTACATCCAGACAAACCCCGCTTTTGTCCTTTGCGTATACTTTCGATTCTCTGGTCTCAAAACTAAGACTCCGAAGGATTACACATTTAGTAGAAATATTCCTGTTGTTGCTTGCTTCGTCCCAACCAACATTCCACGCTACTGACGGACGTAATTGGAAACTTTGACGCACTTAGCATATTCGGCATTCAGAAGATTTACAATTTTAGCCAATCTAGCCTCAAATGTGACCTGTCGTCCGACCTCATAATCAAACATATCGTATGAAAGCTAAATAACATCCTTCAAGCAAGACTGAAATTGAGACGTATACTCGAACTTCCCTTACTCGCGGGAAAAAATTACAAAAAAAATTGGACCAAATTTGAGAACAATTTTTTAGGCTCCTGTACAAAATTTATGTACTTATTTGATTTTATTGAAACCAGAGCAAGCCAAGCTTTACTAAATAAACAAGTTGGTGTTGTGTTTACAGATCAACAAAGACAAAAGTTATGCTTTCTGGCACTTATATTTGTTTATAATCTGTTTATCATTTATCAGAAAGATGACTTGATTGTGAAATTAGCGGATTTTTGGTTCGGCAAAAAAACAACTAAAATGCGTTCGCTGAGGCAACAGTGGGAATTTACTTTTGACAGCTAAAAAGTTGATAAAAAAAACTCCGTCTTTTTAAGGTGTTACCCCTTGCACTAATTCCCAACCTGAGGGTCAATACGATAAAGAATATTAACATAAAAAAAATTCCAATCCTGAAGAGAAGAGAGTTCTTTTGTTTTGACCCCCAGGTTGAGAATTAGTACAAGGGATCTATAGAGAATGAATAATTTTAGGGTTCTAGCTTACTTATGATCTTATTTTTCATCAAGTAAATTCATTCTAAGAGCGGCGCGTTCTTCTAATAACTTTTTTTCAATAAATGAGCGTACTGACTGATCCCTGACTAAAGGCGCCGTGAGTATTCTAGTTAATCAAATATGACATGAATAACTTCTAAATACATTGAGCTCAGTACTAACTCGATTGCTCGCTAGTTCCAATAAAGTTTTCGGCATTGTTGAAAATTTAGCAAGATCCAAACTGACTCGCAAGCTATTTCTAAAATTACTTGATGCCAAAGTTGCAATTAATACTAGTGCGCTCTGAGGTAATGTACATCCACGAGATGAGCAATTTTTTTTACTTCTCAATGGATTTCACGATGACCATTGCACATGGCGCCACTTTCCGTCAAAAGCCGGCGATCTTGAATATGGCAAAGGTGTATGATATTCTAAATACAAAGATAATGTGCAAATACAGAGAGGTAAGTTACGACTTCAGGTCGGTGTTTGAAACGGCGAATAATAATATCGTTCAATTATGTTTTTATTTAATATGTTATAGGCAGCTGGCGGTATGTACACATGTATACTAACGAAAGGATTTAGCTATTTAGCTGATGTGCGCCTATTTAAGGTTTATTTGTGGTGCAAACATCAAGATTAATGGCGCCGCTATCTACATGGTTTGTCATTGACCCACGCCCATTATCATCACAATCATCATCATCATAATCCACTCAAGCAGGCCATCATCTTCATCATTGTCATCATCATCATCACCATCAGATTCGTCATCATACATCATGATCATTATCTGCTCTGGCCTCCTCTTCATCAACATCATCACCATGTATCATCATCATCACCACCACGATCATATCGCCATCATCACTATTTCCAGAATGACTAGAATTTAAAAACTAGTGTCCAAGCAATTTTCTAAGACAATCATAGTCCAACTTAGCTAAGACGTTAACGATTTCATGGTATGCGCATCATTAACTGTCCACGCAGCAGTCTTCTTGATACTTTTACATTCCTCCGTCCATTCCTCTTCTTCATGTAGCTGGAGTTTCGAGGTTGATGTTACTAACTTTCTTTCATCAATGCGTACCTTGCTCCCTCCAAATCTTTTGCTGGGTTCTACTGGACATTTTTCGATATTTTGAGTCCAACCAGCGCTTAATTTCCGCGTTCTAGGTTTATCTTTTGTTTGTCCACTCGACAACGAACTCTCGCTAAGACGTCGGCTGCGCTTCATCTTGGAGTCATTATTATGAGAGGAAACGATATCTTCCTCTGTCGTATTTTCTACTCCATTCCTTGTCGTGCATTGCCTCGTTGCATTTGTTGTTTGTGGTTCCATAACTGCACTTTTTGATCTCAGAAATGCAGAGTTTGATGCAATTGTTTCATCACCTTCGCTCTGTTTCCTGAAACGAGGGCTTACGAAGGAGTCATTTTGTCTTTTATTACGCAATAATTTCTTAAAAGCCATATATCCACAAGCTACAGAGAGCATTGAGTTCGAAGGACTTTTTACCCCGCACTGGCTGAGCGACGATTGAGTTCGTGGAGTCACCGATTCAGTCGTTGAACTCGAATGCACTTCTGGAACTACTAATTTCGGCGGACAAGTATCTTCGTTAACTGGGGCAGGCGGGCTACTTTCCGAACGCTTTCTGCTACGATTATCATCTTCTGGAATCTTCCTGAGGTTGGTGACATCCCACGAAGTCTTTCGCCGAGGACTGACTGTGTTCTGAGTCCGATCATTTTGGTTCAAAACGGAGTCTTTTTCGATAGTACCAGAAGATGCTGTTTTGGACACCGGCTCATGAAGTTTTAGTCGTGTTGACGTTGGTGAAATTTTTCTCTCTCGCGTTGAGTTCTTTTGCTTTCTAACACGAAGGCTCGAATTCAAATCACAGTCTTTATCAAGTGTTAAATGTTTTCGTTTGTCTATTTTGCCGACGTTTTCACTACTGTCTAATTTTGGGACATTAATATTTAGAGAAAGAGAAGTTAGATCAGACTGCGTTGAAGCTGGAGTTTTGGCGCTCTCTTTTTTCGAGGAACTGTCATTTTGTTCTTTTTCGGGGCTTTTTGATTCCCCAGGAATGTACCTTGGCACGAAGACTCGTCTAATTTCCCTCAATTCGTTCCAAACTTTAATCTTTTCAAAGCGATTCAGCATCAAAATTCGTTTTTTGTCTTGTTCAATTCTGTAGTTTATCTCGTCGAGTTTGACTTGTGTTGACTTAGCGAAACGCATGGCATCTAATTGGATCGCTCTACGCCTGTACATCATGCCTGAATCTCAGCTAACAGATAGTCTTGTGAACAGAATCACAGAGAAAGAGAAGTTAGATCATGTATCTGCCCAACACATCACGTATCACGGAGGCACTGGTGTTCAGTGTTTTACAAGGTTCGGTACTTCGGATAATAGCGCAAACTATTGTACTTCCAAATCCCTGCCATTTGGACAAAAGAGAACATCTTTTTGTACTCTTGTACAAAAAATTATACATTGAATTGAGAACTATTCTTTTCGAACATTTTGCCGACTTCAAATTAAAGGAATAAAAAGTAAGAGTTGTCGAGAGATGTCCGTTTAAATCTCAAGCTATATAACCGTAGTCGGTAAACACATTAGTGCCAATGATAGCTTACAAAGCTGTTAGAAACCTAACTGAAGCAAGACCATCCTTTTTACTGACAACTTTGCTAAACTTCATTGTTAAAGGAAGTAACAATGGAGTGTACGAGGCCAAAGAACAATAGAAAAACCATTGAAATAGTTTGATAAATCCACCCAGTTATGGCTATTAAGTCTTCCTAAGACAACCCCTTGAATACATAAGCTCACCATACACTCTTACTCACTAAACTCAAAAGTCATTTCTATTCTTTTTCGAACAAGAGACAAAGTTATACTTCTTAAATCATGGACCGGAAAGTTGATGGATAAACAGAGTTGTAGCGAAGAGGAGTCAAAGGTTAATGAGTTGGATGACAAAGTATTGTCAAGTCATTAATCCCTGAGTAATATTCGTATATTAGCAAGTAATTATCATGGAATAACTGTTTGTGATGTAAACGACTCTTCGGCATGTGATGACACAGGTAGCCCAAGCAGGGTTTCTGTGGTGTCATATTATAAGAAAATGTATGGGGAACTATAAAAAACCTCAATAAAATCGTCAAAATGTGAAATAAAGTAAAGAAATCTTAGCTGACCTTTGAGAAGTTATACCTCTATCGTCCTGACTTGTTAGAATTCGGATAAAGCCAGTTTTAGCATTTTTGGGGGGGCTTAACCACAGAAACCCAGCTTGGAATACCTGTGGTGATGACCAGAAATAAACGAACGAACTAAACTCAGAGAAGGCAAAATCTCAGGTGCTTCAATGAGAAGATAAATGAATCTTTACTATACGTTGTGATATATACATGGAGTCACTGAAGAGTTCAGTAATTTCCTTAGCAAGAGGCGAGGATAATGTTTAATGTATAAGACACACTACATTCAATAGTCTACGCACCCAGCTCTCATGCAACTCATTGTGTTGATTTTTAACAGGCATTTGTGAACGGTTGATTGGTCCAGAGGAGGGCTGCATAGCCTGCTGTTAATTGGTAGAGAGTAAGGCCTCCGGCTGATTGGTAGAGAGCAGGGCTCCATGACCAGCTGGTCTGAGAAAAAATATTAGCCAATCAAAATCGAGAAAATTTGCAAAACTGAGGTGTCTTCCTTAGTAGCCAGAAGACTCCGGAAACGGTTAATTTTTCATTTTATTTTCCCACTAAATGATGAATATCATACTAATTTTATACAAAATAACAATAACCTTTCCCGAAAATCTAGATTTATCTTAGATATAAAGTGCAGTTTTCAGTTCAGATCAGCTGGAAGGTGCTGCTTAGTTTGTGGAGTGCAACTGAAGATCCATATCTTGCTGCTGATTGGTCAAGACCAAGGCTCCATAACCTACTTCTGATTGGTTAAAATAAAGTACTTGCAAAATTAATCCACTGCTGATTGGTCGAGAGGAGGGCTCAATAACCTGTTGCTGATTGGTCGAGAGCAAAGCTTCATAACCTGCTGCTGATTGGTTTACAGCAAGACTCCATAAACTGCTGCTGATTGGTCGAGAGCAAAGCTCCATAACCTGCTGCTGATTGATTTACAGCAAGACTCCATAAACTGCTGCTGATTGGTCGAGAGCAAAGCTCCATACTCTGTTGCTGATTGGTCGAAAGAACGGGCTCCATAATCAATTGCTGATTGGTCAAGAGGAGGGCTGCTACTGATTGGTTAAGATATTGGCTATAAGACAGGAACTGCCTAGACAACATGTCGCAAAACAAAATTAAACTTTATTACTTATCTCACGATTTCAGTTCAGTATCCTAACGTTAGTGCAATCCTAACGAAAAGTAGAAGTCTATGAGATACCTACATCAGTAATAGTGCGATGATACCTGCTGGCGAAACTTCGCAAAAACAAATTACACAAATAAATTTGCCGAGAGAGTAATAAATAAATGCCTACTTGAAATGCTCCTTTTTGAAAACTTAAAAATACCCAGATTAATCGGAATTCCTTATAATTAGATTTCTGTTATCCATTAAAGATAAGTCAAGCTTCCTTCCATCAAATGCGGTATCTCTAACATCAGTGGTACTCAGTTTACATCAGCTGGTGATCGCGTGCGTAGCAGCAAAAGCAAGTCAGAGAAACAGTCATTTAATTCTCCCTAGTTTCTGTTTGTTTGTTTTTGTTTTTGCTTCTCAATGATCCTTTAATTTGAGCCTTTGAAATTGATCTCTTATAACTTCTTCTCGCGGTATATCAGTTAATAGCCTTCACCAAGAGACCTCCATATATCTCTTGCCTTCACCAACCAGCAATTTGGATCAGTTCTGTGCCCTGTTCATATAGAAAATATCAAATTTTTGTGGTATTTTCCTCCGAAGAGGACTTTTTGTATTTTATTTCAATTACGAAGATCACTTTTATCTAAATCTTCTTAAACAAAAAACGGCTTAAAGGACGTCGGTCACCATGGCGACTTTGCTAGACAAGAAAAAGCAAAACACTTTGAAACTTCAAAAATAATGTAAAGATCAGTACGAAGATAAGATAAAAATCTAATTCTTATTTTAGTTTTTTTGTAGGGTTCAATTTTAAAATTTTTTCCCTGATTCAAATATTTGTTTTTTACTATCTTCGTAAGCTTTACATATTGACTCAATATTCCAATTAAGAAAGCAAATAGTTAGCTATAAGAGCTCGCTTTGCTATTGCATTTCCTAGATTGAGGCCATAGTATGATAACAAGTAGAATTTATAGTAAGGACACTCGAACCATGAACACTTTTTTATATTTTTATTTTATGAACTTTCTACTGCTTCAAACCTTCTGAAAATGAAGCACTGAACTCAAATAATCTTATTGTTCAAAATAAATCATATTTCCAATCGATTCACACAAGGGATAAAGGAGAAAAAAAGTATGAAAAAACCTCAAAGTATTCACGGTTCGAGTGTCCTCACTGTGAGGTTTGAGTAAGAGTTTCTGGGTGTGCAGAAGTTTTGTTTCAAAAATAAAGACTTTCGTCCTGGAAGAGGAGTCTTTCGATGGCAAGTGATTAGAAGTGTCCTAGGTGTTAGGTCCTCTGCCCACGTAGAACTGTTTTGAAATAACCCCAAACCGCATCATTAGACCGCTCATTATCTCCATTATCTCTGGTGGAATTAGAAGTCTTTGCTTCTACCGCCAAGATTAGAAAGTAAATGAGATTTTTGAAGACCTGAAAGTCAGAGTGACAAATTATGAAACAGCTGTTTTGAGCCTCTTTCCGTGGTCCCTAGACTAAAACAAACTCGGCATTCGTGTCTTGTGCATAGATAAATGACTCGACTTCCAGAGACTCAGATTTGTTTTTTTTGTTTTGTTTTATATTGCTTCAAATTATCAATATTTATAATATTTACTTTAGCTTATATGCATGCATACATTTTTATACTTACATATATGTATAACTTAAATTGCGATATCAAAGAACTTTTTAGTTTTGGCAAGTGCAAGATACACATTAAAGTCAGTTACGACAGTTATTTCAAATGCCATATCTTGGATATGACAGGAATTATATTTTATACCTTAATTGGGTGTCAATTTTTTTACCTTAGTTGAGTTCAATAAGTAAATTAAAAATGCCATTTTAAGATGTTAAACGTTTGGATTTTTTTGTTTTTTCAACCGAGGACCTATTTGCATCTCTTCCGATAGTTATTTTAAATAACATACTGATATATTTTGTATACGAAATGCAATTCTTATACCTTAATTTTCTGTAATTCTGGGTTTCAGTTCAAGCAAAATTGTTTTTAGATGCTTGGAGTGGAGGAAGTTTGGTGTTGGGTTCGCTGTTAACGGCGTTGCTATAGATGTGTTCTGTTGTCGGAAGAACATTTTCTGTCGTAGAAATAGCAGGCAGCTTTACATCCCTGTTAGTTGCTTTCCCATTATCGTTGATAAATTTCGGTTCACTTGTCAATATATGTGAAGTTTTTCTATTCTTCTTTTCTGCCTTGGACTCCAAACTTTCATTCGAATTGTTGAACGAATTCAGCTGTTGTTTTTCGGATTTTCCTTTGAGTTTCGGTGGTTGTCCGTCAATTTGAGGTAATCCAAACGTCCATGTAAAAAATTCTGACTCATAAGACAAAGTCCTTTTCATGATTTTAGGAATGTTTCTTTGAGTGGGCGTCAGATGTGGAAGACTAAATTTCTTCTTCAGTTTCAGGGCTTCGAGATTTCGGTTTCTTACTCCTTGTAGACTTGTCTTCTCCTTCGCGATATCATCGACAGTTCTCCTCTCCCTCAGGTTCTGCCTGGCCTCATTCATCAGCTGAAGCTGCTCTTGTCTCAACTTAAGTAGTTCCTTCTGCAACCTTTTGGCTTCGAGTTTATGATCAATATAAGTCTGCAGTCTGTCTTTCTCTAACTCATGTTGCATTAGATTCAACTGTTTTTCATCCTCATGGCATATAACAAGTGCTTTTTGGTACACAGAATTTCTGTCTTTCTTGGTGTAGTCTCCAGATGGCATTCTCTGCTTCTCTGGACCTCTGGTGCCTTACACGTAAGCTATATCATGCCTCTCTATTTGAATATGAATATATATAGATTTGGATATTAATGGGCTATTCTCCTTGCCGGAATTTTAGATCTTCTCATATGTCAATAGAGAGGTAATTCAAGACATGGCTACAAATGACAGAACAAACAGACCAAGCTAAAGTTGACTCAGTAGAAAGACAAGTGATCGTCTGGACGCCAGTAAATGTCAGTGGAGCGATTAGGAATTGCTTCTGCAAGGCAAGCTTGATTAATTTCAGCTTTTTGTTTCCTGTTTCAATTGGGCTTAACATTACTAGCTGCACACAATTGAATTGTACTTTCAAGGATCAATGTTGGCAAATAATCAAAGACAAGCGAACCAATCAACTTTGGGACAATAGGGTCCAATCTCCCGATACCCGGGCGAGAATAATGTGACGTGCTCGCTTTGGAGACACGAGGTGTCAAGCACTTGCATATAGAACAGACGAACTATCATGGACTTGAATGGATTTCATTAAGTAGCATTAATATTAAAGGAAGCTTATGGTTACTAAATTGAGAAGCAAAATTAAATTGATGGTAAACTCTTTAGGCCACAACAGAGCCAAAAATAAAAACATTTGGCAAGTAGTCTGAACGTATTTAGGACGGGGTGTACAGGAAATACGAACGTGAAAATTCAATTTTAAACACAGACTTAACGGAAGATACTAGAATTAAAACCCGATGGAAATTGTTTATAAAGGAACGCATCATAATTTTGCTACAAATTCAAAGAACAAGTGGAACTGAGTGAAAACGTAAAATGAAGAGGAACGCACGAATAGTAACATATTAGTTGATTTCGATGCGTTTTGTTCATGCAGCTGAAAATGGTGACGTTTATCACTGAGGTGATGGAAGATGACAGCAGTGACGTGGAACATGTTTCGGGTGTTTTTAATATGTTAGGAGAATATACTTGTTATATGAAAATGAAATATATAATATGTTTATCAAATTAGACTTCGCAAAAGATGAAACGGAGGAGGAAGAAGAGGTGGATTAGGGAAAAGAGAAGGAGATAGGGAGGAGATTGAGGAAGGTGAAGGAGAAAGAAGAGGGGGAGGAGGGAAAAAGAAAAAGAAGAAGTAAAAAATGGAGAGGGAGGAAAAGGAAGAAGTGAAGGATGTGCCAGAGGAGATAGAGGAGAGATAAATAGATTGCAATATGAAAATTTAGTTATCATCAAGTTATCATCCTTGAAAGAATCAATGAAGTTACATCATCTGCTTCAGCGAGTATATCATTCATAAGATGAACTTTTCATTTCTTTTTTTTTTTCAAAACAGAAGTACGTTGCTAAAGTTAGAAAGTGAAATGAAAACTGTGATCGCTTTCAGTCTCAAACTAAGAGACGGTTGGTCTTAGTATTCTTGCACCTCGTGATATCGTGGATGTTTTTGCTGGCCCATTGCAATAAACGTCTTTCAAAAAGCAATTCTTCCCAAATTTATTCCACTGTCAAGCTGCTGTGAATCTTTCAATTCTGATGCGAAAAAAACCTTTCGTGCAATCAGTAAAAAGGTAGAGAGTATACTTCTATTTGCTGTAATCTACTGTACTTGAGTTTCCAAATCCCAACGTTGTCTCTCAAAAAGCAATTCTTCCCAAACTTATTCCACTGTCAAGTAGCTGTGAATCTTTCAATTCTAATACGAAAAAATACAAATTTTTCGTGGAGTCAGAAAGATGATACCGAGTACACTTCTATTTGCTGTAATCTACTTCAGTATCCAAATCCGGTTTGATTGGTATATTTTCCCTCGGGCCATTAAAACAAACTCAAGAACAATAGAGATCTCTTGGTTGTATTTATAATAATCTCACAGCACAATAAACTTTTAAAACATGTGCCTTTTCTGTTGAGCAAGATGTCTGCCATCATTGTCTTCGCGCGGCAAGAATTAAGTGGAAAGCTTTGAGCTTAAGGAAACGTCTCAAGGGACCGAGTGGCAAGACGAATTAGCATCCTTTTGATTTTGTTAAAACCAGTAATTGGTTTGTTTAGTTAGGTTATTAACCCTGTTTGCTGAGTAGCACTGCCTTTTTTCTTTTGATTCGTACATCGAAATTTGAGAAATTCACAAAGAGATACAAAATAGGAAAGGATTTCAACATGTTGCTCTCATTTTCTAGGCACTTTTTTTGGAAAGTATGAAAACGTCTAGTAACATATATTCGTGCATGAAATTAGAACAACGAAAGCAAACGTGCAAGGAAACCATAATACCAGACAGTTTGCTCTAGAAAAACTGGAAGAAACTGGAGAAAACTAGCTAAAGGGAAGGATCCAAAATAGAAAAAAGATAAACAAGCCATTAAAGAGAAGAGGTCAGTTGAAGCACCTATTTTGCTGACATAACAAACATTCGCCAAGTATTTTGGAGTTATAGTTTGTTCGTGTGCATCACCAAGGCAATTTGAGTAAGAGTGCTTACTGGGCACTCCATAAACTGGAAGAACCTGCCTTCAGCCGAATACCGTAGGTAGAACATTGTCATTTAACTTAGTTTGTGGATTACTTCACAGGCAAGTGCAAACAGCCAAGTTTTCAAAGAAGCTTTGCTAAACAAAGGGGTCATTGGTGTTGACAAAGACCTAGAGTTACTAGGTGCTTGAAGGTGACATTAAAGTGTCAACAAAGAGAACTACGTACAAAAAAATTGAACTTTCCAAAGGCTCGGCAATGGTGGCTTAGCTGTACTTTCAAGACGAAAGCGAGAGAAAACCCGGTTTTGTTGACCAGTATATTTGTGCCCGATTTGAAAATCATAAAACAATCTTATAGAACAAACACAAGTTGATGGGAGAAATAATTTGAGCAAGTTATTAACAAAAGAAGTTGATCCAAGGTTATAAAATAGGACCAAATTAATCAGAAAAAAGTCAAAGTTCACAGAAGAGAATTAAACAACCGTCAATATGACAGAGACCACAAAGCTACCGGCCAGTTTCAGCAACAGTGCAGTATTCGAGAGCTCGACAGCGTTCCTGATGGTACAAAAGAACAACAACAAACGCCAAACATCAATGACCGACGATGTATTCAGGATCTTTCGACGAACAGGGAAAAAGATATCGCAAATTAGTCATCAAATTGAGAGAGAAAGGGGAGTGTACTTGAAGGAGTCGTACAGTCATAAAAATGCACTTTATAAAGAGTTGGCTAGCATTCCTAACGTGAAAGAAGACAGCGGTCGCAAGAAGACCAAAGTACTAAGCCATATGCCTCCTTTGCCACGATTTGCAGACGTGCACACTAGTGATCTTATATGTAGGCCGGTAAAAAGCCAGCTATCGAGGCAACGACAAGGACAAGACACTGAACTGGAGTTAGAAAAACGAATTAATGTGAACGTGTTGAAGCGTTGCGAGTGTTGTCGAAGGCTGGCTTTTCGCTACAAAGAGATGTCGGAAAAGATGCAGAATTTGGAGAAACAAGAGAAAGAGGAAGAAGAAAAGAAACAAAAGAAGGAGTCCAGGGAGACTAAATCAGCAAGGCTAGAAGAAACTACAAACGCTGAAATTCAAAAACTGATAGAAGAAGCTCGAGAAGCATCGCCATTCAGACAAGCCCTCGAGAAACCGGAGGGTGGCAGCGAAAAGACAAGACTGTTCCAATATTCTTCCAGAAAGCCAAGCGAAGCAAAGCCCATTGCTGTGAATCAAAGAGTAGAAGCAAGTTTTAAGAGCCTGAGACGACAATCACAGGCAGTCCCTTCCCAACAGCAAATTACAGCACAGCCTCGTAGCTTGACAACAGTACCAAGCCCGACAAGGTCGGAACGAGTGGGCACTCGGGAGCGTTCCTGGTCTATCCTCTTTGACAAATGCTCGTTCACTGTTCCTCCAGAGCCTTCGCCTAGCCCTCTGGGTCGACAGAAAATTAGAGTGAAATTCGAGCACCCTCAATTGAAAGAGAAATTAAAAGTTAGTGGAAGGGACTGGAATAACCATATTCTAAAGCTTCAAGGTGGACGAGTTGAAGGTGAAAAACGAACTGTTGCGACCCTTTCCAAGGCGTATCTTGCTTTTAAAAAGCTTTTGAACAAAATGGAAGAGGAGAGGAAAAGAGAAGAAGAAATGGCAGAAAGGTCTGAAGATTCCGAAGGCTCGTCCTACGGGACGGATTCACCGATTCCCAGAAATCGATTACAAAGTGAGGCAAGTATTGTGGCTTTGTCGCGATGGCAACCATCGAGGAGAACATCTCGATTAAACTCGCTAATATCACCCAAACCTCCCGCGCAAAATTTAGACCAAATAAATGTAGAGGACAACAACCAAAAGAATTCTAGAATAGTTGGTCTGAAGGAAGATTACAATGATGGATTATCGGATTGTACGTCAGAGGGTCGATTCACAGTATTACAATGAAACTCAAATTTAAAATAATGATAATAATAATAATGTAATATTTTTGTTCATTTCAACGATAATGAGTTACTAATCAGTGTTCAACGATAAATTCTGATAAATAATGAATTCTTCGTCATAAAAATTTATACATTTATACTATTGTATTGTAATTCCGTAATAATAGATCCGAACACAGAATTTTAATAAAACTTTGCACAGTTATTAAGTTGATGCTACTCATTCCAAAAATGAAATAAAAAAGGGAGGTCAACGTGTTCATTTTCATCGCTAGCTTACAGTAATTTATGGCATTTTTGTGGTCGTGCGAGAGCAATATTCGAATCATGAGAATCGAACAACTGAAAGGTCCCACCACTTTCTGGAAATCATTACTAACATAAAAATATTGACGTTATTCTTTCCTTTATTAAACAAAACAATTTTTCCAGAAAATGCAGTTGTTGTAAAAAATAGGCATTTTTCAACTTCGATGCGCACATTATTATCGATCTGGTAACAGTTTACTGCAGTACGTTTTTTTTAAATATCTCGAAAACGGAACATAAAATTTTGTTTAAATCAAGACATATGATGGTAAACCTATTCCTTATTGATTTACTGAAATAAAAAAGATAGGTCACCGTACGAATTTTGTCCTCGCAATGCTGTGTCTGAGGGGGACTAGGGAGAGTTTACACAAAAATTATTGAAAAAACTCTTTCTAAATTCATACAAAACTCATAAAAATGCTTGATAATCTTCGTCAACTGGTTTCCTGGTTGTTTTTGGTTGTTTTCTGTACGTTATGTACTTTTAAACGATCTTTTCATCGGCCGGTCGCCATCTTGAAATCGTAATAGTGGGCAATGTGCGCGAATTCGCGCTGGCTAAAACCGTGCGCAGTAGAGTGTCCGTAAATCTCGGACCGGAAGTCGAAACTGCGCATGTGTGATTTAGGTGTTTCTTTGATTTGGGTATCCCTGTGGCACAGAAATAGCCCGACACTTCAGGAAAATCGTGGACTCTGGGTACGAGATTGACAACTAGACAAAAGACGTGTAACAAAACTGTGAGGCATAAATTCAAACAAATTAGGTCGATTCTAATGCTTGTAAAGTTATAATGATTCACATCGATTCCGTATTGTCTGGAATTGAAAATACTCTTCTATTTCTGTCAGTTCTTTCCTGGGCTCTAATAGCGGAGGTTTAGGAAATGTTTTGAGAGCACTGATAGCTATAAAAAGCAACATGAACAGCTCTTGAAGTGAGAATAATATTATCTAAAACTGATGGCACTCCAAAACCTAATTCCGTCGCTACAGTTCTATCAGAGTTTGTTATTTATGGATTGATAAGTTTTACCGTCAAAATTAGCTCGCATTTGAAGGACTCGTTATCTCTCTTGCCAAGGCTTATTCGTTATTCTATCAAGAGCAAGGAATGACGTCAATCTAGAGCCACTAATTGCTCCATTCTAAAAATAAAATTTTTGAAGCAAAATTAAAATGTACTAAAGTACTGATGGTGCGAAATAACATTTACTTATAGATAATCTTTGCTATTCTCTGTAGATTAAGGACTGTATTGGAGTGCGGTAGTCTAATGACTTAACGCTTGACGCGAAGTAAAAGAGTCAACAGTCTAGTCCGTTAGGTTGACATTTGGAGAAGGGATGAATAGAAAACTGTCTGGTTTGTGTGGATATCCTTGTGAGCAATTAAAATAGCTGTGTTGTTGCAATCATAACTCACAACAAATTATTGAAGAATTTTGTTTCCTCTGTGAAAATATGAGTGACAGCTTTGGTTGAGTAAGTGCTATTTTAGTTGGGAAGTTTGAAGTCTGGAATAGCATGCTGTAACACTGAAATGGCTTCTCTTTCGTTTTTACTATATGATTTGTCCAATCAAAAGGCGGAGTTTGCAGTTACGAGAAACTACATCATAAACTAGGAACTAAATTGGCAAGTATTTTGAAGTGGCACATTTAAAATTTGCTCCAGACACTAGTTAGTTCTTGCTTCTGCTGTTGCTTCTGTTGTTGTTGTTGCAACTGTTGTTGTTCGGCTGTTGTTGTTGTCGTGGTGGTTGTGGTGATACCGGTTTGTCTCGTAGTCAGTGGTTCTGCTTTTAGTTGGAATTGTTATTTTCACTTTTACTGGCTGAGGTTTCCAGCAATAAAGACAGCAATGCATGATAGCAATTTCTTATTTCTTACCAAGTCTACAAGTCATTTAAGAGTTGAGTAGTCCATAGACTATAGTACCCAGGACTCTTAATGGCGGACGACAAATTTCAAAAGTTTACGTCAAAATTTGAAAATGCCACTACTTCCGACAATCTTCAGAAAAAGGCTTGTACTTTGGGCCACTGAACAAGTCGATATTTGATAAATAACTCTATAAAAGTATATCAACAAAAATAAGCAATGAATGTAAGCGCCATGTTAGTTACCCAAAAAAGAAACGAAGAAAAATGGCTTGTTTTGAAGTAATCTTTATACTAATGAACTATGATTTGGTTTCAGCTTTCTAGCTAGTAAGTTGAGCTTCAAATAAAACACTCGAACGGATTAGTTGTACTCAGTGACTCACTTTTATAAATCATTTATAAGCGGTGTGTATTGAATCAACACAGCCTTGCCCGTTGATCAACTTCAATCTTAGGTTTACGATGTCATTAGGCCGATAAGGGTCATGGGTACATGGATACTTCAAGCGAGCGACGATGACAGGCTTGCAACCGTTTGAAGCAGTTTCTGCAGATGGAGCTCATTAAGGGTATAGATGAACTTGAGCTGCAAATATACAGCCTTATCGTTGCAATGAAAATAGATAACCAAGGTCCTTTCAGAAAACATCAAAAAAAAACTTTGGTGATTTCATTTGGCCGCATCTAGTTTAGCTCAGTTGGGACTAAGATTACCTGCGCCTCCAGCTTCATAAAATATAAACTAATTATCAAGCTATATAAAGTTTATTAAGTATTCCAAGTCTATAAATTCAATACAGGCTAGCTGATTTAAATATATTTTTTCTATAATTTTGAAAGATTTGTTTGTTTTGCTTGACAACAAAGTTTACAAACTTTCGTCACGTTGCCACTATTCTCGGATTGTTTTGGATGAGAAATTCGATAATGAGCGTTCTCTACTAAATTACAAATGGTATTCAATCATTCGTTAACCTATTTGCAGAATTAATCTTATATTCAATAGGTAAGGTAAAACTGGAACTAGGCAAACGCTTTGCTTTGTTGACTCGTATGACCTGTGCAAATACGACTCCTCGTTGCGTATGCAAATTCATCCCGAGTGAGTGACTCAGAAGTTTCTACAAGTTAGTCTTCATTGAGTGACAAAACTTATGAGTTTATTATAAAGTACGATAAACGTTAGCTGTGTAGAAAAGAACTAAAAAAATAAAATAAAAATAGGAAATCGTCGTTTTGGATAAGTTGCGTTCAAAGTGTTTTTCCACATACCAAACATTCTACATCTAAACTCTTCGAAAACAATCTTTTCGGTTTTGTCAACATGGTAACCACGTTGAAGTTCCATAATTTTCGGTGAATATTTTAGCTGTTATTACTTTCTCATTATCATCCAACCACGTTAGCAATCTTCAAAATATGTACTATCCATCCCGTTAAGAAATTATGGCAAGAATACAATGCTTAGTTTCCCAATCGCAAAAGAGTGTGTTCGTTATCGCGTTGTGAAACTTTGTGTATTCTGAAAAATCCTTTTTTTCTTGAACTGGTTTTTATATCATTTGTTTGGATACTACAAGAGAGTTTTTGAACTAAGAGATGAAACTGCAAAGAGCATAGCAAAAATAAATCATCTTTGTTGCCTCTTCTTCTTCTTGAACTGACGTTTTCTTTCTCTGTACGTGATGAAGATTTGATCCACTGTTCACGAAACATGCTTATGTTGTTTGCTCATGAAACCACGCAAATTCTTCTCCATATTATAACCAAGTCGGCTTATTTGAATTGATTCACACCTTGATACCATAAACCCATGTTTTTATCGTTTTCTTGTTTCTATATCTTATGATAAAACGACTCAAGGAACCAGCGGAAATCCACCATTGAGCAAGTCCAAGAAGGGTCAACAACAATACTGTTGGATCGTGACTTTCATCGCAACAGCAAATAAACAGTCCATCGTCCTCATCCACACAAAAACTACAATAAAACCATATTTTGAAGATCCAAAAGAGTTTAATTGGGTCCGTTTTGAGATAGATCACCTTGGATGCAAAGAACGGAGTCTAAATACCTTCTCTTTTTGCCATAGCTACTAGCAAATATACATCCATGAAGGGCTTTTAATGACGGTCTAATCCATCCCTCTATCCCTTATTATCACTTTATATCCCTTATTAACCGACAAATCTTACTTGTGTACTTCTAGTTCAAGCCTGCGATCAATCAACGTTTAAAATCGCTCTTCGTTTTTATCGTCGTCCCATAATTTCGGTGAAGAAGGAGGCGGTCTGGAAGGCCTTTCTCCTCGATCGCGTGGCGAGGTTTGTTGAGGTCCGAGAGGAGGCAAATTTTTACTTGGTTTTCGTTGTCTTTCGAACTTACTATAACTTCCATTACTGGGATCCTTTTTCCATTCGTAAGACGGCCGACTTGCAGCTGTAAAGTGACTGTCATTGTTATTGTGATTCAAGCTTCCTCGAGCGTTCCATAAAAACTGCGAGTCGACATTAAGCGGGATTTCTTGATCCGTGTGTGTGGTAGTTCGCATTTGACTAATAAAAACTCCTGAGCCATCATGTTCTTCGGTTACCGAGTCGCTAGCCTTACTTCTAATGGCCGGTAAAGGCTGTTTCCTTTGTATTTGTGGTATCGAAACTTGACTATGAAATTCTTGCTCTTGTCGAAGAAGTTTTAATAACGCTTCCGCTTCTGCGTCTTTGGTCTTCCCTCGCATTGGAAGACGCGACTGTTCCATTTCTTCCTAATTACTAGTGAATATTTCTCTTTCACCAGCCTTTGGTCCCTAAGCTACCATCTCCAAAACTCCCGCCGGTTATAATCGGTAGATAACAAGGGGTTACTTACACGCGCTTTAAGAGGAGTCAAAGTTGACGGGCCACCTAACTCCATCTCAGATTGAAATATCTGTGTACTGAGGCAAACTCGGTCTATTATTCAAGGGGTCGCAGCTTAATCGGGGAACTGTCTAGTAATGTTTGTACAAACTCGACAGCCGAGAAAAACACTGGCAGAGATCAACTTGTCAGCATTGTAGTCAACAGTTATTTTCTTCTTTTGTCCCCACTGGTGAAGAAAAATTACTTGGTTTAAGCCCAATTAGTAGAGGGTCCTTTCCTCCACTCTTTTAACAGAGAGCTACAATCGGTCGTAATAATCATAAGGTGTTAAAGTCAACAAGCTGGTATCGTCGACCGTGATCACTTTTCATGTGTATTGTTTTCTATTCTTCTAGTGTTGTCAGGTAAAGAGTCTTGAGCGCTAAATACCGCTCAATCAACGGCCAACAGCCTCTTAACAATTCAGAAAAGGTAGGAAGGAAGTTCGGCCATATTTCAAAAACATAGAACAATAACTTGAATGGACCCAGCGATAACCTTTACTTCACAATTCCGAGCCTTCGTTTGCTACGATCAGTGATTGATCTTTTAGTCTTCGTCCACAGAAAATATTTTAACCATCGTGGCTAAAGAGAAGATTTGAATCGATATCTATGGACTCGAACTTCCCACGCGATTCAGGTAAGAGCACTGGCTCCAAAATGGCTCCTAAAAGTTGAACTATACTTATCTCAGGATTTTCAGGATTAGTGTACATAGCCAAAGGCTCTAGATTAGTATTTTATAACAGAGGATTGAACATGTCTATAATTCCAGCCTACACAGAAGGTCCGTCAAGCGCTTTAATTTGAAATGCATTGTAATGCAATTTCTAAAAGAAGACAGCTAGATTTGTCGGTTACTTTTGCGGAGATGCACATGTCAAAAATTCCTGTATAGGAGCCGTCTAGGCAAATCTTTCTTTAGCTTTTCCCTATTGCAGACGGATTTAATAAACTGTTTTTGAGAAGTTGGTGTTAGGATACGTCATCTTTTACAGACTTGTCACAGAAGTCTGGACAAAGTTTGCCAGAATGTTCTAAGTTTGTCGAAGCACTCGCAGTCCTCAGAAGACCACGCTTGCTTTGAGTGTCTACACACTTCATAGTGAACAACTCGAAAATTATAAATCCTTAATTTATCGACTTTATCGTCTTACGTAGGATTCTAAATAGTTCAAAATAAATAGTTCAAACTAGGATTTTCAGTTTCTCAAGAGAATATTTTTCTACACGTACTACCGACTGGCAACTGGAGTTAGGCTTCATCAATATGTATATCATTATGGCTCTTTTTACTCACTTGGAAACTTGGGAACCTTGAAAGTTCTTTCATTTTGTGGGAGCACCAACTATTAAAATAATCAAGAATTAGCTGTAAGTATTTCCTACCGAATTGCAAATTTCATTTCTATTAATTATTAGTATTTCTTAAAATTTACCATTTTTTGTATTTCAAAGTTGATCTAAATTTACATAGAAGGTATAAAGGCGCTGGAAATTCGCTCTTAAAATATTCCCTCTCGCCAACCAACGTTAAAAACCGATTCAGTCTTACATCGACAACTATAAGATGTACTGCCGGTTTGGATGCGACATTTCGGTTTGGTATCCGGTCACTTCGATGAGTTTGACGGCGACTATTCGAATTTCAAGTTCTGAATTCAGTTTAGATCAACTGCACTTTACTATCAGATCACCTAGGATAAACATTTCTTAAGAAAATAGAGAATATTTATCGACCGGAGAAAGCTTAGTAAAGACTATAAACTACGGGTATTAGAGCTTCTATGGATTTATTTTCAGTTAGTAAAATAGATTATCGAATGGGTAACTAGTAATGAGTGCGCATTTGGTATGAATATGGTGACAATGCTCTAAACACTCGGATTGGACAAAAAATAATGGGAAACCATTTCAGTGTCCGTGCGGAAGTTAAATATGTTAAAAATGTCAAATTTCGCAAACACTTATTCTAAAAACATTTTTCTTTTCTTTTCTTTTCTTTTCTTTTCTTTTCTTTTCTTTTCTTTTCTTTTCTTTTCTTTTCTTTTCTTTTCTTTTCTTTTCTTTTCTTTTCTTTTCTTTTCTTTTCTTTTCTTTTCTTTTCTTTTCTTTTCTTTTCTTTTCTTCCTTTCATTTCATCCATCCATTCATCTATCTGTTTGTCTATTTGTTTTTTTCAGAAACTGATTCCATCAGATCAATATTATAACTTTGTTTCGGCTCTTATATATCTATTAAGCCGGAAATTTACCATTCATTGTTCTATAGGTCCTTTACAAACATTAGAAAATCCACGAAATTACTTTCATTTTAATTTTCAAAGATTGTTGACACTTTTGAGCACCTTGGACTTAATTCTCTCAGGTTTTCTTTTACGAAAAGCCGTGTGTTTCTTCTGCTACTGCGCATGACAGAGCTGTTGCCAAGACAACCAGTTGAAAACACAAACTTTTTCAAATGCAGTCATTAGGTAGTCCATTAGTCTGAAGAAGGTAGCCAAGCACTTTAGAAATAGTCAACACTTCTTAATAGGAAAAAAATGATCTAAATAGCGGTTCTGGAGGGAGGAAAAAACTATGCATGTCCTCCAAAAAGCTACCAGAAGCTCTAGATATAGTTGAACTGATTACGAACGGCTACGATCATGTGAAAAAAAACTTCAGATTTATATCATATAAGCCGTAGATTTTGGCTTAAGAAATATTTTCAAAAAAGAGTTCACCGTAAGTAATTGAAGGAAAAATAACTTAGAAAAGGCACTCTTGACGGAATTTTATAATAATTTTAATTTGATTAACAATTCTTGCGTATAATAATGAAAGCATATAATAATGAAAGCGGGAAACATGAAAAGTTAAAAAAAATTTCATCTTATTGACTTCTTACATTCATAACTAAGCTTATCTGTAAGCTCGACTTTATCTTGACGACGACATTCAAAGTTTCTAACTAAGTGCAGTGGTTTCATACAGCCAAGATGAGTAAGGAGTGCTTTTCATATCAGGATGACCGCCACTAAAATTGCTAAAAAAAGATGATTTTTATGTATCTCAAAAGGAATTAAACAAAATAGAATCGCTTTGAAATTACAGACAACTGAGTTGACACTTGTTTTTATGTTCCCTGTGGCAAGCTAACATGAGCTAATGCAAAGACTTCCAAAGGTTGAATGGAAATCTTGCAGCTTGTTTAGAGTTCAAACAGTTCTTAGACAGGCCATGGAATAAATGTGCCAAACATACCAAGCCTGAAATCGTAATTTAGTCCAGACGTGTTCAAAAGAAACAGAAATGACACATGCATTCAAACAACATTGAACGTCAGAACAAAAGTACTTAAATGGAAAAGGAATTAGAAGTGTTTCTCTTTAGGATCATGAACAAGCAGCTTTAAGCAAAAAAGCTTTTAAGCTGAGTTATTCTAACTCCTGTGTTGCACTCTTTCGATATTTATCTTACGCTGATTGAGTAAGTATATATACGACCTTAGAATTATGAATTATGAATTATTCCACTGCGTGATTATTCTTCCCAAAAGTTTGAACAAGGAACAAACACAGTATATACGCTTGTAATATATAAATATAGCCAATTGATACTGAAGCAAAAACAGTTAAACCAGAATTGAAACAGCGAAAGAAAAGTTTGTCGCATTTTCATGCAGTCTAAAAATACCGAACTGGAACTTCTCGTCAAATGAAGCTTCAAGTCAAAGCCTATTTTTATTTTAAAAAAATGCTAAAAATAGTTAAATTTCGAAATGTGTTTTTTGTTCCTCTGATTAATCCTTTAAGAATATTTAGCAGTTATTCACCGAAGGCGAAGTGATTATCGATGAATATTTACCGAGCGGCGAGTCTTCGAGCTGCGAGGTAAATATTCATCGATAATCACTGAGCCTGAGGTGAATAATTGTTTTAGTATAAATAAAAAGGTGATTATTTCAAAAAAGAAATTTTCTCTTCGCTTACTGTGACAAAACGACTGCTGACAGCCATTTTGTCCGAAAAGGTGATTATCGGCTGATAATCCGAGATAGAAAACCAATCAGAGCGCGCGATTTCGTATAATCACCTTTGTATTTATACTAAACCACAATAATCCTACAGATTTGAAGTAAAGAAAGGAATAGACTCAAGTTTTTTATGATGTGTTTGAGTGGATTCAACATGGATGTTTTTCCATTCAATACTTGTCACATTTGGTTCTTTTTTAAGCTATTTTTCGAGTTTTGAAGCTAACAAGTTGTGACAAACCTCAAGTGTGGTCCACTAAGATAATGCTTGGAATGCGAATCAACTGTAAATAAGCAAATACAAGCCTTCTTTAAACGTCAACACACTTTGATTTTCGTTTAGTCGTCTTTTGTCTTCCAAGAACATCACTTCTCAAGCACTCGGTAAGTCCGTATTTTCGCCTCGGATTGAAATTTCTATTTAAAATTTTCAAAATTTCACAATTGGAAAACTAAAACTGTAAATTAGAACTGATGCAATTTAGTTAAATATTTATTTATTATTTGACCTTTTTTCATAAGTCATTGCAAGTCTTTCACTGAAGGGGTCATTCTTACTCATTCTGCCATAACGTACAAACAGAAACAAAGTGAAAAACAGTAAGCATTTTCGTTTTAGAGTTCGTTCAAGCTCAAAATTTCAGATCTTGCATCAAAGTTACAAAAAAATATTTATTCAAAGTAGCAACTTTTGACGAAACTTATTTTAAATTCTCAAAACGTATCAAGAAGAATGTGTTCTATATAGTGATTGTCGGTGCATGATTGGACGAAACGCAGTGATTGATCGCAAGAAGCCATTGCCATGTATTTTATCTAGTAAATCAGCTCTAACTTCGATATGTAATTATATATACCAGTAAAATTGTTGCTTCATGTTTTTCGTTTTTTTTCCCTCCTGACTTCTGTTTGTTTCTCGATGACAAAATGGAAGAGTAAGTTGTGCAATTGCATGCGTAACCAGGAGGTCCAGGAGTCAGGGTACAAAGTTTCCGTTCCTGATTAAGTTTGATTAATTTTGCATGTGACAGCTGTCAATCAATGTCACTATATTACCAAGTGAATGATGCCCGGCCGGGGAAAGGGATTAAGCTGCTCAGTTATCACGTGACAAAAATTTATGCCCACATATCTTCTTCTTTGTTGCCCAAGGTAGAAATTATCAGTGGTCAGTAAAGCAGAATTTCTAAGAATTTCCAAATAACGAGATAATTTTGGCCGAGTCGTTTTGATTCGGTATCGAAGTGAATAAAGGAAGAAAACTGGGCTCCAAAACTAACTAACTTACATCTAATATGAAAGTTACGAAACATTGTCTTCAGCAATGTAGGAATACGTTGTTGTAGTCGTAACATTGATCGGGATATCACACTGACACCTTACAATAAATGCGGTGGTTGTTGCCATGACAACAACTGTTCGTTCTACTACAAAAAAGCACCGATGCTCGAAACAACTTTTATGAAGTTTCGAAACGAGTTTGTACACCATTATTCAACTGGAAGAAATAATGCTAACCTGGGACAACTTTTATTATGCCTCGAAATGTTCAATGTGGGCATTTGTCTTACAAAAACTACCCTCTCAGATCTACCTTACCAGATCTCAAAAACTTTGACAGATTTGAGACACATAGATATTTGATTCAGACCTATTTTGTTGGACGAAAAAAAAAAACAAAAAAAAAACCAGCAAACAAGTGAAGAAGCAAAGCTGCAAAAATCTTTAAAAGCTTCATTCAATATATTTGCAATTTTCGGATTTGTTTTGACATGTTTTGAGAGTCAATCTTTCCTTTGTGATGAAACTGCAGCAGTGTCATTCTGTCTATGAACAGCACTCGTTTATAGAAGATCTTAAAAATAGCAACTTCACTTTCGAAAGGGTTTAGTATTTACTAACATTAACTCACATTTACAATATTAAAATACATGTTCTTTTCGCTACAAAACCTAAGATGGTCGAAAAGATTCCGGTTCAGTTTGGAATTATTTAAAGCAAAGTTACTTTCCAAAGTTGATTTAATTCTGACTACTCATTCATCTGTTTTTATTTCTCTTCCAAACAAACTTCAAAGCAGTATAACTAGTTTCTTTTGAAAGCAGAAAAACTGTTTACAAAGCTTTTATTTGGTCGGAAAGTGACTGATAGCTTGTGTGAACTAATCCAAACGCTAAGACCACTGGTCAACACATGTTTGTTGAAAGTAATTAAAGCTTATTTCGTGCTTTTCCCTAATCATCCACGGATTATAAAGGTTTAGAAAGGGTTTACAATCTCACGACCAAAAATAATCCAATGACATTCAAAAATGAGCCTGCATTTTCCCTGCTTTCGTCATGTTCGTTGTTTGTAAACTATTTAGAAGAATACCTCCAGTGAAAATACGAAATTAGCTCTTTTTGTTTGAGTTGACATGGCCCGTCTGTTGTTCACATGCGGCCTTGTGTGCATGAGGCTTAAGGCTTAGCTTGGAAAGGATCCAAACATTGGATCAGCTTAGCGGCTAATAGTTCTACTGTTACAAAGATCCGAAACTCAAGTGGACGAAAGAGGCCGCAGTAAGAAGTTAGTCGTGCAGTAAAATCCTTGCAAACCAGCTTATACCAAGGAAACGTCGAGTTTACTTCATATTTGGACTTCTTTTTCGTCCATCTGTAAGAGAAGTAGGAGAATACGTGACTTAAGGCTAAGATCGAGGAGTAGTATGGTCGTAGTGGATCGTTTGAGGTTAGTATGTCTACGGCGAGGTCTCAACCTTGACCTGATCTTTAGCTTATAACAGATATAACCAGATTCATACATTATCTTTTGTAAAAAGCTTGAATATAACTGAATTATGAAGCTTCTTTCAAACTCGTGTTCACCTAAAGAACTTCAGTACAAAAGGTGACTTGTTCACCTAAAGAACTTCAATACAAAACGTGACTATAATTAGCGGTTAATTTTTATAAATCCTGTGTTTATTGTTCCTTTTTATCGCTTTGGCCACAGTTCAATAGCAGTCTTTGTTCTTATCGACCATTCGTTTTTAACCGCTGCAGAAACGTCTGAGATTCAAGTATATGTGCTCCTTAATCTTAAGTACTTTCAAGAACTACTTGAATCGAAATTCATGCCCTCATATATAAAGATTAATAAACTGAAATTTTTTTTTGTCAAAAACTTTTTTTGATAATTCAAACGAAAGTTGTATCACTACCTTTGAGGGTCGTAGGTGTCTGTTCCTGTCCCAGATCAAGGTTTTCGCCTGTTATGGGAAGTTTTGGCGCCACATGGTTGACAGAGCATTGTTCCTGTATGGCAACGAACAGTATGATAAGCGTCGTATCAACATCCTCTAAAGGAAAACTCCTAGGAAGATGGGTCATATTATTGGAACATCTTTTTTAGACCTTGAAGGTAATCGAAAACTTTACGGTCGTAACTTGGCCCAAACCGGAACCTGGCATGCAGTGATAAGCTGGTAGCTAGAGAACGTACTAAAAGATGTTTACATCCTTCCGGTGAAAATGTACAGAGATAAGACAGGAAATAATACTCAATAGAAAAACCAGATTTTACTACAGTACAATTTGTAACACGGTCTGTACACGACCGCAATACTAGGAATAAGATTAGTTTAAATATCTCAGCTTATAGATCGGCTTCGGAACAGCGCACATTTTTATACCGCGCTATAAGCTTTTGGAACTTGCTCCCGCGAGCCATCACCGATACTAGCTGTCTATTTACTTTTAAGAAAGGACTGAGGAAATTCCTTTTCAATGTGTATTTTAGCTAGGAACTGTATATAGACGATTTATATTTTATAGCTTTTATGATATATTGTTTATGTTTATATTTGTTAATATATTCTTGTATGTATGACCATAAAATGTCTACTTTATTTTTGTCTGCAATTTCTAGTTTTCGTGTCATATCGTTTCATATCTTGGTTGAATCTTAAAACAAAGGTTTGTCATTCGTTTCTTTTGTCGTATCAACCAACATGGTCACCGAGTCTCAGGTTTGAAATTTCATTCGGATTCTTTAGGAAACGTGAACATTTGTAAACACAGTGCTGAAGACCTCTATTAAGCGGTCACCCTCGGGGAATTGCCAAGTGGCCGATAAACTGCCAAGTGGCTGATTAATTCCAAAATATCAATATATCAATAACCCCCGAGGCATCCTGAAACTGAGAAACTGAGGCGCCGAATTTACTTCGCGGGACGATCCGCCCTTATCGCAGTTATCGCAGGATGATGTTTTCATCCCGAAGGCATCACTCAGGGGACTGTGACTAGCCCTACATCCCTAATCCTTTACACTATCTGCAACACGCATTGATTTGAAATGGAAAATAATCTCGTCTTGCTGGTGCATTGTTTTCGCGGTTATAACTGTACTAATTTCTTGTAACCAATGCCCAGTGAAAACAAAACAATAAAACAAACAAACTTGGATGCCCGGTTGAAAAGCGAGGTTAGTACTTTGATGGCCGGTTGACCAGTTTTCTTTTCAGTAGTCTTTACTTTTGTGTTCATTCTTTTCCTATAGTTTTTAGTTTGGTTTCAATCTTTGTTTTCGCCAGACTTTCTCATTCCCTGCCAGTCTTTTGTATTCTCTTTTCCTCTTCGTTTGTTCAACCAATATTCGCTTAATATTCAAACTAAATATCATTCGCAGCGCACGAAGTTTAGCATTTTTTCTGAGTATTTCGAGAAGAGTGACAAACATTTTTTTTAGAAATACTGTGTCTTAGTTTAGCATTCAGAAAAGTCTTAGAGTTTTTGTACATCCAAACCAGACACAACAACTTTGCTTATCTCGAATTTTATCTGTCACTTTAAGCAGTTATTAGGGTTCACACTTTCAGAGTCTGTTCAGTTTTTTATCTGTTTTCTGTACTGGAAATATTTCACTCTTTAAGTATGTATTTATTTTGAGCGTGGCTCCACGTATAGTTTTTTTAAATTTTATTTTCAATACAACAACAGTTTAAATTCAAATAATTTTTATTATAATAACCAGCTTTCATTTAAATTGGAACCAAAGTTTTAATTTTCTACGGGAAAAGCACATCAAATATTGACAAAGAAGAACTGTTTCTCGTAATTCTTTTTAACCTGTATAGAATTTATTATCAATCTTCAAGCTTTTGTTAGAGAAAGTATTAAATGATGTAATTAATGCTGTATTGATTATGATAGATGAAGCTTCTTGACAATAACACCGCCGGTTTGAAACTGAGAATTATAGGAAGGAAAAAATACCCCCAAAAAAGCTTTCGAGGAAAAATAAACAAATAATTAAATACTGCTAGTTGCCACTTCTCGAACATAATTACAAGATAATAAATATTTTCTTTGCTGTAGATTTTTATGACATTTTCATGTGACATTGTTTTTCCGACAAAAACGCAAAAACCTGGTCATTATTGGCGGGAAAATTTACTGGTTTTTCAAAATGCACGCGTCGTTATTTTTGGCGGTAAAAAGTTGCTAACAATGTGAAAATAAATTGACAACATTCAACTATTTTCCTCCATCTTTGAAACAACTGAGCCGGTTAAAAATGCAAAGTTTTTGAAATTACTATGACAATATTAATTATGATAAATGATTTTTTTATAATTGTAAGTGGATGTGTTAACGAGTGCAATAATAACGTATGGGTTAAAATCATATTGTTGTGAAAACAAAGCCTTGAATGGGAAACTCTTGTTCATTTGGGGCATTTTTGGCAAATTCTGGCGGACAAATTAACCAGTAAAATATTCCTCCACGTGTTTTCCATTCGGTCAAATCGACTGCTTGTAATAAATAATCTGTTCGGTTTTTTATTAGTCTATGTAAATATTTCCTTTAATAAATACTCTTATTTCAATTATATTGTGCTTGATATTGCCTTTAGTTATCCCTTGGGTTCGATTGGTACCAACGGACACGTTTACCATTCTCTTAGCTGTTTTGAATGATCCTTAGTGATCATATATTTACACCTCATCCAAGCCAAATTGCGGTTGATTTTACTACTAAGTTTTGTTTTTGAATTGTGAATTGTTTCAGCATTCAAAATTAACATTTTCAGTATTGAAAGTGATTTCATTTTGAACTCATCTTGATATTCAATATTGCTTTTACCAGGTGAAATATAATTAGGAAGGATTCATCTTCAAGGCAAGGGGTAAAAAAGCATCAAGAAAAGCCAAACTACTGAAGGTAATTTTACAAAACTTCACCATATCCATACCGTATTCTTATAAAAGTTGTAATCCAAATGAACTTCCCAATACATTCAAACAAAACTTCCTTCAAGACATAATCAAGGAGCACGGCCAAGTATTGATGAAAGGTGGTTCAATCGTCAAGGACGTCAGACTTTTTGTGAATATAAACTCTTATTTCGTTTATGGCCAAAAATCTTCCTTTTCAAAATTTCGAAAAAAATTATTTTTATTTCGAGAGGTAAAAACCCACTAGACAAAGTTTGGAAGCGAGATCTTTCGTCTGTTTACATCTGCTAACAATGGGCGAATATTTATAAAATTTATTTTCAATTTACGCCTCTTCAATAGCTCAAATTTTAGCAGAGATGACAGCGACTCTCTATAGTTGAAAGCTCGCCTTTTAACCTAAGTAATTATTACTGAGGAGCTACAAACAGTAAAATAAGCAAATGATCGAACTTATTAAAATCTATCTACGCCATATCACAATTATTAGAAACATTTTATCTGTTGTTTTTTTTCTTTATTTTTTTCCTTTGTGTATTCTTAGAATACAAGGCTTTTCAATTTTGTTGAAAATAGGGATTCTTTGATGGAATAGGAAAACTTGAACTGTCATTTTATCGTTTCAACGATCGTTGATTATTCTTTATGCGACTAGGAAGACAACATCTCAGTGAAGATATTGGACCGATAATGACACTTACATGGAATAATTCATAATCTACTGTATGTCACTCTTGCTAGAATGAATAATGAAGGGAAATGGCCAGGAATAGTGGTGCTACAGAAATTATGACTGCAAACAATAGAGTTAACTCGTTAATATAAATGAGAATTTCTCTTTGGAAACTGCGTTAAAAATCGATATGTAAAATTATAAAGGTAAATTGATCTTTTCCTTTCCTTATTTTTCCTTTTCGAAAGATGAATAAATACTGGATAAGTGACTGGTTGATTGCAAAATAAGAAACTTTTTTTACAAATGATGGTCGACTTTATTCTAGTTTTCCTAATCCATTCAGAACACTGTTTCAAAAATTCGATTTTTGTTCGGAGTATTAAAGTTTGTTTTCTGAAACTCAAAATACAACGCCTCGTTGCCAAAAGTGACAAAATTATTGTATTTACAGCTGATAGAAAGTCATCTTGCATCGTATTTTAATGAAAATCTTTTTGTCAAGAGATTGGTTGGCAAGTGCAAACAGTTTCTCGACTCAAGATGTGACAGCTTATTGCAATACTCATAAACGTCTCAAGAATCTAATATTTTACTGCTTATTAGAATTTACATCAAACAAATTATAACGTTTTTCCTTAATAAAAAGGGTAAATCATTCAAATTCTAAGTTTAATTTGAAGTTTAATTGCCAAAGAGTTAAACAATGGCGTAAGAATGGAATTTATTAATTCCAAATTTGGACAGGAAGCCAATTGAAGGTCATCACATGTTTTCTCGTTTTCCTATTGGCTGGAAAAATGACAATAGAGACGCAGTTAGTTAGGTTTTCGTGCGAAAATCATCTTAGAAGATTAACAGGAATTAGTTCGCATCTTCTGCTGTGGCTATCAAAAGTGCTGCTTGTTTTTTGTGCTATTTTATTTTGGATAAATAACGTTAAAGACAGAGAAAACAAGACCTAAGCTACGAAAAGGTATGAACGTGATTCTTCTTATGGTAATTCTCTTACGTTTGAGAAATGAAGTCCTTTCGCTAGGTAAGGTAGAGTGGTTGTTTTTCCAGAGATTTAGCCGAATGCAAAGAAATAAGGCAACACTTTTCGGCTTTTTTCTTCAAAAAAATGGTAAACTTTTTTATGGTTAATTTGGCAAAGTTGGTCGTGTTGACCTGACTGTGTTAATTAGGTTTCATGGCTTGTGACTCACCAAGCAAGTTAATGCATAATTTTCTTTAAATAGGACTTCCAGGTTAGCAGTTTTTTATTCCACCTGAACAAAGAAAACATACAAAATGACCAGGTCTTGGAAAATCATTACACAAAAATATACACAAGCTTTCCTCATTTCTTAATACTTTCGCGCGCTTTTCGCACCCACTCGAAACCTTTTCTCGCTCAACTGCGAAAGTATAAACATAATTCGAATTTCTAATTCTAAGTAAATTACTGAGAAAAACAATATTTTAAAAGGAAGCCTTCGATTCTTTTAATTTATTTTCACAAAGTTTTCTTTCAAAACAAAGCTGCGTAGTTTATTATTTCACCTGCTGTTTCTATCAAGTTCTACGGTAATTTTCTTTCTAGGAAACAGACATACTGACGACGCGCATGCTCAGAAACGGCCTAGAGATTTTAATGACATCAGACTCATAGTCGTCTACTCTGCAAGAGAGCTTTTTCCAGACAAAACAAGACAAAAGTCGTTAGTATATCCAAGGTCTAGCTACTCCCTTGAGTTTGTTTTAGAAAAATACTTTGTCGGCAATTCGAAGGGAGACTTAAATTAGGTAATAGATACCTAAGGGAACTTCAAATACATTAACAAATTAGTCAAATTCTATGACTTCTCAGTATTGCGATTCAGTCGCCCCAAGAAATGATTCTTAAAACTTGATAACAGAAAAATTTAATATTACATATTTCGTAGTTGTTCTTGAATTTTATCGCCTCTGAGAGCGAATTGAAATTGTACAAACTCAAGAGCTTGGCAAAATATTGATTGAAGTTACAACATCAACGACGATCTTGAATGATGTTTGGGTTTTTATCTTGTCATGTTTTTGTATTTTGTGAGGATAATTACGGAAGTATTGTCGGCAAAATTAGATTGTTATCCATGGAGATTGTATTCATAATGATTATCTCTTGTCAAAGAGAATATGGGTTCGGCTTATAATAGAAAATGCGACATCAGTGGATTAAAAAAAAGAATCAAGAAAAGAAAGAAAGAAAGAAAGAAAGAAAGAAAGAAAGAAAGAAAGAAAGAAAGAAAGAAAGAAAGAAAGAAAGAAAGAAAGAAAGAAAGAAAGAAAGAAAGAAAGAAAGAAAGAAAGAAAGAAAGAAAGAAAGAAAGAAAGAAAGAAAGAAAGAAAGAAAGAAAGAAAGAAAGAAAGAAAGAAAGAAAGAAAGAAAGAGAGAAAGAAAGAAAATCAGAAAGGAGCAAAAAGAAGGGAACGAAAACAAAAAAAAAAAAAAAAAGGAAAGAAAAGAAAAGAAAAGAAAAAAAATTAAAAGAGAAATTGGAAAAGTTGTATTTGAAAATTTTCTTTTTTTCAGTTTTCAAACTGCAGTCTTTGAATTAAGATGAAATAGAAATGAGGAAAGGGAAGGGAAAGGAAGGGATGAAAAGGAGAGGCAAAGGAAGTGAATTAACTGAAGAACGGAAAGCAAAGGGAGGAGAAAGGAAAGGTGAAAGGAAAGAAAAGGTGAAAGGAAAGAAAAGGTGAAAGGAAAGAAAAGGTGAAAGGAAAGAAAAGGTGAAAGGAAAAGAAAGTATGAAAGATAAATAGACAAAAATCTTGGATATCATTCCGTGTTTTCATTGATAGATCGCCGGTTCTTAATCTTAATAAACGCCTGGGGTAACGGAATATTTGCAAGGCATATCTTGATCCTTCTGGACAGATTGACGCTCTAACATCATTTCATTTCACTTTCCAACAACACTAGCCACGAACACAAACTCTGACACCATAGAAACTAATTCAACAACTCAATATAGATATAATCACTATTATTTCAAAACTCGTTCAAACTAGAAGTCCATGTGTTTACTGATTAGTGTGTCCTTTTGTCGAAATACAATCAATTGAACGAGAGAAATCATGGACCCTGTAGCACTTTCCAGCCGAGATGCAATTAGTAATATCATATTGACATATCGTTGAGAATCTGACAACCTCCTTAGGCAGTGTCGGTTCGTTGCCATTGTAGAATTGCCTGGCTATATATCTACATATTATCTAACTCTCAGCTTCTCTTGTCTCACTCGTTTGCTGGTCTTTATTTCATCAACAGTATTTTTTGTTCTTTTCTGGAGGCTGTCTGAAGTACTTCAGTCCCTCCTCTAGAATCCTCTACAATGTTACTATAAGTATTACTTTCGGTCGACAGTCTTGGAATATTTCAAAATATATATATTTACGGTGTATTTGTCAAGGAGAGATTTTTGACTTTAGAGGTAAGTCACTTGTAAGAATTAAGGATATGTTCTTGAAGTTTAGAAGAATTTTACACAGAAACACACGCGCTAGCTGCCCTTGAGATTCGTTGGTTATGAAATGAGAATTTTGAGAGAATTTTTCAAACGAAAATTAAGCTTGACTCTGGCAGTAAAATGAAAGATAAAAAAATGAAGGGACATAAGAATACATTTCTGGGCAATATATAATTATGATTTCCCACGATTTTTTTAGGAAACTAAACATAGTAATGAAATGTTGGGAAAAAAATAAAATTAGAGCTATAGATAGGATTATTCAATATCACATCGGCCTTTCGTATGGTGGATATTGCCTTTGTTAAAACTAGGAGCGAACTGAAATTTAAGTTTTTATTTATGAGCCAGAGCAGGAACCAGGGCAACGAGCTAGTCTAGACTCTTTTACTTTTATGCTCTGTTTTGTAGGATACGTTTAGGGACTACTTTGCTCATTCAACTCTTACAAGAGATTCTAAATTTAACACATATTTCATTTCAACTTTTTCTATTGTCAGTGTGAAGGAAAAGTCAAATGGTGGACAACATAAGTTCGTGCTTCGAATTTTTAATTCCTCGAAGTCAGCCATTTTTTAGCCTTTTTGATATCGTTCGATAGTAATAAAAGCACAAAAACACCTTGAAATTCTTTAGAATCTCCGAATAAATCATAATGAAAGCTTTCTTTTCTAAAATGTAAAGTTGAATGACTTTGCAAATTCAGAATTCAGTCGCGCCACTTGAACTGAAATATATACTGCGTCACCAAAACTTTTTTTCAAGAAATAAATTATAAATTCAAAAACAAAAGTTATTACCAACAAATTGTTTGATTCAAAATTATTTTCTCAGACAACCTGCAGTTTTGGGGTCTAAAATTCTGCGAAAGTTATAGCATAAAAATCAGTTTATCGAGCGCCAGCTGCTTGCTTAGCAACCATTTCGTATCCAAGTAAACAATCAAAGCGGTTTTGAAAAAGTTGGGTTCTCGAACAAACTAACTTGGTGAATGAAATAAAACTGTCTAAAGTAGAAAATTACACAGGTATTGTGCATCATTTAGGAGCAATTAAGAATATAATTATTTTTTGCTTTTAATTTTGTAACTTTTTAGGGAGAAATAATGTTGAGTTTTAGCGGATAATGGCATCATGAACAATAAATAATTTTCTACAACATTTTTGTTGCATTTCTCTCATTTCTTTTTCATTTTGCTTTATTCTATTTTATTTTTACTTAAATTTATTCTATTTTATTTTTATTTTACTTTATTTTACTTTATTTCATTTTCGTTTTTATTTTATTTCATTTCATTTATGCGCATAATTATTTATTGTTACTAGATTTAAGTTGCCAGCCTTCTCCTATTCATGAGGCCATTATGCTTCGCCATTAAAGCCTAAAGCCGTTCTCATCAAGTTCTTAATGAAAAAGTTTCATTGTCAACGCACAAAGCCGCGCACGGAATCGATATTTTCAAGAAAATATCGGAGTTAAAAACTTCCAAATGATATTAGCGGACAAAAAAGCATTAGCTAACTGGAGGAAAATAGATAAAAAGAGAGAAGAGAGGCACTATTAGGAAAAATAATACGACAAAGATAAGATAAGACACTTGAAAGACACTCACACAATAACCATTATCAAGGCAACAGCAAAGGGTTGATTATGATTATTATGATTATGAGTAAAAGAAGAACAGTACCGATAACACGTAAGGAATTGCAACAATAACATTTAACACTGACGAGAAAACACTAAACGTTGCATAATATTACACAACACAATACAATAACCAACACCACACCACACTACGCAACACTACAGCACAGCACAGCACAGCACAGCACAGCACAGCACAGCACAGCACAGCACAGCACAGCACAGCACAGCACAGCACAGCACAGCACAGCACAGCACAGCACAGCACAGCACAGCACAGCACAGCACAGCACAGCACAGCACAGCACAGCGCAGCGCAGCACAGCACAGCACAGCACAGCACAGCACAGCACAGCACAGCACAGCACAGCACACTGGTGTACAGTAAAAACAAGGTAGTGAAAGTGAAAAGAAAAGAGAGGAAGGAAGGAAAGAAAGGAAGGAGGAAGAAAAAGGAAGGAAGGAAAAAAATTTATGAGCTTCGAGGAGTAACTTATTCATGAAAAAACGAAAAGTGAAATGTCATTATGAATATGAATAAGCATAGTATGGCCCATGGCCTAAAAGTTATCGTGGCACGTACACGGTTAATTTGCTCTATAAAAACTTGATTTTAAATCGAAAAACTCGTCAACGACTCGATTCATCAAAATTAATGAAAAAAGTGAAAATCCAATGAGAAAACTCAAGAACCTCTTCTTAATGGACCAACAGTTCAGATGAACGAGTATACAACCAATACATAAATCTAAAAAGCCTTTAGTGTTAGCTCCATATTGTCCTGTCCAAACATCGACTTCAATCCTCCATTTGACAACTTCTGTATCCTTAAGATCCTGTGCAAAGATGGTTTAAGTTACAAAGGTGAATTTGGCTAACAGCTGTCGTAGTGGAAGTCAGTATGCAGCGATTTGCCATTTGCATATTGAAATTCTGCTCTCAAATAACGGCTTAACTCAGTAGATCAACATTAGAGAGTCTTTGAGAAGGGAAACTCCAGAGATAAATAACAGCATCATGGTTTTTACTATCAAAACCAATAAAATAATATACGAAATATAAAGAAATGGGGATTAACAGTGGATCCACAGGGTGGCTCTTCTTCCAATGCATTCCAATTGGAATTTAGAAGTTGATTTTTGCAGGGGAGGAAAAATTGGAGAAGCCGGAAAAACTCTTGAAAGCACAGAAGAAAACCAACAAACAACTCTATATACGACAATACATATTTGAATAATATGAAAGAGATTTTTTTCCTTAGTTTGGCTTAAGTTTTAATAACATTGGATACTACATGTAAAGACAATATTTACGCTAAAACAATTTTTTTAAATAGGTCCTTGAGAGTATAGAGCTCCTAATGGCGATGACCAGTGATAGAACTGAAGACTTGAGCCGTTTAAAATCTTATTTACAGGAGACTTGGCTTTTTGACTGAATTATTGTTGAAAAAAGTGAAAGTGATCTCGAGTGTCATACGTGAGGGATCCCAGCATTCATTGCAGTCGGTAATTCTTTGAAACCCAACTTTTTATCACTGAGAAGTGTTTTCGTATAGAACATAAGTCATGAAGTGATTGATGAATGTAGCCAGCAAATCAGAAAAGAGGTTGATTAAGAGATCATAACAAGGCTCTCTCTTTCTTTTTTTTGGTCTTTTGTCATCATTAAATTGACTGCTTTGGTAGAGGACTTCAACCAGACGATATCAGGTGAAAGCCAGACAGTTTATGTCTAAGAAAACTTCATTTTACTGCAAGGTATGAAAAGAAGAACTTCCGTAATGGCATAATCACTAAAACAATCTTTCGTTTTTTTCCACTACTTTTTTTATTCATTCGCGTTTTCCAGATTGGTAAATATTTGAATTCTATTCTTTGTTCGTTTACAGTTTCAAGTATAAACGCGTCTCCACGATTGTATTCTCTCACGAACTCTCTGTCGTATCGGTCTTTTATCATAATCATTACCATGATATTGTATAGAAAACAGCTCCTTTGAAGTTTCATCACGATAATAATCACCACGATATTTGAACGTATAACATCAGTTTTATTTTACAATCGTTTTCTTCAAGAAAGTAAAAATTGAATAATCAATTCATACACGAATCTTCCTCGATTCAATACATTTTGTGCTATTATTAAAATTATTACTCAAGATTCGACATGGGAATTAAAATATTGGGAAAAAACAGTTCAACTGGAGAAAATGCGAATTTGACTTACAAGTTCACTTTCATTTCCGTCCCAGAGTTAAAAATTGAAGCATTAAATTATTTTTAGAAATGAAATTATGGGAAATCAGTTAGAAAACTGTTGTCCTTGCTAACAAAAAGACGGAGACAACTCAAACTCACTCCACTTCCAATTTCATCATTTATTTCCGTCCTAGAGTATGAAATTTAAGCATTAAAAAAAAAGTGAAGTCCAACTATTTTCTATGCTAACAAAAAACAGAGAAAACGTGGACTCGACTTCTAAGTTCAACATTTATTTCCCAGACAAAAAACATCTTAAAAGCATTTTTCGGTTGGCATGTAAATTAGTTCGATTAGACACGGTGAAACGTGACTGTACAGACTTTATTTACTACAGATATATAGCGTCACTATATACAAATGTCAGCTTCATAATATAAACACCAGCATGGGGCAGACGAATGAGTAATATGGACTCTCACAATACGGGGAACTGAAGAACTCAAAGTCTTCTTCTAAAAACAGAAAAAAATATGGCCTAAAACTAAAAAAATATCGAAGTACTGCTCAGATAAACGGTGCAAGATTTTTTGCAATGTTGACCGGTACTATTTAGCAGCAAAAACAGGGAAAATCTCGATCTTTCCGCTTAATTTACGAGGATAATACAATAACATTCACCAAAATAAATGCAGCTTTCTAAAAAATTGAAGTTTTAGTGTAATTTTGCACCGTGTATTTGCACTTTATTGAAGCCAATTCAGTGTTAATACATGTCAATACGTGCATGAAAGGACGCCAGTAGATTCAACACTAAAATCTTATCTTAATGTTTCTTATTGTAAGGTCTTATAAGTAAGGTGTTTAGCCAAAACACTATTCGTGTAAAGACAAAATTTGAACATTTCTTACTAACTTCCCACTGCTAGCAAAGTATACCGACAAAGTTTGATTATTACCAGCGTAAGTGCAAAAATGTTCTGTGAGCGTCAATAATCGAGTGTGCAACCCGCTCTTTTGTAAACTATAGCTGTCTTTGTTGAACATCTGTTTGTAAATTTTCTACGGTTTAATGAAAATACTGAAAGTAAACGGGAAGTATTTTGATTGGTTTTACTGGGACGCGAACCACTTAACTGCAATAATATTATTGTATATTTGTATTACGTCGGTTTATTCATAGCGTCACTTGTTCATTGGTCGCCAATATTGAAACCTTATTTTCAATTGGTAACATGCATTAGGCTGTTTTTCTCGTCCCTCGTTTCTTTTTCTTTTCTTTTTTTTTTTCATATCCTCGCCTCTTTTCTTCCCTTCTCTTCTCTTCTCTTCTCTTCTCTTCTCTTCTCTTCTCTTCTCTTCTCTTCTCTTCTCTTCTCTTCTCTTCTCTTCTCTTCTCTTCTCTTCTCTTCTCTTCTCTTCTCTTCTCTTCTCTTCTCTTCTCTTCTCTTCTCTTCTCTTCTCTTCTCTTCTCTAAAAGCTCTAATTCTGCGCGTATGATTTGGTTACAACGGAGTTTCCCTCATTCAGTTTTGCCGCGTAATTTGCGTCACTTTGCGTTACGTACATGGTCTCGCTGTCCGGTGTCGCCGTACGTACTTTATTGTGTTTCAATTCGAAAAAAGTCTCGCGGTATGATCCCATGATTGACTTCCCCTGGAGAGGCTGTCAAAACAAACCACAAGCCAATCAAATAGAATTTAGCTCACAAGTGCATGGAGAATTGTGTTTGTTATTCCAACAACTGCAATGACATAAACTCGAGTTCTTCGAAACTTAAACGAGAACACGATTATTCCCGTTCATCAAATCTAAAGATACGCTATCTACAGTTGGACAATTGAGGACAAAACCGACGAAAAATATCTTCATGATTTTGAATTCAAAGTGTTTAGTTTCACACATACGCGATGGCAAGTGAATGGCGATAGTTTCACCGTATGGTCAACTGGTCCGGTCAATCCTTAGTCCATCAAATTGGATGATAATCATTTAACCGAATAGAACAAGGTATTTTCCCCTCTTTTTTACGCAGCCATTATTGAAAACATATTCATTTTTTCGTTTTCTTTTCTGTTTGTTTCTGCGGAGCGAAGGAAAGCAAACGAACGTTCTAGAACATTTTCTGGGCGTTCGAACACCGTCACTTCCTCACCGCCTATAGAATTTTCGGGTGATTCATATGGAATCACTTCCAATAGCTCTTAAGATTACCAAAATGAAATTACTGATTGAACGACAAAGATTCTGCCCGAGGGAAGCCTGAAACGACTTTATTTTATCTCAAGATTATCTATTAGTCTCTAAACCTGACATATTATCATTAAACTGTTCAGTTAGCTTAGTTGGTATTAACAGATTTATGTCAGATTTCATACACCACGAATCAGAGCTTATTTACGATAGAGATAGCCAGGTTAAGATGTGTTAATTTTAAGTACATTTGTCAAAAATATCAGTTCAGTTTTGCATTTTCTCGAGCGGTGAGTTTTGCTGGTGCAGAAAACTGTAGACGCGATGAAACCGACGGCGAAAACGTAATGCATGCGAAACTAATTCAAATTTCAAAACGAAAAATGTGAGTTCAAATTCAAACAATTTCCCGCTAAATCTAACCTTAACATTTTTCAACTTCCTAAAAAAAAATTGCATCCTTATAATATGTATATATTTTTGAAGTCAGTTCGAAGCCAAATATGTAGAATTGAATATGAAGCCGAGGATAAGTGTATTTTTTAATTGGTTTAGCGTACGAACAGCTGTAGAAAACTTAGCATATGCTGCTTCTGCGTGGCTCTCTGTCCACCATCAGTAACCCCAGTGCTAACAAATCTTTAATTATTGAATAGGTAAACTAAAATTACATGAAACTAAAGGGAATTTCAAAGTACCAACAGTTTGGATTGGTTTAATTGTTTTAACGCTTCCGTCTAGCAGGAAACCTTAGATAAGTCAACGTATTCGATTTTATCGTATTTGTCCTTGCCTTTATTTTATCCGCTTAATCGTCCTCAATATACTAACACAAATTCTGTTTGTTCTTTATCTCATAACGAGAGATTTTTCTTTCACTGTTTGCCAATAATGATTGGCAGAAAACCGAATTGACATTGAGGGATATCGTCCTAAGTAAACAGAAGCCGTAGGAGTAGTCCTTGGTAGCAATGCTGCTTATGTCTTGCAAATCATTCGTTAATATATAATGTCTTTAAGCGTCGCTACGATGATAATATCCCCTATAATTCTTCACCTTTCACAAAGGACAAAGGAGAAAAACCAAAGAAAATAGGGTCTCCTCGTGCCACCTTTTTAATAAAGTGAGAACAATGTGAAAGACTGAAAGAAAGTACAAAAATTAAGAAATTTTACGAACACACTTTGGTCATAAACTTCCTTCAAACATCTTTCAACAAGAGTCGGACGCCAAAACACTTATTCTAAGTACTCGGAGTCGAATTGTTTTGTTTCCTTGACTACTCCTCGTAAATAAATAGAAGTACAAGTGATTTTGTTCACCTGTCCGTGGTATTGTCTTACAAAAGCGAGAAGAATAGGGTGCCATCTTGTGACCGTCGTAGTCTAAGCTTGTGACCATCCCGCATTGAACGCGCATGTTGTTTTTGAAAAGCCAATTTAAGTAATTAATGTCATCTACTCATTTTGTCGGGTTTCTTTTTGGGCCTTTGGAACCTGGGGAGCCATTCCTTGAAAAAATAGTCGTGAGAAGCGTCGAAAACTGTATACATTGATTTATTCAAATTTCCTCGACACCAAAGGAAAGGACAGGAAAAAACACGTTGAATATCGGTAAAAAATCCCATTCTCAACTCATTGATTGACTTCTAGAAAATTCGCAGGTTTTGTTTGTATATTTAATTAGCATTTTTACTGAGCTTTGTCCAAAGGAGGATTTGGATGAGTATATTTTATGCTAATTCTTAAACCAAATGTTAAATCTTTTTTTGCCAAATAATACTTAAAGTTACAAGGTACACACAAAGGCATTTCGCACAAGTATGTGTTGATAGTAAGCCCATAGGACGTGAATTAACTGCATTTTTTTCTGCCTTTTACAGAATCTCTATCGTGTAATTACATATCCTTGTGATGATAAAAGATTTTAAAAAGGCTTTCTTGGACCGATTATAAGTGGAATGGAAGAAACAAGTGAAAGGAAATTCCCGCCACGGAGCAAATTCAACGATGAGGAATCTACAGCAGTATTGAGACTGATTATTGAACAAGAAAAACTCCTAAAAAACGCAAATACAAGTCCATTGTTAAATATACCAGCGAATAGATTACAACGTTTACCACCACTTAATGCCATAAGATCAGAATCTCTTGATGAAAATGAACTCGAAAATGTTAGAACTCGGAAGTCTTCGGGACATCGCGAACCAGGATCTGAGATTTTTCTCAAACCTACGCTATTAAAAGGCAAGGATTCAAGGAGTCTTAGTGATAACGGGTCGTTGCCTGGAAAACCCCGTAGAGTGCCCGACATATACAGCACACCTAAGATCGCAAAACCTTACAGGGATCGTGAGCGGCCGAAAGGTTCTTACGGAAGAAACAATGCTTTGAGAAAAGACCATAGCAATGAACATCCTTCTTTTGAAAATCATAGTGTCGAACGACAAAGAGAGACAGCAATTCAAAGATCTTCGATTGAGTGTCATAATGGTGCTACGGATAACACATTCTCTCCTATTGATAATGGATACATTAGCGATCACGAATCATATGAACGACCAAATTGCCCTGCGCCAACTCGTTACTCTCCACCATCATACATCAACTAACTCCTCAAGATATCATATCCCGTATCTACAACGCTCTACAGATAACTTGACATCTGAGAAGGCTGAATAAATCAAATGCCATTTTGTTAATAGACAACGTCAACTACTATACGTCGATGGACTATATGTATGTTAGTTTGGGCTGGGTTTCGCTATCCTTTTATTCTCAAACATGCTTTTTTATCTATGCTTAAGTTTGCGCAAATTTTCTTTCTTACAATTGCAATCCAATCATCAACCTCAGAGGCATTTGTCGTTTTTCTTTTTTTTTCAAATTCGTTATCGAAATTATACTCCTTTTCATGCATTCGTTCTTCCATTTATTGTCTTGTTTTGTTTCATTTTGTTGCTATATGGATATTCTGTGTTTTGAAATTGGACTCACAGCTGATCAATGCTGCCGGTTCAATGCGCAATTCCGAGATTTTTCAAGAGAACGATGACGTATATACTGGATCATACAAAACAAAGCAAAGAAACTCTGCGTCATTCATTGACCAGTAAACAAAAATTTCTAAAATTAAAGACGAGAAAAACAAATTTCGCAAACTCTGTCGAGAAAATTTAATAGTAGTTGCACTAGCGCGCGATTCCAAAACCCTAAAAATCTATCACTAAGCTGCAACTCGATATCTGAAGGCTGGCGAAGGCTGGCGAAGGCTGGCTTGATTAACTTGAGTAAAGAAATGACTTGAGTTTTGTATCAACAGCCCGACAGGTGTCAAAAACACTATGCCAAAATCTTTTGTCCTCAAAAGTAAACGAGTTCTCAAACGATGACAACACTGGCCAAATAACTTGGCTATACTGATATTATATATTTACTCTTTAAAAAAGATCGCTATAACTAGATGATAATTCATATAAAAAACAACTATATATATTATATTATATTAAAGTATATCAAAATAAAGATTAAGGAATAAGAATGTAGCAATGTCATCACTCGCGACTGAGATTTGCCGGGAGCAGTTTTTTTTAAGAGTCGGAAACGTAAGCTACTGTCTTAGATTGTTTCAGTGTAATTCATCCAATCACATCACGTAGTTGCGGATTTGCCATTTTAATCAACCTTAGGAAAACCGTTCGATTTCTCAGCTCAGCTCTCCAGCATAAAATTCACGACATTCAAAATATCTTATCAAAATCGACAGAGAGGATCCGTACTACTCCGCTTCATGTTTAATCATGTCGAAACCTTGGTGCCCGAGGGTATACGTAGTTTCCACGACCTAAATATTTATAACAACTATTGTCGATCGGTGGATTCCACTGTTAATTCTCATTTATTTATTATATTTTATTTTATTTTATTCATTGAGTGCCAACCTTTGTTGATGTCAAAATGAGATACAAATGGACCGTTACCAGGTTACGAGCCGTTACCTGGTTACCACTGAAATGCTATTTCGAGATCAATACCGCTGAGCAGCAGGTATGTCAACCTATCATACTGTCATAATGCAGTTGCTAGGTTACCAATAATTTGTCGCTTCCACTGACTTTGCAAACGCCGTTACCTGGTTACCACTGATGAGACGGCGGGTTACGAGCTTGGCTATGCTAACCAATACCATTACCAAATCGATCGATGGCCTCTTTCGTTTTGAACTACAAATCCTCAATTGATTTTCTTATTCTTTAGTTGTCTCAGTGTAAAGACCTCTTTCACGTGACTCGTCCTCTCTTGTTGTCATCCTTTTCTTCCAAACTTCCATTCAAAACATTTTCTTTGTCTTCCATCAAGTTCCATCACGACCTCTTTCACGTGACGTCAAAACAGCTCAATTTCATTTGGAGGACAAAACTTAAGATTTTCAATCACCAGAGAATTGGAAACCTATTAATTTGTCCCCCAAATTAAGCTGCATTCCGACGTGCTGCAAGGGGTCTAAACATTCAGAAAAAACCTCAAAGTTCAGGCAAGAAACTAACTGTCTCTGTTTCACTTTTTTCTTTTATAAACTCTGAAGTAGCATCTTGAAGCAAAGTCTCTTGCTTTGTTTCCCTTGTTTTTTCCTTCTTAGAAGACTCGGAGAAACTTGCCAACTGCTTTGTTAGGAATATCCCTTTAGAGAAGGGGGAAACAAAAGGGAGCTCGCTTCTCCCCTTCGCTTTACGGAATGAATGACCTTTACCCTCATTTTGATCTTGCTGTTTGGTGGCTGAAAAGCTTCCTGTTTGTACTTTTGCTGATTTAGAAAATTGTCCTCTCTTGTTTTCATCCTTTTCTTCCACATTTCCATTCAAAACATTCTCTTTGTCTTCCATCTTGTTTTTCATATTTTCCACTTCCCTTGGCTTTTTCGACGTCTTTGGGGTGCGAAAAAAGTTCACTTCATTACCAAGTGATGTTTTTGGTAAAGCTGCTTCTTGACCAGTTTCATTCCAACATTCGAGGATTTTCGAGGGCTTTCTTTCCTTCGAAGTAATCAATTTTTCACACAAGACCCGCATCTTTTCCTTCTCTGCATTAAGCAACAGTGACGTCCATCTTTCATTTCTATTCATAGTAGTTTCTTGTTCCTTCTTGGCGTACAACCATGCGGCACCCCATCTACGACATTCGGTGGTTCTCGCAGCAGACTTGCAGCTTTGGTGGAACTTTTTTACTTCTCCTTCGCTCAGATAAGGAAAGTTATTAACATCATCTGTGATATCTTTCTCAGCTTTCCTTGAATTGCTTACGAAAGTTTCAGTCTTGGCTTTTCTTCTTCTTCTTCGTGAATACTTCTCAACTTTTGGGTCAAATGCTATCGATGCTGATCCACCCAGAGCATCTTCATTCATGGGAAGAGTTATTTTATCCTCCTTTAGCGAAGATTTTGTACTTTGTTTTCTGCTTCGCGAGGAAAAACTCTTCCTCTTTCTCAGTTGCTTCTCCCTCTCAAAGCGAAGTCGGTCCTTTTCGAGTCCATCAAGTTCTCTTTCAACTTTTCTTTGTTCTTCTAAGTGTGAATTGTATTTACGGATTCTTCTTCGTTCAAGATCGGCACTCAGTTGTCGATACTTCTCTTGTTCAACTCGAGTTTTTAAATCAAGGAACTCGCAGGCCTCTCTTCGCTCACCGGCCACTCCAGAATTTAAAACAAGGGTTAAAAGACTTTGGTCCATGCTTTCAAAACCTTTTTTTCTAGATAAAATTCCTTATAAAATTCGTCTTTAAAAGTCCAAAACCACGAGGGATAACGCTAAATCGTCGTCACTGAAGTTGGAGTTAATTAACGACCAAATTAGAAGCAGTTATAGGTCTTTTCTGTTAGGTAAACGAGCCAACACCATTGCCAATGCTTCTTCATCAAACTTTTAATTCATTTGTGGCTAACGAGATGTTTACAAGCCGTTGCCAACAATAGAAAACACTCTTGTGCTAGTGACCAGAAACGTGAAGTCTGAATCCTCTTGGGACCTTCTCAAGAGCCCCGCTTCGATAAACAATAAAGTTCTTTGTTCAGGGTACTTAACGATTTGAAAAGGTATTTCATAAAGTAAATGGTATTATTGGTCAATTTGATTGCTTTAATGAGGTAATAATCTGAATGAGATTGACAGTATTGGGAAACCTCTTCTTCTTACAACAACATTATCTGTTGCTTTGATCCAAATGACTCAAGGTCCATTTAGCTGTAAGGTGCTTTTGAGCACGCACCCACAATTATCATCAATTATCATGGGCCAAAATGACTCAGTGGCTGTTTACTGAGCTGCTTTGTTTCTTGGGTGATAGAGCAAAACTTAGACCTTGATGGCAAGCATCAGTTTTAAACTAAGCTCGATAAAACAATCTAAAAATATAGCAGTTCTTAGCGGTCCCTTTTTATAAACGGACGATAAACTAGCTGGGCCTTCTACTTCGTCCTTTGATGCAACTGTCTAATGAGGCTCTCATATTGTGCGTCCTTTCAAGACAGCGGGTACAGCATGACTGAAAATGTAAGACTATGTACACGATTTTTTAAATTCAAGAAAACTGATTTTAGTGAGACTAAGAGTCGTGTTAATCAGTGACCATCCACTTTGCCCTTTCCAGTGTTATTCACTCTGAATTTTTAACAGAATTGGGCAAACTCTTTACTCCAAAGCTCTTAGTTTACCCTGAATATTCAAATGCTTAGGAACTGAGATTAGTATGAGAGTAAATGGTTTGAGATTCTCCTGCATTTATTTTTGTGCCTATATATCGTTAATAATCGTACAATATGATAGTTTGGATAGCCTTGGCTGCATTTAGGCCCGTGGAACCCGCCTCTACACCAAACTGGTCGAACTCGGGATTGAAGTACAACTCGGGATTAGTGACTCGACCATCCGACCATCTTGAGTTCATTTGTTTAATTGTTGAAACGCTCAACAAAAATAGGATATTCTTTTTGGTAAATGATTGAAAAGAGCTAGCCGTACAAAAGGGTTCGTGGTTTCCACCAGCATGGTCTTGACAATACCTTTTGTTACCTCAGAACTGCACTGAAAAACTACCCCAATTTCGAAGCGAACTTATTAATTTTTGAAAAAAAAATTCTTATCAAAAGCCACTGATAAAAAAGTTCCCAAGCTAAGAAGCTTAATAATGGCATTCAAGCTAGAAACCATAGTTAAATCAAGCAATTACATGCATGGACAAAGATAGAGAGATATCGTGAGAAGGGTGCCAGTATTTTGACAGAGTAAAAATAGATAAGTATGTTGTCAAGGCAACCCTTTTTGTTTACATCGTGGTGTGCTATCTTGCTTGTGTTCCGATCCTTGTACAGCTTCAGCACAGAAATCCAGCACCTTTTTGTGCCAAATAATTTTCATACACCGTTTAAATAATACATATTATGTACATTAGTTATGTCATTTCATGCTTTTAGCTCTGTAATATCTTATAACGCACTTCGTCAAAGTAAACACGAAAAGATTCAATCACGTTTAACATAAATACTTCATGTTTTCACGAAACCACTTTCAGGGTAAAATGATCAAAATTGGAAATAAGATTGTCAGTTTGGAAAACTTAAAATTTACTCAAAATTTCAACTAGAGAAAAATTTAGCTTTTTTCTTCGGTTCTTTTGTACGATTCTTGTTCATGTTTGCACTGTTTTTTGTATAATTGGAGGCAAAAACCACTAATGAATGAAAAGAATATAATTAGCGTCTTGGGCGACCATGGGATTAGAATTTCCAAAGGTATAAATCCCTCTCTCAAGAAGAACCGAGAGAAAGACAGTAGAAGACTTAAAAGAGCTGAAACCAGACGGTGTTTGGAATGAAACCAAGTCTCTACGGGCGTCTTAAGTGTAAATGAGTCACAATTAGACTCTAATCTCTAACACAACGATCCTTTTCGTTCAATAGATTATTTGCTATATGTCAATACATCAATCAAAAGACGTCTTGTCTGTCTTTAGAAACCTTGTTGATGGGATCTCGTTTTCTGGATTTCTGACCGGGCCTTTTCTATGAGAGCAATCATTTTGACCTTAAGCTTTGACGAGCTGTATACTTTGAAAAGCGGGAAACGTGGACTCGAACAGAGGAAATTAGTTTCAAAATCGTCGAACGAACATAACGAACGTCCTTGACTACCGCTGTCAAAATCTTAAGTGGTGTTTACTTAATTCATTTATTACGTAAACATAGCGAAGATAAAAGCCATTCCTGGCTCTAAGTGTTCAATTTAAGCTTGAAGCTATATGGACAGATAGAAATGGCTTGAAGTTTTTCGTTACATGGTCTTAAATTGTCAGAATAGCACAATTGAATATGCAGTCCTGTCGCAGTGATAAAAAGACTTTGATGGGTCAACATCAAGATAGCAAGGATGTTACTCTTCGAAAAGTGATTAATAGCCTCAACACGACTAACACGAAGAATGCTTCTACCTCCAGCGATAAGGCAATAATCCATGACTTGACTTCTAGTTCCTTAAAACAACGCATTAAGTCTAATTGCGCTTTCTCGAATAAAGCAGACGCCATGCAAATATCGATCAAGATGATGAGAAAAGAGCTAAAAGAACAGGTGAAACGAAACAAAGCAAACCCGAAAATCTCGAACCGTCGTGATCATTCAAGCAAAAGACAAAACTTATCGAGTTATTGGTATCCAGTAAGCGAGTTATCTTGGGCTGAAACTACTGGGGCTGCAGCACCAACTCTTTCAAGGCTTTCCAGTGCAGTTGAATCCCAACAGTCGGTCAAGCAAAGCGAAGCGTTGTCAGGAAAGGACGTCGAATGGCAAACTGACAGTTTGTTTTCAAGGCATTCAGATACCGAATCATGTCGGACAAATCTCGTTAATCAGAATAAGAATATTTATAGTAGACATCTTCAGAGCAATACTGCTGAGACAGAAGAAGACGTTTGCTTTGATGTAGAGAGTCCAGAGAAGGATAAAGCTTCCCAGGAACACAGAGAAAGGAGAAGACTATCAATCGCTTCGTCAGTCCAAAGTTTCGTTTCGGATCTTTCTAAACAAGCCTTTACTAGCACCACAAAAACTTCAAGAAACAGAAGTGCAAGCCAAAGCTCTCAAGAAGCCAACGACGAAGAAGCAGAAAAGGATACAAGCAGAAACAATCCAAAAGAGAAAATACAAGACGAAAATGAATTTGTTGAGGCGCTGACTGACCCTACACTTAAAACATCTCTACAAAGAATCATTCAGAAGCGCCGAAACAGCGTTTGTCTGGTAAAATCTATTACTGGTTTAAGAGTTGTGAACGATGATGAGACATTTTCAGTGATCGCAGAAGAAAAATCTGATCTGGATCTTGAATCTTTGATGGCAAAATCGGACAGCAAAATCTCTGTGGTATCTGGAAGAGCTAGTAAGAGTGGTTCCATCTCGGGTCAAAAAATCGAGTGTGGGTTCAGAGCTGATGATAAATGTGCTGCATCGGAGTGGGAAATCAAAAGTTTAAAGAGTTTGCATTCCGAAGCAAGCCAGAGAAGCTACTACCAAAGTAATAACCAATTCGACAATCCAAGAACGAGTTTAGCGTATTCACGGACTGTAAGTACACGAAAGAAGGGTGTTAAGTCGGGAAAGAAATGTTCTCTTTGGCCGGACAAGAATGTTCGCACGAACAAAGTCGAAATAGAGGAGACGAGGATTATAAAACCGTTGTCTTCAAAAACATACCGGCCTTGCTTAACTGCTACAAGCCGAGCAAAGAAGAGAAGTAATACAGCTCGTAGTAGTCCAGAAACAAGTCAAGAAAAAAGTCATTGCGTTAAAGGAAAGGAGGATGTAATAAGGGAATTTATGTTGATGTATGCCAAAGTAAAACAGAACAAAAACGAAGTGGAGAGCGCAGTTGAAGAAAATAAGCCCGTTAGAATGATAAGCGCGACTCCTGAGTTTGTCGTTAAAAGTGCGATTGGACATTTTCTGTCTAGCGTGTTCCCGCCCGAAAGACCTCGTGATTCAAGTTGGGCGAGAGAAGAACGACAAGAAGACAAACAGAGGACTAAGCTACTCAAAATTAAGATATGCATGCAACAACTTGCTAGTATAGCGTAGTTATAAAAGAATGCTGTCAAATAAAGATTATTATGTGTAAATGACTTATCCGACAAAGTACAAAACATTAAAACCTGCATTAGAGTTGATTAAGAAAATAGTTAACACATCGGTTGCCGTAGCAACGCTAAGCTTACGACCAAAAACCCGTCAATTTTTGCTTTTGAAAATTTTCAAATAAATAGTCTTTATCGCGCAAATGATTGATTAAAGGGAGAGGTAATAAAAGGCATTCATTTTAATTAAATATTGTAATAAAATATTAAGATATTTCCTAAGAATGTTTTTATAAATAGAGTGGGCCTCGTCTTAATGCTCGACTCAGATTCCCAAACGTGACGCGTCCATAACAAGGAACGCCTTTCACAAAATGTCTAAAGTTAGATTCTCGGTTGGAGAGATGTCCAACGACGACGAAAAAGTGAGTCTAAAAACTTCAAAAATCTGACTTAAGAAAACGGATTTTCGCCATCGGAAACTCTAATGATGAAAATTCTTAATTGTACAGGTTGATAGAGCTGAGGAAACGAGGGATGATGTTTGGGAAGAGTTGAGAAAGACAGTTGAAAATGAGTTGGATCTTGTGACGATTTATCTACACAGAGATGAACATGGTACGAATATCCCCTGGTATTTCTTATTCATTTTACAGTTCTGATTCATAAATTATGATGTTTTAAGTAATTTTATAGAAAAAGTTGTATGTTTAGACGAAGCGAGAGCGTACGTTGTGATGATACCTGGGGTTTCTCTCACAAGAAAGCGACGTAGTTTAACTTGATACTAAGCTTGATTTTAGAAGTCACGGCATGAATTTTAATTAAAATTAAATATTTAAAATTAGAATTTCTTAATACGGATTTAATTTTGAATTGTTGTTTATCACATCTTTGCTGGCGGTGGTAGGTTAATATCCTTTTTTACCAGACATCACAACGAAAAACACCAAAAACCTGAACAATAATAAAATGACCCGTACTAGTAACAAATCATTATCACATCGTTGCATATTATTTTTATCTCTATGTTTTTTTAATTACTGCTGCGAGCTATGAAACGAGCAGCAACTCACAGCACTTCACTCGCAAATGCAACGACTAGTTACTACTTAATATTTTCAATATTTTCTGAGTGTTTAATATAGTGATATTTAAAAAAAAAAATCTTTATGATATAAATCATCTTTCAGGGTTTGGTTTTAATATCCGAGGTGGTATTGACCACCCCCATGTGGGATGTGACACAGGAATCTTTGTCACCAATGTCCGTGCAAAAAGTGCTGCCGGAGTGGATGGAAGATTAAGTCGAGGCGACAGAATACTTGCAGTAAGAATATTAAATAACTCCACAAAAGATTAAATAATATTTCACTAAGGAAGAAGGCTTATTATTATCTTGTGGGAGTTTTGAACCCTGACTATAAACAAGGCCACTTAGACAGCGAGAAAGCGAGAACCCGAGAACCAGTCAAAAAACAATGAATAAAAGTGATGCATTCCAATTTTGGGTAGTCAAGCCAATATGAAACCAGTACAGCACCAGTCTGTTGTTTACTTGATCATATTTTTCTCACGGAATCTGAATAAATTTGTTGCATAGGATGGATTTAATGTTGAAATGCCATTGTTTTAATTCTACATTTTTATTTGTTCTCGCTGTACAGTATAAGGGTAGTGAGTGGTCACTCAATGCTATCAAAATTTTGCAATCATAACACCCCTATGGGCTGTACCCATTATATGCCGCATGCAGTTACACCCATTTTCATAATTACACGACCTAGAAAACTAGCTATAATTCGAGTGCTCTGGGTTTTTGACTTCTGTCAATCAAATTTTCAATGGTCCGAGTAAGTATATTTTTGATTGACATCAGTCAAAAACCCAGGTGTCAGACTGTGTTCATCGGGTAATTATGAAAATGGTTGTAAAAAGAAATTTAGATGAAAATTGTATTACTTACCAATGATATATTTGATCTTTGACCTTAACTTTAGGTAAATGACATACGGCTGGACAATATCACCCATGATGATGCTGTAAAAGCATTTCGAATGTCAGATGTAGCAGTGACAATGTTAATAGAGAAAGGTGCAGAGCAAAGAATATTAGTAAGTAGAGTTGGAATTTGGTCTTATATGACTGTTATATGTAGAGTGTGGTCATCAGGAATGCTATCTAAAGGGAGTCAGGACCATCAATAGACAATTCTGGTGTAGAGTGTGGCTGTCAGGAACACTATCTAAGGGGAGTTGACACTAGAGAAAAACGTTTGTGCATGCATGCCTTTCCACACGCTTTCCAAGAATTTACAATATTTTTTAGTGAGAAAATAAATTTTTGTTTTTTCCGAGCATACAAAAAATTTTGTGGGTATATTTTTGTGGGACCAAGATACTGTATTGAATTAGCCTTAAGTTTCAAGAACTGACTCTAAAGTTTTGGCATTTTGTAAAGACTATTCTTCAGGCAAGTGTGAAAGTCAGATTTGCATATTTTTACGATAGCAAGAAGACGCTTTTGACTAATTTGCATATGGACTTAGAGCATGCGCAGACGTTTTTCACTCGTGTCAGGGGAGTCAGGACCATCAATAGACAATTCCTGAGTTTGCTTGAGTGACCACGAAACAGTGGTTCTAAGTCGACGTTGGACTTTATAAAATACAGTAAATGTATGAACACATAAAGTCCTACCTTAAATTGGAGCCATTGTTTCATGGTCAATCAAGTGAATTTGATAAAGGTCTATTGAACACAAGTTTTAGCAGGGGCTAGGGGGATCAAGATCTCACTATACCCCTGAGATTTTGGTAAAAAAAAAGATTATGTAACACTAACAGGGTTGTTAAAACAAGTGATATCTAGAGGGAAAACATATTAGTATTCTAGGAGTAATATAATGAGGATACCCAAACAATTTAACCCAAAAAGTGCACTAAAATTTTCATTGACTCTAACCTTGCCTGGTTTTCAGGGACCACCAAAGACACCCAAAACTCCATTATCTCCAGAAGCAGGATTTCCTGACCAAGTTGATACACCTTTCAGTGAAGATGATCCTGGACAGACAGTACATTCATCCTTTACTTCGTTTTTTGATTCAACATTAGGAGCATTATCGCTTGGAATCATGGCTGGGAGTGTGGCTGTATTTGTTGGAATAAAAGTTTACAGAGCAATGGCAAAATGAGAATCATTACATCAAAGAAAGTTCTACAGAGAGGACCTTGTTTTATACACCTTTTTCAGTTAAAGTTTTTCTTACTCTTATATAGTTCTTGGACAAATATTAAACGTACTGAAACGATTTAAACTTAAGTTTAAGTGTACTAGTGTAAAAAAGGCATGAGTTTCCATTCAAGGTCAAAGAAGATTTAACATATGATAGTGAGTTCAGAATTTGTTTTTCACAGTTTTAAAGAAAAAAGATCACAAAGCAGGATATGGGAAAACAGATGTAGGACTGATTTTAAACTTAAATCTGATTTTTCCGCGACTTACCAATATTTCCAAGGTCTTTTAGCAAGTCTCTTTACAAGAGTTCTTCAACCAAAGAAACATGTTGTCTTTTGCCTGATGGTTTCCCTGTGGAATTTCCAGTCCTCCCTCCTACCACAGGAAGCCCACAAGAGAATATAATAGACATTGCACAGACACTCAAGAGACAATGAGAATTTGAAATCTTATGCTCACAATCGTCTGTAAAAGCTTGTCAATAATATCATTAGTTTTTAACTTGCAAACGTTTTTAGTTAACAAATTGGGCTAGTTGGGGTATACCTGAGTTATAAGAGATTGATTGATTGATCAATCATTTCTTAAAGAGATGATAACTAGCGGTAAGCTAGTGTGGGCTGCATTGGCGTTTCTAATGAAACAGTATGGATAAAAAGTTAAATTTTACACTGTAAAAAATAAGAGAGATCACTTACTGACGTTTCGGACGCTAGTCCTTCGTTGAAGGACTAGCGTCCGAAACGTCAGTAAGTGATCTAGCTCTCTTATTTTTTACGGTGTAAAATTTAACTTTTTATCCATACAATCATTTTTTAAAGTGGCAAAAAAGAAAAATTGTTTTATTCAGGGGCCAATCCAGGGGGGTTTCCATTGTTGCACTGAACACCTCACAAATACTTACAGTACAAATCAAATAAGTCGGATCAGGATTATTGATGACGTCACCATATAGATCACTTTTCTTGTTTCGGACAACCCCCTTGCAAGTTCCTGGATCTGCCCCTGTTATTAGAATTAGGTTTAAAAAATTGTTAATAATAAATTTATAGTTTAATAAAAGTAATTAATCATTGTATTATTTATTAGAAATTTTGAATTCTTGTCTTTCTCTCTTATTTTCTTTTACCCTTATTCATTCAAACATGGGCAAACATGCTTACCTAACTTTTGGCCTTATTAAGTCCCTCCTACTCTAGGCTCAGATTTCAGGGTTTCGTATGCGCCTGAGCAGGGCTCGAAATAGGAAACAATTATAGCCTGGCAGTCCAGTAAATTTTGCCTGCCTTTTTATTATTTTTAGTTTCAATCTCTCAGGTCACCATTATTTTTGCCTGCGAAACCTTACAGCTGTAAGATTACCTTGCTTTTGGCCTTTGACAGGCCGCTATTTCGAGCCCTGCTGCAATACTCTCCCCCATCCAGGGCGCGTATGAAACCCTGATGGCTGAAATCTAAGCGTACTCCTGCTCCCCTTTCCCAAACATAATAATTATGAATGGTCCTAAGGTTATTTGTATGAGTATAACTTGATAAAATATCTGAAGGGTAAAACAAAAGAGAAATGGTGCACATTCTTGCATAACAATTTGCACACTGCATTAAGAATTTCAATATATTAATTAACACAGTCTCTCGTTTTATAAACATGCATTGCTTTACATAAAACTTCATAACTTTTTTTACAAGGATCCAAAATAATCAGTAGAAAGTAATAAAAAAAAAACATCAGTGAGACCATTTTCAAGTTGACAATGATCACTCAAAACATTTTAGCATATTATTTTTTTACTTCAAAAAATACATTTCCTTGAGTAATATTCTTGTCTTAACTGGTTATGTAGCCTTGAGAAGACAGTTTAATAATGATGCCAATACAAATAAAAAAAACTTTTTTTCAAGGCAATGAAATTCACTTGCATAATTTGCATGGTCTGAAATGGGGAAAAGCAATCAAGAAGAAAACATGTGTTAGGTCCAGTTCAGACGTCAAACTTCTCATGAGCCAGACGCATTGAAAATAATGGGTATAAGGCGGTCTTCTGTGATGTCAGCAGGTTCAGCTCATGAGAAGATCAACATTAGAACTGAACCTTATAAACTTTATAGTAGTTTTCAGTATTACACAAACTCCTAGCTGCAAACTGCTAGCTGCACACTGAAATTTGTTTTTTCACTGCCAATTTATTTCAACTGGTATCTTTTATATTTTTGACTGGTGGCAGCACAAAACAGGCAACTTGCAAATACTGAAATATTGAAAATTATTGTAGTAAGGGTTAAACCCTTGTTTCCACAAATGGCAAAGGGAATTTCATCAGTTGAAACAACCAGGAATTTCCACTGACCTTGATTGTGGTAATCTATGTGAAAACAAGTACAATCCTGAGATGTCTGCTTTTCCGAAACAGCATAATAAAAACACTACATCTGCATAAATATTATCACATCTGTTTTAGAAGCAAAAATAAGCTATTTTGCAGTCAAGGTCATGCCCATTCTTTTTGGGAAGTTATCGTCAACCCGAACTGACAAAGAATGTTCATGCATTCCCCGTGACCTGCAGGAGTTTTCTACACCTAAGATTATCTGTGTAGAATCTGGTCTTGAAAAGATATCTGCACAATATTCATTTAAAAGATTTTTTGTTTCTTTTCCTTGGATTTGAAAATCTGCTAAAAATAAGCTAGTAGCTACTGTAACAAGTATAACCTTATTTTGGACCTAATCTTGAAAATACAGATTTGGTAGTACTAATGTCACTAATCTGGGAAACCACTCCTACTGTCCGCTTTACAGGCTTCACAGTCTTGACAGGTTTTACTTTAACAGTTTGTTTTTTCTTGGGCGGGGGTCGAAGAACACTATGGGTAGTATAGTCTATTTCGTCTTCTAGATTATCTTCATCATCTGATGCACTAGAGCCAGCAACGATTTGTGGACGCTTGGAAGGAAGGACAGGCTGGATTGTAACTTTTTGGGTGGATGATGTGGGAGCCATCTCTCCAAGACGACTGAAGACTGACTTTGGGAACTCTGCTCTGACAGATGCTGCTAATGTATTAGTCTATAAACAAATAATAAAGTTTCCTTGAACTTGATGTTCAAATTTATACCCCTTAACACTGTTTTCATTGCTATGCGCTGATCGAGACAACAGTTGTGACAGGAAAATGTGGCAATATACTGCTGTCAATCAGATCATGTTAAAATACCAAACAATTTGTTTGGTTGACGGCAGTGTATTGCTTGATTTTCCTGTCACGACGGTCATCTTGAACAGCGCGTAAATAAACCAATAAAAACAGTGGTAAGTGTTAGTATTTAATACTCTTTGGCAGAAAAATGCTTTTGTCTTCCTTTTGTTCAAGACCTTGCTGGCCCCACCCCTTTTTACGAGAATGAAATCTTATTTTGTCTTGGTTTGAGTCCTAGAGTTCTGTAAGAAAAATGAAAATTCTATCCCCTGCCCTTTAAAATCTGCTTTTAAAAATTCTTGTTCCCCCCCACTTTAAAATATGCTCCACAGTCCCTGTAAAAGGAGACAAAATTCTCACCTTGCTAGTATCCCTAGATGCAGTAATACTTGTTTTGAGGGGTTTCAGTGCTGGCTGTGTTTTTTTAGCACTGGCAGTGGTAGAGCTGACTGTGTGGACTTCTTGTTTAGATGGGGTATCAATTTCATCACCAAGTCGGTCAAACACTGATTGCTTTTTGTGTGTCTTTGCTTTAGCAACTATAACAATGAACACAAGAATCTCATTTAAAAACATAAGGGGGCTTTACTTATTAGTGTATGGGGGGGGGGGGGGGGTGGCAAAATCACTTGCTGTCTTTTCCAAATATTTCCCAACCACACCTTCCTGGTTGGCAAAAATATCATAACCCCCTATATTTCGTCCAGTTTATTACTAACCCCCTATCAAGCCGTATACAAATAGTAACAACCCCCCCTATATAGCTCCAAAAATAACATGACCCCCAATTTTGCCGAACCCCCTATTCACTAATAAATGAAAGTCCCCTAAATGTACTACATGGATACAAATGACTACATTGATGAAAGATCTAACATAATGTGTGAATCCTCATAATACTGGTATTATATATAATAAATTCAAACTAAAACAAACACTCATCTTCTCCACTCACCGGCTGCAGAAACACCTTGTTTATGTTTTGCCAAAGCAGTTTGTTTTTGTTTCATACCTAATGAGGGCACAAAGTCAGTGATGTTAGGAATTTCTTTATTCAAACTTTGTACTTTGATAACTGGATTTAGCATGTGAAGAACTGATCCATCACAATTGATGCCCCGCAAGTAACCCACAAGCTGTCTTCTCTCTTTCTCTCCCTTCTTTCGGGGGAGAGGAGGGAGACTGCCAATTAGGTTATATGAACAAAATCAGTATTTAACAGGATTAATTTGAAGGAACAGCTGTCAAAATCGGGTGGAAGATTTTGACTGTGTTGCTAAGTTACCCCATGCATGTGCCAAAAACATAACATCCTACATCGGCAGAGTTCATTGTCCCCCCTCAATCTATACCAAAGGAAAAAAGACTGCTAGCAGGGAAGAAAATAAGCCATACCAACCTAGTTTCTTTGTGTCATTTGGTACTTGCACACTTATTCGTTGTACTTTTGGCACTATTGTCTTCTTGGTGGTTGAGCTAACTTGAGGTGAAGCTGCTGCTGCCTTGGCACTGAACCTTTCTGACAGTGATGAGGTTCCTTTCTTGGCTGTAGGTTCATACTCAGAGGTACTTGCATGGATAGTCAGTCGTTTCTTCAGTAAGGAACGATCAATGGAAGCAGTACTAAATGCTGGGCTTTTTAAGCCAACTTTTGTCTTGATTGTCATCTTCTTCTTCAAGAAACTGCTCCCAGGTGATTCAGTGCCAGAGATAGGGCTTCTAGTTCCACTTGCCATCCTCTGGTTATTAATCCAGTGGTCAACCATGCGACTAGCAGCTGTATAGAAGAATAAATTATGCCTGTTAGATGGATTAAGAAACGTTAGAAATTTCTAAAAATAGAGAATATATGTGTGGCTGGATAGTGTTAAAAAAAAAAGAAAAAAGAGAATACTTATTTATAGAGGATATAACGAGAAAAGCAGAGCTTTTTTCCAACTCTGTCCTCTTATACTAAGTAATATAGAAAACAAACTAATAATAATTACAACATAAAGTGTTTTAAGAAACCCAACTGGTAAGGAGGCAAAGCAGTTGGCTATTCACAAGCATGGACGAGAGGCTGAATTGGACCTAATTGAAATCGGGACAAATACAGTCTCTGCTAGTGCCCATAGCAGAGTGTGGCTGGACACTATACATTTCTTTGTAATTTTGGCAAGGTTTGAATGCTGATATCATTGTTTTGTTCTATAAGATCAAACATCCTGAAAATTGGTCAGTAAGCTTGTTATATGATGCTCTTTCATTTGATGGAACTCATAATGTTCTGGAACCTTAATTAAATAGCAGTTACTATGGATGAATGCAAATGAGATGCAAATGAGACAACAAGCATTGTATTGACCCAATAGCCTCACTTGTATGATTCTTAATACAAAAGAATATCTCACTGCAGGATCAACTGTAATAACAGCTATAAGTTTTTCAAACTTGCACCCAGTCTATTGCTGCTTTTGTTACCAGCAAATACGATTCAAGATTTTTTGGTATGGCAGTGGTTCTCAGCTTGTTTATATCACTGTACAGAGACATTCACAATGTTTTATATTCCTTACATATACCTGAGGATTTTTTGGGGGTGTTTGTTCCTGATATAATCTCCTGTTCTTCAATAATTTCCAGAGCCTTGACTGCTTTTTCCTTTTCAGTCTTAAAAAAAAGAAAAAAATGTGGTATACAAAAACCTAAGAACAAAAGAAAGGACATAAAAAATATAGATTTTGCTTGTCATATAGAAGCTTTGACCATCATGTGAAGGCAGTCATGACCGGAGACAGAATCAATTGAGTCTGCTCTTATCTGATTTACATGAGAAAGAATCCAGTTTCCCAGGAGAAAAAGACTCTGTTTCATGCCTCTGTTGTTTCTACAAGGGCTTAATGCACTTTAATAACAATTAATAATATTCACAGGAAAATTAAGGAATTTACGGAAAAAAATGGAAAAACTTTTTTACCTGTGCATGGACTTGCTTTGCATGCCTTAGGATTGCAATAATATCTCCCATCACCATGATACCCATGTCACGCAATATTTCCTAGTAAATAAATAACAAAATATCATGTCAATAACAGAAAAAAAATTGAAGTGTATCCATCCTTATCTACAGTATTGGCTCAGTTACAAATACAGTATCTGGTCATTAGTGAAATTAAATTTGTGTTTTTACCAGAATGAGAAAAGACAGAACTCACTGTAACATGTAGAGGGGTGTCAAATGGTTGGTTCCCAAAAAGGCAGAGTTTTGCAATATTTCGGTCAAATTTAGTGTGAATGAACAAGTGTCTTGGGCTCGCAAAAAATAGCCTTGTCTCAGGGTCTCACAAAGTCTCACCTTGACCATTTGACATCCCTAAGTAGGGGTCTATAATTTTAAATTAGGGAATCCAGGGTGACGTAGATGTAGTGCATTTGTCTCTCACCTGTGATGTCTCAGGTTTGATTCCTGGACTTGGTATCATATACCGTTAATGTCAATAATGTTGTCCACCAAAAAAGATATTTAGACGAAAAGAAATGTCACGTGATAGTACCTAATACACCCACTGTAAATGCTCGATACCAGCAATCATTGTATAAGTAGAGTTAATAATTATTATTCCCTGTTCATCGTTACTCATCATAGAGCTTGAAACCAGAATTTATATCGTTTAAAACAAATAAAAAAATCATCACGTGATATATCTTTTGGTCTTCAAGTCTTTTTACACAGGACAACCTTTTTGACAATGACTGTATGAGTAGAAATTGTTGGGTCTTCCCTTGATTTAAGGGTTTTTCTATAGGTTTTCCAGTTTTCTCTCCGTAAAACCCAAAATGCTAAATTCCAATTTGATTTGTGAGTTAGCCATTCCCTGCCTTTGATTAGCCCAGAGGTTGTTTCAGGGTTTGCGATAAATATGAAGAATGTATTACAGAAGCAAGACAACATGCAATCTTAATAATGATATGAGTCACTTTTTAAGAAAAAAAAGTAATACCTTTGTAAGTTCTGGAAGCATGTCCTTTTGTATTCGATTATCACAAAATGCAATTGCATAACTAGAAAAAATAAGTTCATTGTAAGGTTAAACATCAATGTTAAAAGTTTTTGTATATTAAGTTTAAGTTAATCTTTGCACAAATTTCTCAGCTGTTTTTTAAAAAAGATATGTGTCGCGAACTATTATTAACCCTGTGTTTGAAGACTTATCCAAGGAACAGCTTTGGCAAAGTAAACTGGATTTTCTAAGCTCATATGTAAGATAGATTGATCTACAAAGCTGGAAGGTTGACGTCTAAAGTGTCACAAATCCAAGGTTATTGAACTCGTTCTTTGAACATTTTGATCAAATTCACCATCAGATAACAAGATAATTTTGCATGCAAAAACCTCAGTTTTAAAATTGGTTAAAATAACGCTTGATTAACAGCTGATTCATAAATATAGTATTGTTTACATTCTACGATCATCTTCCACGTTGACTAAAAAGTTCAACCAATAACAAATTAAAAGCCTTACTTGCTGGCCACAGAAGGAGGAATCCCTGCCTCCTTGAAGAAGGACAGCCACTTGGGAACTAAAGAAACAATAAATGGTGTTATATTTGTGATTTAATCGAGGACTGAGGTCAAAATAAGGATTTTTTTTACCTTCTGAAGTCATGTCTTCAATGTTTTTAAAACTCCATTGGAATCTTGCTTTGCATTCTGGGTACCTGTCTTTGCGCATGCGGGTTTATAATCATGATTGGGTTTCCTGTGGTCATCGTCACCAGGGCAACTAGAAAGAAAATTATTCTCATTAACCACAGACTACTCATGTTTGGGCAGAATTTGTTCATTGACTACTTACAGCGCGACGCGCCTTACCGTGGCCACCTCGTGGCCACCCTGCCAAAGTTTCGTACAAGTTAGCCAATCAGAAAGCGAGAATCTGTAAATTTGCATGTGAACTTGCTTTGTTGTTACCGCAAATATTTGAACTTCGGAGCAAGAACTTGAAGAAAATGCTTAAAAATCTCTATTACTAAAACCAGTTTTGCTCTTTTGGCTTGCTAACACTTATACTTTCGTAGGCAGTCTTTTTCATGTGGAAATTCTTTGCAAGAAGTGATTTATCGTACTTGCTCGTACTTGTACGAAACTTTGGCAGGGTGGTGCGCCAACTGAACGAAAGCCACTCGAAGCTATATCGCAGTCTATCGCAGTAGAATTTATTTATAGGAATTTCTATTTTTTGATGCGGGATGATCGCATGCGCACACTCAGTCATAGGTATTTTTTTCGGGATTTAAACAGGAGTTTTTTCCCTTGTGATTCGGGAAACTGGAAAAAAATGTCAGCATTTCGGGATTCCCCCCATCGTGACCCTGTGCAAACTCCCCTCAACTCGTGACACTACAGACAATCACATAGTACAGACATAACATTAAAACTGAAACGCCCAGAAATTTAATCTAGACTTCATTTGTAGAATTTTTGAGCCGTCAAAAATTTTACCAATGACATCGTCTCGCTGAATGAATTCCATAAAAAACATGTCATTTTGTTTGAAGAAGGTACGAATCATATCACGGGGAAATCCCGGAATGCTTTTCGAAACTGAAACCTAGCTTTCAGACGGCCTTTTATCTTATGACGAAGACCTAATATAACTGAGCTTGTTTTCTAGCAGAAGATTTCTTTAGCTGGAATTTTTTTGAACAACTGTGTTGTCGTTGAGGGAGCGAGTCATTCGATGAGCTTGGCTTGACGTGGTAAGTGCATTCAAAATGTATAACTTACTGTAGGCAGCGAAGAAAACATGTATTTAGGCCGCTCAGTTAAATTTACAGAGACAAAGCGAAATCGTTTTTGGTCAAGTTTACTACGCCATAGTAGTATTTTTATCAACTCTTATAGTATTAGTATAGAGCTGATCTGATGCCCAAACAACTCATATTTTTGGAAATCATTGAAATCTAGCCACACTAACTATCAAAGTACTAGTTATCTGATCATTGTTGGCACGAATATTTATCACAATCCGCTCGAAGCGAAAGCGTCCGTCGGCCATTGTCAAGAGCTTAAGCTTATATATGATAATTAATAAAATAAATAAAATAAATAAAGTTTATTTCTATAGCGCTCATCTCCAAAAAACATGTCCAAGGCGCTTTACAAAAAATTACATAAGATATTTAAAATATTTACAAAACTTGAAATTTACAAAAAATGGTCTATTTATAATAAAAATGTAATATTAAATGTAGTATTATCCAGGTGATTTGGAATCTAGGCGCGCAATGCATTGTTTGTCATAGCGAAAATTTCCAAGTGTTTTCTTTTATCTCTTGTCAAAATGAAATATTTTCCACCAACAACGACGAAATATGCTTTTTCTAAAAGGTATTTGGCGATTCTTTGCACGGATGAGTTTTATTTTCTTTATTTTTGAGTAAAAGCTGTTGTAAATCGAGCCGAAAACCTGGAACTAGGAAACATTGAACTAGGAACAAAATGTTCGCTGATTGGCTAATTCCTTCGGCCTGAGAGAAGCGAAATCACCTGGATTCTAAAGTGATATATTAAAATGGAATCTAAATGTATTTCTTGTTTTTAAGGTAAAAAGTAAATAAATATGTTTTAAGTTTAATTTTTAAAACTAACGACAGTAGTTTCGGAGCGTAAGTCTAAAGGAAGCCTATTCCAGCCTATTATGATATTCATACTTTCTTATTATTGCCAAGAAATATTTGATAAACAAACACAAATAATTTGGGGTTTTAATCTTTTACTATTCTGAAGAAGATCTTTTTACAAGATCGAAATATATCACTGTTTTCTCATTTATAATTCGGAGAATTTTTTCACGGTCTATAGATGTTTGTGATAAGTTTTAGATATCTATTTCCCACGTTGTTATGATCAACAAATTAGCCAGAATATCTCTGAATTTGAAAACTCTGATCGCGGAAAATTGATTATAATTAGTTTGTAATTTCAATTGAACTTTCCCGAATTCGCTTATAATAATAATAATCTTTATCATTTGCACAAATAATTATAATTAAAAATATGCTCCAGGAAAACTCTCTCACATTGGTGATTTTCAGAGAGGTCCTGGAATTAACTTAAAAATGAAATAAACGGAAAAATAGGACAATGTATTAAAATAGAATATAAAAGCATAAATAATAAAAATAAATTAGGCTAATGTATATAAAGCTAAAATTTGTAAAATATATTGTAAAACGATTATATGAATTTGTGAAGCTAACTAAAGGGGTTGAATTTAAATTCAGGGGTTTTGTAATAGTAAAAAAAATATTTTTTGTTTTTTCTGCATGTGGCAAATTCTAATAAACTAAACTAAAGAAATTGCGTTTGAAGACTTGAACACTACTAGAGTTCCTTATGTGCTTGAATGACCACATTGATTAGAGGGACTTTTCCCTAGCTCATTAAAAAAGATGAACACTTCCGCTATTTAAATCTTGAAAAACAATATTGGTTGACGAAAGGAGACGGACGTGCTCTTTTTTGATATGAGAGAAAAGATTCTCAACGAGGGTCCTGAAAGGGGAAAATGGGATTCGCCTTTTTTTTTGGCTGGGAAAATGGGATTTCATGCACTGGGACTGGGATTTAGCCATTACTGGAATTGGGATATTGCTGAAAATCTCTAACTCTAACTCTCTAACTCGTACTAGTACTATAAAGCTATTTTAAATAACGTTGAATACTGAAGACTGCATGAATCCTAAATAGTGCATTCCCGGACCAAAGGGCATTGTGGGTCTCATTAATTTGAAATAAAAAGTAAATATACAGCTAGTAAATGTCAGCTAGTATATTGTTTCGGATTGAATATAGACTGAAAATAAAATAAATAAATATTATTTATTTTACTTTAGACAATATTACATGACCCAAAATGCATTTCGGTCTTGGAATGCACTATTCAGTATGTAGTATTCAGTATTCAACGTTTTTTCAAATAGCTGTACACTAAATAAATATCTAGATATCTCAGTATCCCAGCCCATCACGGGGGATGTTTTGTTTATGAATTTGTATATCTGTTTATTGGGCAAGCAATATAGTCTTAAGCATTAAGTAGGAATGACAAATGTAAAACAGGATAAGGATTTGGAATACATTTACGGCTTTTTGTTCTATATATTGCAGATCCCGTAAACGCTGTGGGTAAACAAGTCTGTAGGTGCATCCGCAGATCACAGTCAGATAGTGCGAAAGGATGTCAGAACCTTTAAGCAGGCTCGCGAATGAAGCACGTTGTCTTTGCAGTAACAACGAACCCTTGAGGTTCAGGCGTTTCCATGACCGCGAAGAAGACGAATTGTTAGGTTTGCAGTGTTTGATATGCGAGAAGGAGTACCTAAAAGAAACATTCGTCGTGCCCATAGACCGTGATGGGCACATTCTCAAGCCCGGTAGACATAGATTCTACCTTACTAAAGGCTTCCACATACCAGAGGATAGTATTCACATGGTACGCTCGGCAAAAACTAAAATAAATGTGATGCTGTTTGGCGATTACCTCAAACCTGGTGACCATATTGCATGGAAAAGATCTTGGGGTTACTGGCACCACGCCATCGTCACGGAAATGAACAACAGCAAGATTCGCGTCGTTCACTGGTACAGTAACATGGGGAAAAACCCTGGCCCTGACTGCAAAATACAAGAGCAATGGATTGATTTACAAAAACAACAAGGAATCTTATACCGCATGGATTATCCTGAAAAGATTGTCAAGGCGAACCCTACACGACTTGTTCTTGCTCGCGCTCGTTCAAGAATCGACGAACATGGCTATCATCCAATCAGAGACAACTGCGAAACTTTTGCTTCATTCTGTAAGTACGGTGTCGCGATAAGCCAACAAATTATCTGGGCATTGAAGGAACTAAAAAATGAATGTAAGAAATCTGGTGCTAAGACCTTCGCAAAAGTTGGCCTTGCAGAGCTCACTGAGCTGGCAGTCTGCCAAGAGCAGTGGCTTGGATTTAGTTTGGTAGTGGTCTTGGAAGGTATCCACACTTGTATAAATATAAGAGACATCTGGAAAGCCAGAAGAGAGGGAAGAATGACAAAAAAAGTCGCCATCGAGCAAATCATGGAAAGAGTAACTCAAGCCGTTTTCTGCGGTGGTCTAGCAGGTCTTGGAGGAATGGTACCCACGGTAGGGTTTATTGTCGGATTTTGTGGTGGCATCGTGGGAAAATGGATCGGCTCCATGACTGGGCCTCATGTTGGACAGTTTTTTGCTAGCTTGATCGAATATGATGACAGAGCGATCTGCAAAATCACGGATTTGCGATCTGGAGATCATCTGGTCCTTGAGGACGGCAGTGAAGGATCGCATCACTGCATTGCACAGTGGTACAAGGAGGATACAAATAAAATAAACGTCATCCACAACACAGAAAAAGACGGGGTAATACAAGAATGGATAGACTTTGTCCAACCTATCTATAAGGTTATATACGAAGAGAAAGACGGCCTCACTCCACATGGAATATGGTCAAAGGCAGTGTCCATGCTAGGGAAGAAACAATACGATGCCAAGATATTCAACAGCAAGCACTTTGCTCAGTTGTGTAGCAAGAAATAATCAGCCTTCTTCATGGATACTTCACAGTTTTATAGCGTTATCCAAATATGGTTCAAGGCAGTGTCCATGCTAGGGAAGAAACAATACAGTGCCAAGACATTCGACAACAAGCTCTTGGCTCAGTTGTGTAGCAAGAGATAATCAGCCTTCTTTATGGCTACTTCACAGTTTTATAGCGTTATCCAAATATGGTTCAAGGCAGTGTCCATGCTAGGGAAGAAAGAATACAATGCCAAGACATTCGACAACAAGCTCTTGGCTCAGTTGTGTAGCAAGAAATAATCAGCCTTCTTCATGGCTACTTCACAGTTTTATAGCGTTATCCAAATATGGTTCAAGGCAGTGTCCATGCTACTATAGGGAAGAAAGAATACAATGCCAAGACATTCGACAACAAGCTCTTGGCTCAGTTGTGTAGCAAGAAACAAGGATCTAACTTTAGCATTCGAAGTAACAGTAATACCTAATAACAGTAAACAGTAATTTCACGGCTAGTAAGTTTACGTATCCAAACAAACGTTGTTACGTTTTGAAGAATATATGATACGGAGTGGCTGAAGCATACAATAACCCTTGTCATAAATACATAGTATATAAGGAACATCTATTCTACCGAACAGCTTTCATACATGGATGAAAACAGATGGATCCGGAAATATTTCTACAGGAATATAATATAGTTAAATTGATAATATAATGTATAACAAGAGACCATCTAGTGAAGGACAGAGTCCCTCATGGTCTTTTGTGTATAATCATATTGATTTCATATACAGCCTTTTGCAAAAATTATGGCCGTTTCAAGTATACATACAAGTATATTAAAAGTATATCAGAAATTGTAGGATATTGGTAGATATATTAAACTGAAAAGTTGTAAGCCCCCCTACTTAAAAAAACGCTGCGCCGCCCCTGTGACTGAATGGCTTTTGGTTCATTGATAGTTAACAGTGTTATTCCCACTGAAATTCAAAGTAACCTGACCTGCCTCTGGAATTTTTTTACCACATGGAATACCGTTTTTACTCAATTTTATTCAGCTGTGTGTGAACATGCCTCGGGATCGCAAAGTCTCAGGTAAAGCACCGGCGCATAGCAATCGTTATTTCCATTTTCATTTCATATCCCTTGGCATTTTATGGTCTGTCGTTTCGCATTTTACTGATATGTAAAATACGAAACCGTCGTTTCCATTTTTCAATCTGTTTCGTTTCGTTTCGCTTCGTGGTTTGCTGTAAGCCTGTTAAAACTAATAGATGAGATCAAAGATCGTACGGAATTTGAACATCTTTAGAATTTGAACGAAAGATACTCGTTTTTAATTTTTGTTGAACAATAGTTGTTTTTTTTAGTGCACGAAGACGAATATAGTGATAGAACAAAAAGGTCTATTAAAATAATCCTCCCGATAGAACGTGAAAATACGACGGAGAGATTCGCAGCCTCAAATGCGTGACAGTAAACTTACAAATGACATGAAAATCACTCCAATTCAGTTAATTTGAAACAGCTAATTTATCGAGGAGAGCTGGAGAACTTTGTGTTATACTGATAGCAAATAAGTAATTTAAAATGGCAGCAAAATTATTGGGAAGTGGGATGGGGGGGGGGGGGGTTATTGTTTCATAATGAGTGTTTATAGTTTTATTCACACTAAGGGAAAGCAAGAGTTTTACTAAAAAAGATCGCATGAGTCATTTGCTACATCGGGCACCTTCGAGCGGAAACAAGACAAAACTCTGCTGGCTCGCACGGTGTTGTGTTCTACCTGGAGTATTTCACATGCCGGCATGCACCGGAGAGGATACCCAAGCCCGTTCAATGTTTCCCCCGATACATCAGGTGCACTGTTGACTAGAAGAAGGAGAATGCATATGCATATCACTTGGTCAGATATATGCGTGATAGTAAAACTACTGAAGACGGAGCTGTATCTGAAACACATTCAAATTCATAGTTCAGTAGACTTATTCATATCGAAGTCCAAAGATCTAGACTCTCAATATCACAAAAAAGAACGCAAGCAAGAACGCAAACATCGCATTTTTTAGTGACACTCAATAGGTACAACAAAATCATGCGTCATGCGTATTAAGTACCCTTATAACAACTGTTCGAAATTACTTCCCTCGGTTTTTGACTAAAATTTCCTACCTATTAATGAATATTTTTATTTCAATATTTGATATATAAATATTTATATTTTCTAGCTTGCCTTGCGTTACAAGAAGACCGTCTATAGATAAGTGCACATGCTACCTCGTGCTAGTAAAATCCCGTCACTACGTAAATAGTACAATATCTCTATAAAAGTCATTTGTTACATAAGCAAATACCATTTGGTGTTTCAGTGGTCTGAAAAGAGAGAATACATCAAGTCTGTGGCTCATTTTCAGTTGAATTGCCAAGGTATATGCATACAAGGTAATTCTGAGCTAATGCTTTTTAAAAGTATATGGGTAAATATAGCTGTAGGGCTCCAGCTCAGAAGACACTTCATTTTTTTTACAAACTTTTCTATGAAACTTTCTTTTTTAGGGTGGGGTAGAATGAGTTTTTTGTAATTAATAATTTCCAAGTTTTGTTTCCATAGCATGAACTGTTGTTAGGTATTCGGTCTCCGAAACGACTTAATTCCAATTTCCAGTACTTATTTCTGAAATAAGCTTAATGGAAGCGAAGGCTGTAAGCTCGAGCTCGGGATTGGTTCACCCTCAGTTGCATAAGCATAAGCATAACATTTCCATTTTCTTCTGCTTCTACTTCTGCTTATGTTCAAAAAAAAAAAAAAAAAAAAAAAAAAGAATACAGGTGTGAACTAGCTGAACAACAACAATTCTCGATGCTTATGTCAGTCTATATCGGCTTATGCTTTAATATGTCAAGTGTGAATGCAGCCTTTATGATTGCTCAGCAAGTAAGTTCACTTTAGCATCATGAAACAAAGGATATTCATTCATTTATTCTATTATTTTATTGATCTGAAAATCACACCTGAAAGTCCTCGTTATTTTATTAAAACCAAAAATCTTTATATCGAAATTAAGGTATTTTTAATTCAAATTATGTATTGAAAAATGCTAATCAGTTTTAAAACAAATCCCTGGAGGCATCGTTCGAGTACACCCTGGCGCGTTGTCACGCTTTATGCTCAAATATATTAACGTATAATTTCTCTCGCACTGCGCCAAAGGGATAAATGTATTCAGTTCAGTTACCAATAAAGATATAAATTTTAACAAATATCAATATTTTCGACAAAGCTGATTCGAAGAGTTTGTTGCAAAGAAGGAAAAATAGAATTCGCTTCTCTTAATCTTCCGGGATAAGTGATTCCTAGAATTTCTCAATATGTAGAAAGCTTTTATTATGGATTTTAAGAGAAATTATTTGAGATTAGGAACAGAATAGGCGAACCCCGAGGGGCGGGGCTGCTCGTTGGAAATGTTGAAAATGATTCCTAAAAGGTACCAAAATTCTCTTTCTCGTAGCCATAACAATCGCAAGTTTCACCCCTAAATGGTGCCAAATGACGCTAATTTTACAGCATTTTATTTAGTTTCTCTTTGAACACCCTAAAAGGTACCAAACAACGAAAATTAACCCCTAAAAGGTGGATGCATCGCCCCCTCCCTCATGGTTTCTTTTTGGAACGGATGAGCTCACTCAATCCATTGGTTTACGTCTAGCAAACCTTTAGTTCTAGCAATTGAAAGAAACTATCTTTACCATAAACAGATGACTTATTTCTCAGCGTGGAGATCTCCCAATCAAATCAGCCATATTTTCCGGCTTTTTGGCCGGCGGGTTGGGGCGGGTAAGAGGTCTTAACTGACTGAGGCGCTGACGACAAAACACTGGTAGTCTAAAACACTTACTACGCTTCTCAGTTGAGCTTGGAACGAACGAAGTTTTTTCACGAAGTTTTGTCGTTGAAAAATACATGTTGTCAGGGACAACGTCAAAAGTATTGAATCGTATCAAGAGACTCTCTTGATCGTAAAGTGTGTAGCCTCCTGCGCAGCCGCTGTGAGCTAGTGGGGGAATGACGGGAACCGGAAGCGCCTCACAGCGGCTGCGCAGGAGGCTAAAAGTGTGGGGAAAATTCACGTTAATTGCCGCCGCGGTGACGTCAGTATGCACTTTTCAACGACGAAACTTCGTGACAAAACTTCGTTCCAACCTGGAATGGCAACTGAGTAGCGTAGTGGGAGGACACTGGGTCACAAGATTGAATTTGGCCAAAATGGCCTTGCAGCTAACTAGTCCTAGCCAGCACAGGGAGCCCAAGCTTGGTCTAATGAATATCGAAAAAATGAAGAAAAAGAAAATATAACTTTTGCAATTGTTTTTTCTACAGTTTTATCCGACCTCTAAAGTTGTCTTTAATCAGTTTTCAACAGATGTCCTTCCGTAGAAAAAATCTACAGGACCGTTACTAAACATAGCTTGGGCTTCCTGTGGCCACATCGAAAGCTTTCACCTTTTTCTTTCAACTATTCTCGCCTGAAATTTTTTTCGACTTGATTTTTCGCTTCTTATTCAATGAAGAGGATACATCAACCTTTTTAAGTGCCACTTCTAGCCTTTCTTGCTAAAAATATACGTGTAGTCAATCGATACGATTTTCTACACTTTGTTCCTTTCCCTTCCGATTCACTAAACACTGTCACACCATATTTCTTAGCCAATCGAAGAGCAGTGAATATATCAGCTCAGTCAAAGACCCCAGTCTCTTCCCGTGGCGCTGGACTGTGACCTCGAACTCTAAGCTAGCGTATTTATTGCCAAATATTTGTAAGTGATCGGCTAAAAAGCTATACACAGAAGAACATCCACACGGCGCGGATCGAAAAAGAAGTGAGCTAGGAAGAAACAGAAAGATCTCCACCGGTAAAGGACCATTTGTAACGTACAAAACCAGTTTTATTTGTATTCGTTTTATAGTATTGTGCTTTTCATTGATATGATTCCTTCGATCGCTTCAGTAAGCTAATAATTTGTTTTAACCTGTCAGTTTTTTGCTCTTGATTTCGCAAAAGTAACCAGCCCCCTCCGAGTTATTTAATTTGGTGTTTTTCCGGTAAAATTTTTTCAGCGAATATCTGATATTCTGTGGAAAATCGAGTAGGATATGAGCTTATTATTTGATTTTGATTTAGTTCTCAATTATACGTACAAACTATTGTAAACACATGCTTTTAGCAAGTGTTTAATGTTTTGGGAATGGACTTTTTGTGGAAGAGGTTTCCCTAAGAGTATCAGAGTTAGAACATATTCATAAATACGTAAGTAAGTAAGTTTACAAACGAACATTCAAGCAATAACCAAACAGACTGCATTTTGAAGAGAATGTTAGTTTAAAAATATTAACTGACATACGAGAAAAATCGGATGATTCGAGTGTAACCTGAGAATGTATTGCAACACTTTACAAGAAATGAGAGGGAACTCTTGCAACCTCAAAATGTTTTTCTTTCTAATCTTTTTCTATACTGAAAATTCTAAAACTTCATTCAAAGGCTCAATAATCTTTTGATCTTTGCTGCGATTCTCAATGCTCTGTGAACTCAGTAGCTGCAAGGAATTTGCCCATTGGAATTTGGTTTTTCACTGCCACCAGTCAAAAATATAAAAGGTACTGACTGATTAGTTTTGATGGACAGCAGCGAAAAAAACAATTCCACAACAAAGCCAATTTGCAGTAATTTCCTAGAACTTATAATCAGGAAAACAAGAAAAGTTCAAAATTCTTATTTTTGTGAATCTTTAAAATTTCAGGATTATAAAGACCTTATTTTCAATACAACAATAATGGCTAAACTGAATGTTGCAAGCCCAAATGTCACTTACACTGAAGAGTACATTGAAAGCAAGTATATCTACGATACTACAGAAGTGAGGAAAGATGCCGAGAACAATTCCTTTACTGTCGTGCCGAAAGAAACATTATATACCTTTCAAACTAAACATAAAGTTCCCAAGCTTGGTTGCATGTTGGTTGGTTGGGGTGGCAACAATGGAAGTACTCTTACAGCTGCAGTTGTTGCTAACCAGAAGAATATTTCATGGCATACAAAAGAGGGTTTAAAGGTAAGACACATCCATGGCCAATAAAAAAAACAAGTAATTTTGCCCTGTCCCCTCCCCCCATGGGCTTTGGATTGGTAATAGTTTAGTAAAAATGTAAGTGTGGGGTATGTCTACCAAACTGTTGTAGTGTGTAGTGTATTTATATAAGGTATATGGTGTAGTGGTAGTGGTAGTGCACTCACCTCTCATCTCTGGGCCTTGGGAATCACTTCCAAGACTTGGTATCGCATGCACGTAGGGTTTGTTGTTTCAGGGTTCAATCTGTGAGTTAGCTGTGTCCTGACTTTGATCAGCTCAGAGCTTGTTTTGGGGTTCCATCTGTGAGTTAGCCATACCCTGACTTTGATCAGCCCAGAGGTTGTTTCAGGGTTCTATCTGTGAGTTAGCTATGCCCTGACTTTGATCAGCCCAGAGGTTGTTTCAGGGTATTGATCAAATTTGAAGGCTTTTTGGATTAACTGAAATCATCAGGATGATAATAGTTTGTCTCTTTTATCATACAGAAACCAAACTATGTTGGATCCATGACCCAAGCATCTACTGTATGCATTGGGACAGGACCAGATGGAGATGTACATGTACCATTTAAAGATCTTCTTCCTATGGTTCATCCTAATGATATAGTCTTCGATGGATGGGACATTTCATCAATGAACCTTGCTGATGCAATGGAAAGGGCCAAAGTTTTAGACTGGAATCTTCAGAAACAGCTGCGCCCATTCCTGGCCGACATGAAGCCACGCCCTTCAATCAATTGCCCTGATTTTATTGCCGCAAACCAAGCTGAAAGGGCTGATAATGTTCTAACTGGAACAAAACAAAGCATGATGGAGCAAATCAGAGCTGATATCAGGGACTTTAAAGAAACAAATAAGCTAGACAAAGTCATTGTGCTATGGACTGCCAATACAGAACGCTTCTGTGATGTTAGACCAGGTCTAAATGAAACAGCTGATGAACTTCTTGCATCAATTGCCAGAAATGAAAGTGAGGTCTCTCCTTCTACTATCTTTGCTGTGGCCACCATTTTGGAAGGGGTAAGCATTACGTCATATTTTGTCATAGTTATATAGATAACTAGATTAGGGAAAGGGGCGCCGGGAGGAAGCATGTGCCCCCCCTAAATTTTTGGTAATTGATTTTTTATTTGTTTGTGTTTTTTTACTTTTTTATTCTGGGTGCTCCCCAAATTCCTGGTTCCTTCCTAAGTCCCTGATACAGATTTTTCCTTTAAATTGGATTGCAAGTAGTATGTAGTAATTTTTTTCCTAATTTTATGTCTTCTGTTTACCTAGTGCTCGTATATCAATGGATCACCTCAGAACACCAATGTTCCTGGATTGATTGAGCTGGCTGAAAGACACAAGACCTTCCTTGCTGGAGATGACTTCAAGTCTGGTCAAACAAAGATGAAGTCTGTCTTAGTTGATTTTCTCGTCAGTGCTGGAATCAAGGTTGGTGTATTGGGACAGGACCAGATGGAGATCATATACATTTCCATCTGCTCTGCCCTAGTCCATAAAGTAGATGCTTTGGTCATAAGATGCTTGTTTTGTCCACCAAAATGCTTCAGCCAATCAGAAACATGCATGATGTCACGTCATGTAACACCTGCATAGAGCCCATTTCTTGCTGAAGACAATTTTGATTGACAGCTGTCAATAGGTATATGTATGACAATCTTAAAAATCCGTTTTTTTTTTCCAGCCTGTATCTATTGTTAGCTACAACCATCTTGGTAACAATGACGGCAGGAATCTTTCTGCGCCAAAGCAATTTCGGTCCAAGGAAATATCCAAGAGCAATGTCGTGGACGACATGGTCGAGTCTAATAGAATTTTATACGATGAAGGTGAAAAACCTGACCACTGTGTAGTGATCAAATATGTTCCTTATGTTGCCGACAGCAAGAGAGCAATGGATGAATATACCTCCGAGATCTTTATGCATGGTTTGAACACCATTGTCATGCATAACACGTGTGAGGTAGGCAAAATGTATTATCTTGTACTGATAATTATGTGAATTAAGAAGCCATAAAGAGAAAGGGGTGGATTATGCCAAGGATAAGGACTGCATATAAGGAGCTTTGTATCCCATGTCCATGTGGTGGTGCTTCATCCCCCAAGTTTACGTGGTCAGGGGGGGATAGTAGAGGTTACGTCCATCCAATGGGGTAGAATGAATCATGAGATCACGTAAAGCAAACTCATGTGAATAATTTTGTCATAATATTTATGATTTTTTTAGGACTCTCTTCTTGCTGCTCCAATCATCCTAGACCTTATCATTCTCTGTGAAATCTGTGAGAGAATCAGTTTTAAGGTTGACGGTGAAGACGAATTCCAGTCTTTCAACACTATCCTCTCAATACTGAGCTACTTGCTCAAGGCTCCACTTGTACCCAGGGATACTCCTGTGGTGAACGCCCTCTTCAAACAGCGAAGCTGCATAGAAAATATCTTCAGGTAGGTTGAAACTTTGCTTTGAATCTTTTTGCTCCCCAATAGAATGTCCTTGTAGGGATTAGATCAGCATCAGGTGCATTAAGGATGTTCATGGGGCAAAGGTGTTTCCCATGTTGTTTTCTTTAACATTTGCATGGTGAGATAAGACCATCATAGAAGTTCCATGAGCAAATAAAAAATGGGGGTCACCATTCTTGTAGACAACTCGCAAGTCTAACATGTTCCCCGTATACTGTAGACCCCTTGCAGCATGTCGGAATGCAGCTCAATTAAGAGGACAAAACAATAGCTTCCAATTCTCAGGAGATTGAAATTCTTTTGTTTTGTCCTCCATATTCAGCTGCTTTGACATCATGTGAAAGGGGTCTATTCTGCCAGCTCCTACGTGCTTTATAACTGGAGAATGGAATCACTTTAGAGCCTCTTTATTGCCCCCCTCTCCTCGGCTCCAGGCGCAATGTCATTGATATGTCTAATCATTCTTTCAGAGCTTGCATTGGACTGAAACCTCAAAACCACATGTTGCTAGAACACAAGCACAGTGTCCCTACTGTCACACACGAAAACACGGACATCAAGAATAGTTTAAAACGCAAACACGTCTCGGAAAAAGATGCCATCCTATCCAAGAAAGCCATGGCAAAAGCACACATGAATGGGTTAGCCAATGGGATGGCCAATGGAATAACTAATGGCCACATTAACGGCATCAGTCAATGCCGGTGATAGATTTGCTCAACCAATCAGTGAACAGTATTTAATATTAATTATGCAACAAATAACGCACAAACATCAAACAAATGTTGGTCAATGAGAAGGCAAAAAATCCACTGGTGGTATTTTTCCAGATAAATTTAAAACTCCCCTCAGACAAAATCAAGTGTGCAACTCTTTGAGTTTTTAACAAAGAAAACATCTTTGTGCAAATTTAGCACAAGAATTAACATTAAGGATAAATGAAAATAAGTGATCTGAGTTATTCCTTTTTTTAATTTTCCATCATAAATTGTGTTTATTGTAATTTGAAAGAAAGAATGGCATTAATTTGATTAAATTCCTCTGCCAAAAAAAAAAAAAAAAAAAAAATCTGGTTTGTAACAGAAAAAGTAGGTTTAGTCAATTTCTTGTTGTTTTGAATATATTTAAAAGCAAAAATAACTGCATTAAAACAAAGAAATGTAGTTGAAAACATAATGAAGTCGTTCAGAAGAAAACTTGATAGGCACAATTAAAGTTTTGTCAAGTTTTAAAGGACAAACGTACGTTGAAATAACAAATTGTTAATTATTTTAGATTGTTTCATTGTACAAAGTTAGCTTGTAATAAATATCTTCAAAATAGAAAAAGAAAACTTGGTTGTTTTCTGGGATGAATCAGTAAAATGCAACATGTTTGGGCTCATAATTACCTAGCGCACACCAGCCACCTGCAATTCCCAGGTCATACCACGTTCACATTGTCAAGCGTTGCAAGACATGGCGATTGTGATTGATAGATCCAATGGTGGACATTATGGATGCTATCCAACATGGCGCCTATGAGGTCGTGTAAGCCACTCATTTTTCCAGTTCCCCTCTGACATAAAGTTCTACTGTATCAATATCTTAACAATACTTTTTATGTCAACTTTAAACTCTACCCTCACGTTTTTAAAAACAATATTCTTTATATTCTTTAGATAAAAAATCATCAAATCTAAATAACCATTGATTACATTTTGTTGATTATAAATTATTGTATATTTTTATTAATTTTCCTGAAATAACTGTCATATTTTTGATAAACCTATAAATTTGATTTTGGTAAAAATACTGAACTCTGAAAACGCATTGCCAGTGCAATGATGCCAAACCATTTGCCATGAGTCAAATAGCTCATTTTATCCTGTACTATGAGCTATTACATCATGGTCTATTAGGCTGTGGGTCTATTTATTCATTCAATAATTGTGTATAATCCTTTGACCACCAGGAAAATCTAATTCTGATGGACTGCACTTTATATTAGCTCATCAATAGTCCCCTTTACAGTTCCCTGTGCCATCTTGAAAGGTAGCTTTGCCTTTGCATCGAAGGGAGTTGAATGGTGAGTTTGCAATATAATAGAGACCTTTTTTAACCTGGACAATAATTATTCATTGCAAGCTCACCATTCATCTCATGGTAGTTTGAACACAGAAGGCCCAATTGAAATTCCTAATAAAAAATGATTTTTTGAAGGCTGCCAGAAATTCACTGACTTTTGGGTTAATAGACCTCCTTGGCTTGGGTGCAATGTTGTCCCATTTCAGACCATGTGTCATTCTCTTGAGAATAAGATTCTTTCTTTGAGTTGTATCCATATTCATGTTTCTTCTCATGTGCAACCGTTAAACAATGAAATGGTACTCTTGGGAATGACATGTGGTCTGAAATGGGACAACATTGAGGTCTATTGCAAACATTCACTGACCAAGATCAAAATTCTGTGATCTTGAAAAAATTAGAATTTACTGACTTTTCCCTGATTATGGGAATTCTGTTTATAATCTTTCTGATAGAGCTTTATAATAATTATTAATGTGAAACCAAAAGATATCCAAAGACTACAATCCCTAACATAATGAACATCATCATGCTCATTAGGTGTGATACCAACTGGCAGTGTACCATTCGCTTGGTTGCAGGTACAAATGCCGCAATCTGCCAGTTCCAATACTTCTTGAAATTACTCAAGGGACAAAAACATCTACATTTGAAATTCCTGCTCGGGAATTTGTTTGGTCTTGACTCGAGCTCGCAGGGATGACAGAGTCGGCCATACATATCCCGTATTCCTGGTAAAACTCTTGCTCTGTTTCGGTTTAAAAATCTTTTCTCTCTGGCCTTTTTCCATGGTGGTAGATGTTCAGAATTATAATGATCAAACTCATCATTATCTTTCGAGATTGAGTTACTTGCTCCGACATGCCAAATACGGCTGATTGTTGGTGCAACAATTTGGACCGTCTCATTGCGGTCGTAAAATAACAACAGCCCTAGTGCTATTGGCCAGTCTTTTTCAGTGTACGCAGCTGCTTCCTTCTCAATAGTTTTTATGTAATTCCATGTTGTTACATTAAAAGCATAGCATATACTTTCAACTACTGGTACTTGACTAACAACAAAAGTGTCCGGTTGATGCTCAACCAGATTTTCACTGCCCATTCCCTGTAAAGTACTAAATAGTGTCTCTGGAACAGTGTTTTTCACTCTTAAAGCATACCACATCACTTCCATGAAGTCCGGAGATAAAATAGCATCATCTTCAATAAAGAATACATCACCTTTGTATGTCTCATTGCTTTTAAGCTGAAAAGTGTCTGGAAGAAAAACAAGAGATTTTATTATAAATTAGCCATTTATCTAAACTTCCAGAATAATCACTTTTTCTTTTTTAAGATATTATCCCTTTGGAAACAATTACAAATAAAAAATATCTTAAAAATATCTGAGTAGAAGGTGCCTTTGCTATAAAAATATCTGCAAATGATTAGACCTTCGCCATGGCTTCAATGACCACATAAAATGGCGGCCCTGTTTCATTCAAAAATCAGCAATAAACATAGAGGACAATATGTGCTAAATAAAGACGTCAATAATAATTATTATTTGTCAAAGATGAAGAGTGACATATAGTGTAAATAATATATATGAAATGAAATAGCTCATTTTCATATGGTTGTTTGAAAAGTTTAATTTCATTTCATATACTTATTATTTTTTGATCTAAAATGGGAAAATAATGATTAGTATTTCCAACATTGTCATTAAATCCCCTGAAGCAAAAGCAGAATGTTTTAGTAGTTATTCATAGTAAAAAAAAAAGCACAGAAAAACTGACTGAAATTAGGTTAAAATTTTTAAAAAAATACAAAATGAAACTGCTATAGTACCAGAGGAACCTACCAGAGAGGTGTTAAAATCAACATTTGAAACATACATTACAATCTTATATGACTATCAATGAAATACCTATATTTCTTTATTTAAAAAAAATGCTATTTTTACATGCGAAAATAACGTTATTTTCACATATGAAAATATCGTCACTATGGTTACATACTTCTCATAGCAGAAAAAAGCTCCAAAAGCTTTCTTTTCTTTTTCATTGATAATCATATGATAAACAGAATATTACATGGGCGCTTCTCATGTTGAAAATCTCTTACTCTTGAAAGATCTTTTCAACACTCGAAGATAAAATTTGTATCACTGCATGCCCATGTAATATCCTCTATATTATTATGCTTCAAATGAGACAATTCGCAATTACTTCCTATACAATTCACAGAGAGGATAATTTGAATCCAAAGGTGTAAAAATTTTTTTATGCCCGTTGAATGAAAATAATCATATACTTTATAGTTTATGGACTTTGCTACCATAGCTACTTGAAACCAAGAATGGAATCTCAGATGACATTAACTTGAATGAAATTGATTCTACCAAAGAATTAATTACTCAATCATGTAAGACACAATTTTTTACCAAAGTCTTTCTCTCTTGGTTCATGGAATTGAAAAAATTTATCAACTTATGATACTTAACTTACTTAATTGAGTGAGTAATGTGATCGTCCGGGTGAGTGTAGTCTTGAGAAAGACTGTTGTTGGTAGAGACTGACGTTTCGACTTACTTAAGGTGACTGACTACTTTTGAACCTTTCAATTTGAGCCCACGATATGCGCATGCATAAAAATCGCTTATAACTGCATAACAACCTTCAAAGTTTCATTGAGGAACCATACACGTTTTGAACTTCGACAGGGAAAAAATCTGAATCTTGCACAGGACTCTATATATTATTTTTAATTTCCTAAAACAACAGGTAAAAATAATCTTTTGAGAAAGTTTGAAAAAAACATAATCATTTGAACTCATCAAAAAAGCGTTTTATGGGTTTTTGTTGTAGTCGTTTGAGGATGATTCTTGGTTTATTGAGTTAACAAGATGCAGAACTTCAGCTTATTTTTAAAACCTTCTTCAAATATTTTTAGTTTATCTTCGACAATTATGTTTAAAATAGATGTCCTGAGAATATTGCTTCCAGAGCTTTCTAAATTTTTGAGTTTTGAATTTTTGTGTGCAAAGCTTGATTTCCGCCATTTTTCTTTCGAAAACTTATCAAGATGGTTATATTCAAAATTCAATATCTTGAAAACGAGCTTGGGACACCCCATTTTTCATTTTTGGAATCAGTGTTAAATTCCATGTAAAATACCTTTCTAAGAACATTTTGTAATTATTCCTTGCTAAAGTAGTCAGTCACCTTAACTTAAGGCTCTCTGCACCAGGAGGTGCCTGAGGCTATAGATTCCTTTTATTTGATGTCAAAGCAGCTCAATTTGGAAGACAAAAAAAAAGAATTTCAATCTCCTAAGGATTGGAACCTATTGTTTTGTTTTCCAAATTGAGCTACACTCCAACGTGCTACAAGGGGTCTATCATTAACCTTATTTGATTTCAATCGAGAATACTATTTGTGTTACCATGGCAACACAGCTGGTATAACATTTTACCGGTACATGACAAGTGTATGTAAAACAAAACATAATTTGTCAGGTTAATTAAAATTTTGATAATAATATAAACATTGAATTATTAATGAATGTAAAAATAATTAAAATATCCACATATGAATATAAAGATGATTGTATTTTATTCTGAAAATAAATTATTTATATTATGGGAGTCACTAAGTCTTGTTCATAAAACTAAACCCTTCAAGAATTTTCATTAACATATGAAATTCAACATCTGAACTGCGCCTAAAAAGGGAACTAAACACTGTCTGAAAAAGATTGTAACAGTCACTATACTTAAAGTAAAGTAAAGTTCCTATATTTAACGGCAGTAGTTCCTTCAGTTGAAATTCAACTGCTAATAATCAATGGAAACCGACGGTGGTCAATTTTACCCCCTCTCTCCATCAGTGCTCTGTCTTATGAATATTCAAAGCTGAAGCTACATGGATTAACAAGAAGTTGAAACAGACGTGGAGATCCTGAGGATCGAACCATGGACCTTTAGCTCCAAAGGTTGTGCACTAATTAACTGAGATATGCCTGCTCTTAAAAGTCATTGAGCTTTCTTACATTTTCCTGAAAAAAGCAGCAATCTCTTCTAAATCTCAGAAGACAGTATAAGAGTGTATGCCTGGTAAATGTGTATTAACTAATAATAAGATTTTTAAAAAACCCTTATACTACCATGATCACTCCCTGGGGCTCTTCAATGAGGTTCGCTCCACACACACTACCCAGTTCTTTGCCAGAGTATGTTGTGAAGCAATTAAATTATGCGTGTTACTTGTTTAGAGAGCCAGATTCAAGCCCGATTCAATTTGAAAAATCGGGCCGACATGAGAAAATCTTTGGTAGTGCAACAGATTTTGTGAATTGGAAGGATTCAATTTTTTCACATTGCATGGGCTTGAGTTGGGCTCCAAACTACACTCATGATTTGGTTCTTCATGGTGTTGGGACAATATTGCAGCAAATTGCAATGTGTATTTCCTGCTTAACAGACAACTCCAAATACAGAATATTTTGGCCTTTGTTCATCATATTTACAATGTTCTAAACCCGTAACTATTCGAATGACGAAAGCTGAGAACCCAGACTTTTAAGTGTTTTATATTGCTTTCAAACTACAACAAACAACATATTTTGCACCTTCCATTGCCTATACATGTAAAGTCTCCCTTGCAGCCGTTTTTAGTGTTGGTCTCAAATCCATTCGAAATCGAGGCCGACACTAAGAACGGCTGCAAAGGAGACTATTGCCTATAGTGCCTTTAATGCTTCTGACTAGCACAGCTCCTGATGCAGCAGTGAGTGGTTCATGCCTACACTAGTACTGGGCACCTGGTTTAATTGACCGAAGCCAAAAATCCAGGCACAGGACATTGTCCAGGTCACATAAAGATAAAAACAGCCAACCGTGACATTTTGATAGATAAGTAAGATATATATGTTGTTTCTTACCTTTTTCTTCAAAAACTTTAGTCATAACTCTCCACCAATGTGCCTTCAATACATGAGGGTTCCTTTCCTCCTTGTCATTGCCAAACGTCCACACAAGCTTCCGACAAAAGGTTATTTTTGCAAGTACTTTATACGTTTCATTGATCTCATCCATTGTAGAATGTTTAGTTTGGTGTAAAATAAAAAGACAAGGGGATGTGGGTTGAACATTGCCAGAGGAAGCCATAGACTTCAAGGTCTTTTCTAAATACCGAGGTCTATAGGAACTGAATACTACAATGGGTAAAAACGGAGGCTCGAAATTTTCCGGCAGATTAACTTCAAACGTCTCAGGCCATCGATTATTAGTTTGACGGAACAAAACAGGCAGTGCAAGCCAGATTTGAATCAAGACAACGACAGTAAAAATAACGGTCTTCTTGAAGGACCGAATCCTGCACAAGCTCCTGATTAAGAAAGCCCAGTTCATCTCGAACAAAACACCACGAATCCACCTTGATAATTAAAGATCCAAATCACCACAGAGACTGATAATCTCGCTGTCTCACTCTGTGATTAAAATGTAAATTCAATTTTGTAATGGTTGTATTTGATTTTTATAGCTGGGTTATAAGCTTAAAATGTGACGTGTCCATAATATAAATGGCGCTGTTTACGTCCAATGTTTTCCTTCTTGAGTTAATTAAATGCCAAGTAAGACGTACATACTAAATCCTGCCTTTCTAGACGCAGAAGACATCAGGGTTTCAAATACATTCGTAGAATTTTTCTTCTAAAATTCTGTTTCTTTCCCTCGTGTGTGTCAGCATTTCACTCAGTGAAATTTGATTCACCAGGTACCAGACTCTACTACCACAGGTATCCCAAGCAACCGTTTTCTTACCGAGAGGGCTGGTCTGAATGAGGTTTATTGACAACTGACAAATGTCTTAAAATTTAACTGACAACTGACAGAAAGACTGAAATTTAGCTGACAACTGAAAAAAGGCCTGAAATCTAACTGACAAATGACAAATGAGCAAAATTATAACTGATACATTTATACCCCCTTGTCCTTACAACTTTGCACAAAAAATAGCACCCCGGCCCCTCAAAAGATGTGCACAAATTTTAATGACCCTCTATGAATTTGCATGAACAAATGACCCTCCTCCCATTTGCACGAGTCCCCCCTCCCTCCCTCTAATTAATGACCGGTCCTTAATATCTATGTCTACTCTATTCTCCAAACTACAGCTCATTCCCTAGCCTCCTACGCAGACGCTCTTAGGGTCGTCACGCAATACAGAAACGTTGCGTGACGAAGTGACGACCCTAAGAACGTCTGCAAAGGAGGCTACTTTCCCGGGAGCTCGTTTTCCTTTTACCATAAGCACGACTCTAAATAATGAGAGTGCCATCTTCGACAATATCCTCAGTATAGATTCTACAAGAGGTGAGCTGTTCAGTGACCCCCAAAAATTATATAGTTCGAGTGATACGTCTTGAAGTTATAAACGTTTTTTCTTGTCGAACGGCTAACACGTAAGTATACTTATACACGTGAGTCGATTTAAGCACCTGTGATGATAAATGTGTCGTGACCGGCTTCCTAACTTCAGAACCGGTTTCTCGGCTATAGGACTCTTTATCAGGGTCTTGCATGAGTGTTAGGGAGCCTTGTGATATCCGGTATATACACCATAACCACTAAAAGGGATCAAACTCATTGCAAGTTGAACTGAGGTGATATTGAAGAGGAGATGTAAAAAACAAAACAAAACAAAAATATAGACTAGTTAACACAAACCAATCAATTGAAAGAAACATTGCACGGGAGTTTCTAATAAATTATTAAGACCGGGGAAAAATTTCCCCTAACATAACTGAGCTGAGCGACATTCAATTTTATAACCAATCACAGCCGGCCCTGTGTTCAAGCACTTATTTCTACCTAAAAACTACTGACTATTAAATCAATACATTTTAAGTCTCAGAAAAGTCCAAAACTCTTAATATGGGTGATATTTCATCTGTGATTTAGCAAAAAAACCACTCGAGAAATGATTTCAAAACATTGAATGAAGGGCAGCAGGTTTTGATCAACAATGCTTTGCGCGATCATCCGTTCTCTAAGCTGGAGACGCATGGCGTGATTAGATCCTTCCCGTTCCTCCCTATTGAACTAACTGAGTATGCTAATCAATGTGGGACTCTTAAATAATTGACAACGCAAAAAAAATTCCTGAATACGCGACATTCTGCAGAAAACAAACTTTAATTGAAAGTGATGCAAAATTAACACCAGATACCACACTCTACTATGTATCGATTAAACTAATCTATGTATTGAGAAGGAGACACTTATATTCCTAATTCACAAATTACTCTCATGCGTCATTCTTATAAATGAAAAAAACCAAAGTAGTTTTCGAGTAAAAATCGTTAATATTGTAAAACTTGACTTGCCTAATTATTAAGATCAAATATTTCAATGTTATTTGGGAACATTCACTTCAGTGCTGTAAAATTCCAAAAACTCAGGGAATGATATCTTGCCATCACCGTCCTTGTCAAGTTTTTTCTGTGCACTTTCAATGGATCCTTCGTATCCGACGGCTTGCAAGAGTTGCTTGAGTTCATCCGGCTCAATTGTTCCACTACCATCTTCGTCAAACTTCTTGAAGCATTCCACGGCTTTTCTTAGTTGGCCATATTTTGAGGAGTTGTCCACACTTTTGAGAACGTCCTTTTTATTTCTCAAAAACTGCAAGAACTCTTCGAAGGATACATCTCCGCTTCCGTCTTTATCTACCACCATCATCACAGTTTCGGCTTGCTTTGCATCCATTCCCAAGTCTTGCTGAAGTAGAATCATCAACTCATCTTTCTGCAAGCTCCCACTGCCATCCGTGTCGTACTTTGTAAAGATACTTTTAACAACAACTTCTGGTACTTCTTCGGAAAAATAGCATCCTCCATGTGACATCTTTGCAGGCTTAGTTGAACGAGACTTCAAAAATTCCTCCTCCTCTTGGCGACCTGTTTAACTATTAACTGTACGCAGTGCATCTAGTGTGAAAACATCTTGAAACTTGTTTTAAAGATTTGCATTTTTGCATTGTGTGTTGTGATTGGACGATAAATTATTAATTACAATTAACTCTTTGACAGGGTTCAGAAATTGAAACCCAAGCTTCAGCGTCATATGATAGTGATAATACTGAGTAGAACTGAATCGACTTTCAATTCCTTCACTGATATAATTATGCAGTTTTTGCCTATCAGTAATTACACTAGTTATCATTATTAGGATTGCTTGTATTACTCGGTTAAGATCAGCAGCTGTAACCTCTTGTAACTACTGACTTTGCTCATGAATTATCCACAAAAGATCTTATCCAATCATGCAAATCTTCTTTTAAAATAAATATTTACACGCTGATATTATTTTAAAACTTGGAAGCAGTTCCAGTTCTCTTCAGTTCCAGAAATAATAATAATTGAACACTTTTCAAATAATGAGAGAATTCACCACTTGTTTTCTGTGAAGTTTCTTAAAAAAAAATCATGGAATTTTCATCTTATTTTATCTTCATCATTTCATTCGGTCATTCATATTTAAAATATGGTTTGGTATAGACAAATTTTGCGTAATATGTTCTGTAGTACGTTAAATTTCTGGCTGATTTAAAAAAAAATATGTTTAACTGATACCGAAAATCCCGCTGTTGTGGCACGCAAACGTGTCGTGATACGAGTTCTATTCTGTGTTGTGTGGAAGTTGCCCCTCCTTTTTTACACAGTGCAGAAGTCTACGATTTGAAATTCTAATTAGATACGTGACTAAATCGTTCTGGATCGATCGATTCTCTCTGGTTTATTATTTATGGCTCTTGGATTTTTTTATCCACACTATTTTTTGACTGAGACACGGGAAGAGACATTCCAGCCTTGTAAAGACTAATTCTTTTTTTTATAAATGTAGGAAGAGATTTTGTTCAGAGAAGAGCCTAAATACGGCTTAAAAACAGTCGTATTAGAGTCTTTGTCGAGTCTTTCCGCCCCACTCCCCCTCATGAAAAATAGATAGAAATGTAAAGGTAAGTTCTATTCTAAAGAAACCCAACAATAATATTCAAAGCATTATATTGTTCTTAGGAAGACGTCGGGGGAAAATATCATTGATCTTGATGTCGGACATGTAGCATATGTACTTTCGATGCTCCACCAGCTAAACTACGAGATCATAAAAGGAAAATGTTTGCTTTCGTTCGGATTATTGTCAGTGCCAAGTTCTCGTCCCCACCTGACACAGGAGCGAGACTGGTATGACCTAGGCAGGGGGCAGCTACAACCGCTTTGCTTGTGGTCGCTTTAGTTGTCGTGATTATTTCAGTTTACTTCAGTGCTGTAACTAGCTCGTGCCAAGCTGGTCAAAGCAGTACTCAAAAGGCAAACGTTTGCTTTCAATTTGTTGTTATTCACAAGCAGGACTCGCAGTTTCCTGGCTTTGATTGGTTCGTTGAAAGAAGACTGAAACTGACTTACCATTCGTCCAATACGCTGCTTTCTTACGACCCACAAAGCATTTCGATTTGGCTCATTTGCGTCAAATTTGAGGGGCACTTTGCATAAACACAATAGTTTTCACGTGCAGCGAAAAGTGCCCGAACTAATCATTGAAAAATATGCATCGCAAAAAAAAAATAAGTATAAAAAAATAAAAAAAAGGCAAAGATGAGTATTTTTGGAAAGTTTGATGGCTATCAACAAAATTCCAATAAAGTTATTTGGAATCAAAATGACAGAGATTTGTTAGCCTAGTCAACTGATGAGTGGCTGGTAGTGGTGGCTGGCCTTGTTCTGGCGTTTTTCACATTTTTAAGTTCTCATAACTTCTCAAGAAAATAATATTTTCTACCTCAAACTTTCAAAATTGGTTAAGATCATTCTAATCTATATTTTTGATGCATTACCAGTATCCTAACCGTTCGTCCAAGAAATTGTAAATTTTTTAAATTCTGGGCTACCTGTGCGGCTGATCGGCACTGCGTACAGTGGTGGATTTAGGGGCTGGTAATAGGGAGCCCGCCCCCACCCCTTGCTTGGAATTTTTTGGCTTGTGTAGCAAAGGTGCATCCACTTTAAAATTTTGTGACACCCCCTCCCCCCCTAAATCCGCCCCAGTACAACCGCTGACCTGATTGTTATGATAGAACTTACAGAACGGCGAGAACGGCACTCAAAACCGGTATTTGACCATGGTGATCATGGGGAATCAAGCTACCAATAATTAGGTCTCACCATGACACAGGGGATTTGGCAAGAAAACGTATCTCCCAAATTCTTTATTGAAAAAACAAACAAACACACACACGTTACCTTAGTCTGTATTTTCATTGTCTATCGCATTGTTTTTAATAAAACAAATGTTCATTCGTACAGCAAGGGCCAAGGAATTAATGATTGAAGTGTTCAGCTTTGAGATACAGTAGGTAGTCAGTTTATCTATAACTGAGGTAACCAGTTCAACCATTGCAAAAATTCAGGGAACGAGACCTTGTTATTACCATCTTTATCCAGAACTTTCAATGCCTCTTCAACAGATCCAGTATATCCAACGGATTTCAACAGCTCTTTCAACTCGTTTGGTTCAATGGTTCCACTAGCATCTTTATCATACGTCTTAAAAAGGTCTACGGCCTTCCTGATGTAGTAATACCTGGTCGAGTTGTCTACGTTGTTCAGCCCTTCTCCTTCTCTCAGCCACTGGAAGAACTCCTCAAACGAAATAGCTCCACTTCCATCTTTATCAACCATCATCATCACCGCTTCAGCTTGCTTGGAATCCATTCCAAGGTCGTCTTTCAGGAGTGTCATCAATTCGCGTTTTTGTAAGCGTCCGCTGTCATCGGTGTCGTATTTTCGAAACAAACTTTGGACGACTATTTTAGGCACGCTTCCTGAGAAATAGCTTTTACCGCCTGAAGCCATTATTTGGCGAAAAGTTTGAAAAGTTTTTCAACTGGTTATTTTAGTTATGGTAGATTGATCAGTTGGCGGCGACCTCGGCTTGTGCGTGACAGCTGTTTATTGTTTCAATGTCAAGTGTTGTGTGACGTACTTGCATGACTGAAAAAAATGTGTTGTTCAAAGCACAGGAAGCCCAAGCAGCTTGTACACGAATTAAATACCCTGCAACAACTGTTTGGGATGCAGAAAGCTTTTTCAGAACGACGCAATAACAATAGAAGAACAATAAAGAGTTAGTGTGTACATATCATTTGTGGGGCATTCTAAAGTTATGTAAAGTTGTGCCATAAAAGATCGTCTTCGAGATCATAAAAACTAAACGCAGCCAAAGTTATATTTTTGCATGGGCTGCCTGTGCCTGGTGCCATAATACGTGCGGGCTCAATAAGGATTCCAAAATGGCGGACGAAGACGATGTTTCGAAGCTCGAAGAAAAGATTGCCCAGAAAACACGAGAATTAGAAATTTTGAAAAGTGCATTGAGAGAAAAAGTAAGTCATTGGTTCGTAAATGGCGTGACGACGTCAGACATCTTTGCTTTCTTCTTAATTCCTTTTATATTTGACAATTTTTTTTGAGTAGAAGTGTAAAGAAACAGAACATGAACGTTTGAACGAGTCTACATACAGTAAAGATAGGCTTGCAAACGGCGAGATTGCACGTTATAGCAGGCAGCTTATCTTACCAGAGATAGGTGTGCAAGGTAAGAAAAGGAGAGTTTTGTAGTTGTTGTTATCTGTCGATCCAGTTAAATAAAGTGTACATCAACCAACTCTACTACTCGTAAGCTTAGATTAAGATAAGGGACTGTTCGTTTATTTCATCGCAGGGGGGACTGGTGGTTTTTGTTTAATGTCAATGTTTTTAAAAATTACCCCCCTCTCAAAAGCTTTTGTATGATTTTTACCCCCTCCTCTAAAACATAACATTTGAATTTTTACCCCCACCCCCTCCAAAATATCAAATTTTACCCCCCCCTAAAAAACGTTTTTTGAAAATTTGACCCCCACCCAAAAACCACCAACCCCCCCTTATGATGTAATAAACGAACAGTCCCTAATAAATTTGGAATCATATAGCTTGTACATAATTCTTGTAAATAAATCCACCACTCGTTTGGCATTGCGATCAGGGAAGCACGCACATCCCATGATCACCCGAACGGAACGATTTGCTAACTTCGTTACTGTAACTTTAGTACCAGCCGTAGCTTATGTGTCCCTTTGTGTCTGATTATATTGTATATTATATGATTATCTTGCATTATCCATATTGTATCAGCCAGAAATTCAGTTTTCTCTAACTGCAAGTGGCCGAAATAAACCGTATTATTATTATTATTATTATTATTATTATTATTATTATTATTATTATTATTATGTATAGTTATTATTGTATGTGATGTATCATAATTTTTTGATTTTATTTTCAAAGAATAATTTCGTTGTCTTTATCATCATCATTTTATCCTGATCAGTATCATCATCATCATCATCATCATCATCATCATCATCATCATCATCATCATCATCATCATCATCATCATCATCATCATCATCATCATCATCATCATCATCATCATCATCATCATCATGATGCTTGTCATTGTCATTGCAGGCCAGATAAAGCTAAGGAATTCATCTGTGTTGATAGTTGGCACAGGGGGACTTGGATGTCCTGCTGCATTGTATCTAGCAGCTGCTGGAGTAGGTAGGATTATATAATGATCTAGTCACGTCACACGACTAGAATAGTGCTTGGTTTCACTTGACGTCATTTCCTGTCTCATGCGGAATGTTCATCAGCTGAATCAGTTCAGTGTTCAGGAATAATAGTTCCAAATTGAGGTTGGAGTTACTACACGTCTCCATTTGACATTTAATTCTCTACCAATGATGTCACATGTGGTACTTATCCAATCAGGTGGCATGTAGTACTTGTCCAATCATGTCCAATCATGTACCATATTGTACTTGTCCAATTATGTGGCATCTTATTAAGTCATCCATCCAATCATGTGACATTTACTAGTTACCCAATCATGTGGCATGTACTACACCATCCAATCAGTAAATAGAAAGTCACCCAATCATGTCCTTAGATTAACTATGACACACTCAAACCACCTTGTATTCCAGGTTGTATTGGATTGGTTGATTATGATGATGTAGACCTTAGTAACCTCCATCGACAAGTTCTTCATTCAGAAACAAGGGTCAACACTCCAAAGGTTTTTTCTGGGAAGCAAGCATTAAATCAGTGAGTATTTTGGTTTTAAAAACTTTTTTTTGGTTGGTTTTAAAAACTTACCTAAAAATGTCAGTGACTGAAACTGGAAAAATATCTGATTTTTTAAGCAAATAGTTTTGAATTTTTCTTGAGTTTATGAAACTGCTAACTTTTCCTAACTGCTTCTAGGCTGATTCCATAAGTCAGTCCCAGTTCGCTCTCCATCGGGTATTTTTCCTGCTCACTAGTTGAGTGACCACCTACGAATGAGTGAAAACTATGACTTATGAAATCATTCTAAACTGCTTCTTGTTTTTGCAGGTTTAACTCAAAAGTGAATGTAATTCCCCACAATATTCAGCTAAGCAGCTTAAATGCACTGGAAATTATCTCTAAATATGATGTTGTTGTTGATGCTTCAGATAATGTTGCAACAAGGTATTCTTTATAAATTATTTATGATGTGCATATCCTGTCATGTGGTAGCTTTGAAGAAGCAAAACTCAGACTCTGCATCACATATGAGTAGAGTTTGGTCTCTCACTTGATAATGATTCAAGGGGTTTTTACTCTGGGTTTTCCGGTATTCCTCCCTCCGCAAAACATAACATGCTAAGTTTCCAATGATCTGTGAGTTAGACATGTCCTGATCAGCCCAGAGGCTGTTTCAAGGTATCAATACAATTTGAAGGTTTGAAGAAACCACAAGAGTAAAGAATCTATCTAAGAGAAGTTGTTCTTGATTTATTGTTTTTTAGGTATCTTCTTAATGATGCATGTGTTATTTCTAAGAAACCTCTTGTTTCTGGTAGTGCTTTGAGATTTGAAGGGCAGGTTAGTAAAAATGTACTTATTAGAAGTTAGTTAGTAAGTTGGTCAAGTGTTGGCCCGTGGTTGGTCAACAGTCAGTTGATTGTTTCTGGGCCACATGTGTCAGCAGTTCATAAAGTACATGATTACCAATTTCTTTGAGACAAAAATCCAAATGCCTCAAATTCTAGTAAGGTTTATACAAGTTTATTTGATCTTCCTTTTTGTTTTTTTCAGCTAACAGTTTACAACCATGAAGATGGACCATGCTATAGGTGTCTGTTCCCCACCCCTCCCCCTCCAGAGACAGTTGGAAATTGTTCAGATAATGGTGTACTTGGTGCAGGTTAGTCAGTCTTTTCATGAAAGTGGACCACAAGTGTCTGTTGCCCTTCCAGAAACAGTTGGTGTATTATATGCATTTTTTTTTTCAGTGCCTGGAGTTATAGGAACCCTACAAGCTATTGAAGTGATTAAAATCATTTGTGGACTAAAATGTATCCTTGAATATTCCATATTCCACTTCTGGAAATGACAGTAATAAATTTTATTGTGACATTAGAAATATTGTCCCTGCGCATGGTTCCTTTTCAAATCCTTGCTATATGCCTGGGATTTCCCTGTAATGTAGATAGTGGCAGTATGTATAGTTGTGGACATCTCTTGAACAAATCAAAACATATGAGATGACTGCTCCACAAGTCAGAATGCTTGGATATGGCATGACTCCGTACAACTTTCATAGACTTGTCATTAATCACAGAAACTGTGTACACTATTTGTGCGTGTAACTTCAGTTGGTAAACCTTGTATATACATTCCCTTAACAAAACAAACAGCATCTTTTGCACAGAAAATGCTGGTATTTGATGCTCTAGAGGGCAGGTTTCTTCAAGTAAAGCTGAGACCTAAGAAACCTACTTGCTGTGTGTGTGGCGAGGAGCCAACAATAAACAAGTTGGTGGACTACGAGGAGTTCTGTGGGGCATCAGCCACTGACAAGGTTAGCCTTGAATCATCTGCGAGGAACCGGAGTCATTCATTTGCAAGGCCGTAGTCACCAGTACGGTTGATCCAGTTAATCCAGGACCACTTTTTACCATGAGAACCATTTTTCTCCCTTGTAAAAAATATTTATTACCAGAGAAAACCAGAACACTTTTTTTAAGACTGGACCACTATACAAATGGGGCAAATATGGCCCTGATTTGGGTGTTGTCCAGGAAGGGGTTTTACCTGGTTTTCTTATTGTAGCTTTTGTGTTTTCAGACTAAAACATTAGATATCCTAAAAAGTACAAGCAGAGTAACAGCAAAGGTACAACTAATGTCTAACTAATGTGTGGAATTACAATAATTATTATATTATTTACTTTCACGTGAATAATTATTATAGTATTAACCTTACTGTTGACTTATTGTTGGATGTGTTACAGGAATACAAAGATATACTAGAAAGTGATACTCCACATATTCTATTAGATGTAAGAGAACCAGTTGAACTGGAAATATGCTGTCTACCTAACGCATACAGTATCCTTTGGACATGATGATGATCGTAAATACAGCTATCCTCATCCCCTTCCAGCCAACCATGTCATTCACCTTAATATCCCCCCTCTCTTTTCATAGCCCTGTTTAGTGTACAGTCCTGTCCTCTGCCCAACACTGGTGCAGGGAGTGGGCACAGGAGGGCATGTGCCCCCCCCCCCCATTTTTTTTTTCTTTTTGGTAATTGATTAAGTGTTTGTTTCTTTGTTTGCTTTTTACTTTTTTTTTAATTTTTTAATTCTGGTTGCCCCTCCTGAATTTTGTTTTTATTCTAGGTGCTCCCCCCAGATCCTCGGTTCTCACTTTTATATCAAGCACTCCACCTCTCAACCACTGTGCCTTTCACCTTATTATCCCCATGTCTTTCCATAGCCCTGTTGGTGTATTACCTGGACAATCCCCATTTCCTGTCCAGCCCACTCCCTGCCCTCTTTGACAACTTCAAAAACATCTGACTGGCCTGCAGTCCTACAGACAAGTGTATTATTAAAATGAGGAGGGGAGGGGGTTGGTCACACAAATTCTTTAACTAGCATTTAGATGTACCTCTTCGTCAACTGTCTGCAGAAGACACTTTGGATACACTACATGAGAAGATTATGAGTGAGTCATATGACCAGGATCCTATCCAAGGTAGGTGAAAATTGTCAGTATCCGATAGTCTTAGAATAATAATTCAAGGTGGCAGCCGTATCAGTAAGGTATACTTCAATCCTAGAGCTCTAGTATTCTTCAGAATCTCTGTTTTTTTTACTTCTTTTTGAGTTTTGAGTGTTTTTTTGCATATTTTGTTGTAGTTTTTTTTTTAAATGTCGTGTTATCTTCCTGATTCTTAGTCTTCGTGGTATGCAAACAAGGCAATGATTCTCAAAAAGCTGTCAAAGTATTGCAGAAAAGCATCAAGACCCAAACTCCAGAAGAATCAAGCACTTCAACCAGTTCTCACCATAAAGGACATAAAAAGATTGATTTGAATCAAAGAATAAGAATCAAGGATATCAAAGGGGGACTTTTAGCCTGGGCCAAGCAGGTTGATGACGACTTCCCTGTGTACTGAAGCTGGCCGTAATGGATAAGATTATTGGGAACTTTTTTGAAATATTATTTATCATGAAAGGGACAGCTACGGTATGTTTGAACAACATGCTAGTATGAAAGCCCAAAAAAAGTTTGAAAACTTTGTGGGAAAACAAGGACAAGGACAAAGGAAATAGAAAAGAAATGGGAAGAAAAGGACAAATGCAATTGTTTGTAAACAAACAACTATTGAAAAAGTGTCTAGTAAAACATTTTCTGAAATTTAGGGCCAGAAATAAGACCTTGTCTTTATCTGTATCAATAACCCTAAATAATTTATAAAGATTTATTGCTATTATTATTATTATTGTTGTTGTTGTTGTACGGTTTACGACGTGAAACTCTATATTTGTTGTTTATTTTATTAATTTGAATGAATCTTTTTATAATTTCTTCATATAAGCCCCACATGATAGTATCTAAAGAGAGGAGATGCAGTGAATAAGAAAGGGGCTTCAATAGTATTTATCATGCTGACACGATAACACTAGAGTTTGAGTTGTACTTGTACACGGAAAGAAAACTCTAAGTATAGACACAGTACCACAGAATTACAAGTACGATACATAAAAACATGTACATATTTGGCCATTACATTTATTTCTGTACCCCTGTCCTCCACTCCCTACCCCTAAGTTCCCAAACACTATCATCCCTAACTGACGATCTTGAAAAATGGGATGCCGATGGAAATCCCAGGGGTACAGAATAAAAATGCCATGGCCCAATAAGACAATGGTGACTGAGGGAAAGATGGAAAAAAGCTTAATACAGTAAGCAGTTCATTTACGTACACAGAATAATGAACTGCTAAGCATTTTTTCGGGTGAAAAGTTCATATCTACAGCCTGTAGTCGTTTTAGTAAGGATTCTGAAGAAGTTTCGAGGATTAGATTAAAATCTTGACAGTTCATTCATCTGTCGTGTATGATTATACAGTATTTCCAGAATTATTAAGGAGTCTAGTTGAGAAGCTGTTTTGTCAGCTTTGAGGGGGATTCGTAGTAGGTCTATTACCAGATACTCTTCTGTAAGCATCTATTGAAACAAAAACAAAAGGTGCACTGTTAGAAGATTAGAAGATCAGAAGATGTTGAAGATAAGACAGCAGCTCTTACTTTTACATTTCATACTCAAAAATAAGGATCAAACCGATCCTCAAAAATAAAAACTTATTCTCTTAAACATAGCCTGCAAAGTGGCCCTCCAGTGTTGGGGAGAAGTTTTTGGGAAGGGAGGGGAGGATAAGGGGGCAGAGAGCCACTTCACAGTCTAGTGTAAACAGTTCCTGCAAATTTAATTTCATTTTCACTACAAACAGAACAGGAAAAATCAGGACATTTTCATTTTGACAAACAACATGTTGTGCACATGGATTCAGAATCACACGAGAGCATTACCGAGTTTTCATAAATTTTACAAAACTAAGTAATACTTACTTCCTGATGCTGGTCCCATTGGAGGTGGACCAGGAACAGGGCTCTGACCGGCTAGGGGTGGTCTTGGGGGTCCCATAGGTGATCCCATGGGAGGTCCCCTAGGTGGTCCATAAGGTGGTCTCATGGGTGAGCCCATAGGCGGTGGTCCCATAGGGGGTCCATATGGAGACTGTCTCATTGGTGGTCTCATCATTGGTGAATTGCTCATAGGGGGACCAGGTGGGTGAGGAACATAAGGTGGTGGTGGTCCATCATTGGGTCGGCTGTTGTAACCATCTCGTAATGAGGCCCTATCGTTATCCAATGAGCTCTGGTACAAAAATGAAAACAGTTATCCTTAGGGAATAGGATCTCAGTACTGTGTCATAGAACACTTGGAAAAGCATCCTTTTTTCGACAGAGGAGACTCCTCAAACGTACATAAATGATTCGCATACACACAAGCATTTGTGATTGGATGGTGTGTGCTTTTCCTCATATGTTGATTGGTTTACAGTGTTTTGGTTTCTCACTCATAAAATCTGCTCTAAGTGTATGACACTGGCTAGCATATTATTCCATTAGTCCAAATGCAAAAAAAACTATAATTAAAATAAGCCTGCCACAAAGGGGCGCAGTGTACAAGCTACCAGAATAGACTCCTTTCACCTGACATCAAAGCAGCTCAATTTGGAGGACAAAACAAGATTTTAAATCTCCTGAGAATTGGAAACTATTGTTTTTTCCTCCAAATTGAGCTGCATTCTGACGTGCTGCAAGGGGTACTGTATATACTTCTTCAAGCAATAGTCCCATCTTGACTACACACCTGAGTCTTTCCTAATTTGCCCTGTCTAGGATCTCCAGGTGTACTGCTAGAGACAGGTGGTTTACCGAAGCTTGTTGGGCTTTCTATGTGATTCCTAGGTGCACTAGGGGGACTGACTGATCGATGTCCACTGCGTCGGTTATCACGTATATCGTTGGAGCCATACCCACGGCTGTCCCTGCGGTCCCGCTCATCCCGTTCATTACGATTGGGTGTGTGCGACCCTGAATCTCTTCGGCCCTACACATAAAGAAACATGCTAAGATCGTGTAACACTATTAAAAACATAACTGCACACCAGTTAGGTACACTGGCAGAAAATCGAAGAGAACAAAACAGGAGGGGAAAATAAATAGAAAATAAATAAAAAGAAAAGTAGGGAGATGGGGACGTGGATGATGACAACGTAACCTTCCATGATCTTCACAAGGTTGTGGAGTCTTGGGGTGGTGATGATCTCTGATATTAATGAATGTACTTACAGAAGATGGTGGTGGTGGAGGCCCATTACGTCCAGGTGGTGGAGTACCCATGTATCCCTGTGGAGGTGGAGGTGGTGGGCCGAATCTTCCAGGTGGTGGTGGAGGTCCATAACCCATCGGCATCACAGGTGGTAGTGGACCTAGTAATCAAATGTTATATTTATTTCATATTAGACAACATTCTTAAAGTAATTCCAAGTGTTCATCTCTGATATACCTACCATACATGGGATGGTGCATCGGAGGTGGCATGGGGACGGGGCTATGGTGCTCTGGTACACGAGGAGCTGCTGGATGCCTGCAGAAATAATATACCAGGTATGCGCATTATTTTGGATGACAGCAGAAACAAACACTTACAGAAGCTAATACTCAGGTGATCATCATAGATCTTGTATCACTTAGATGACTCAAGGGTATGAAATAAGGCAGGTGTTGACAAATACTCACCCTGGTGGTGGGGGACCTCGTACAGGTGAATCAGCTCGAACACCATCTGCTGTTGATATGTTAGGAAAATATGTTAAAAGAATGAATGGTGTAAAAAGTGAAGGAAATGTTTTTATATTGTCCACTTTAAAAAGGGGGGTAAATATCAAATAATAGGCGTGTCTTACAGTAACCATGACGACCATGACAGTACCATTTTCCAGCACTCTTGTTGGAGATGTAGATTTAATAACCATGATAAAATGCATAGTATGAATGTGCTGTGCTGTGATCATGGAATAACTAGATCCCTTATTGGACAAAGTTCATGTACACTATCATTATTTCCATACCGTGACTGTGCCTCGGACACAGGGAACCCAGCTCCAGAGTGTGAGTATCAAGTACAAATAGAGAGATCTTTAATAGACTGCTACTAAATGAATATGCTTCTCTAATTTTCATCTTAATCATCACACTTCTAGCCGTGCTGTGCATAGTTTTTCAAATTAAGTCAGCTCCAAAGTAACCTGGACAATAAAGCTTAGTATTTTCTTATCATTACCACTGTCTGAAGATTTCCCGCTCGCAGAAGAACCAGGCCTATTCTTCTCCTTCTCCAGAGCATGCATCCTGTCATAAACAAACACAAGGTTACCAACTTTCTTTATACAGGATCATCAATCAACTTCTAAACACAAATTTGATCTGATGTTGAGTGCTTTTTACTCCGACGAAGGACTAGCATCCGAAACGTCAGTAAGTGATCTTTCTTATTTTTTACGGTGTAAAATTTACCTTTTTATCACAACTGTTTCATTAGAAACACTGAAGCAGCCCACACTAGCTTACCGCTAGTTATCATATCTTTACTGCTTTATTAAGTCATGAGTCATGCGTAATTAATGTCTGCATGTTCATGTAAAATACTAAATAACAGTTACGTTCTACAAACCTTCTTCTCAGAGCATCCCGTTCACGTTTAACCTCTTCCAGTTCTCTTTCTACTGTTCTGTACTTTAACTGTGAATAAATAACAGGACCTCGTCAACGACCTCATAACTGTTTACCAAATTAGCTTAGAACCTGGTTTCCTTTCTTCACAAACAAGCTCAGTCCATATCACATGGTCCTCGTGGAGTTTTTGTGAGCATAATTTAACTCTAGATCTGTTCTGTCCCGTTTAACAATCATGAAACTATCGTAATTATCTTTTCTTTTTTCTTTTCTTTCTTTTTCCAATAGAATCAATCTTACCCAGTTGGTATGAGCTCGTTCCTCTACTGCTGCCACCTGACAAAACAAGAAACAGTTGCAATGTTACAAATTGTATTATACAAAAGAAGAAGTGGTGGATCCAGGGGGAGGGCTGAGGGGGTCCAGACTCCCCTGTCACACCCAAGGTTCAATTGATTGTTTTATTCTAGGACTTAGTTTCTTTGTTCTTTTACAATGATAGTAAGAGTCTTTTTATACTAACCAGAGAGGAGGACAGAAGTGATCCAGAAAAGGTCCAATAGGTTTAAATTGCTTAGTATACATTTGGACCTCCCTCTCAAAAACTCCTAGATCTGCCCTTGATAAGGGATTTATATAAAGACTGAAGAAAGCTAAAGCAAGTAGAATATATTTTACCCAGAGAATTTTTTAAGTGGCACAAAAATTACTCTTTTTATTATGTCTAAAGGGATTCAAAGGATTCATAAAGTATATCTCTTGTGTGTGTGCGTGTGCCTTCCCATGAGAATAAAACAGACATGGGTGCCATTTTGGCTTGACTTGACTTGACTTGATAACCAAGACCAAGTTAGACTAAGTCTTTTGCTCAAGTCAACCCAAGTCAGCAAAGTTGCCATGAATTATGAATTCTGTTTTGATTGTAAATAACTAAAATTCTCATTATTTATAGTCTGTTATACTTGTTTTGTGTATTTATTCTGAGTTATCTATTTATATTTATTTATATTGTTATTTATTGTATTACTGTGTCGTAAATTGCTAATAAAATTGTTAAAAAAAAAAAATGTCACCTATGATGTCAAATGAACCCCAAGAGTGTTATCATGCATTTTCACACATGCACACACAAATATATTCGTAAAAGTTGTCAAAAGTACTGTATCTTTCTTTTTGTACCTGATGTCCAACATTGCCCTTCACCCGCTGGATCTCATCGTTGATATCAGCATAAAGCTTCCTAAAGATAACAAACAAAAATTGGAATCAGAATAAAAAGAACCAAGGGTTATTATACTACAGATAACTATGATAAAAACCTCCCAGAGTTAATTCTGGACCATACCAATTATCATGTAAACATAGAGTAAACTTCAAAATGTGAAATTTCGGATTCTTTTTTTTTGTGAATGGGCATGGCACGGTCACTGTGTGGAATTAACTACATCCACTAAACCAATCCCAATGTATGAGGATAAATACAGCTCCATTTGCATCTAAGCATGAACACCAGACATCAAAACATGTTCTAAGTGGAGCCTGAAACTTGTATGTTTGGTGGATAAAGGGTCAACGATTATCAGTCTCGTTTGATGGTCTCCTTTGAAATCTACAAAGGTTAACTTCTTAGCCACTAAACATACAAGTTTCAGGTTAGAACATGCTTTGATGTCTGGTGTTTATACTTAGATGCAAATGACTGTATTTATCCAATGAGAATTCATTGACATGGAGCTACCATGGTCACAGTGAGTATGCCATGTCCACACTGGTAGTCTTTCATAGTCGTACCAAATTTTCTCTATCAGGAGAGGATGGGGGGGGGGGGGGGGAGGGGGGGGGGGCAATAATTTAATCCCCGGCCCTAATATTATAAAGTTACATACTTATAGGTATTGAGGTCTTGTGAATCAGCAGTTGCTTTGGATAACTCAGTCTTCAGTTTGTTCTCCGTAGCCTCCCTTGCTGACTCCTCTGCTGTCAACTTTCTATGCAAATCACTTTCTGTATCTTTGAAGTATTTCCTAAGGGCGGCTAGTTCAATCTCTTTCTCACGGAAGTCGAGGTGAGCTTTTTCTTCATTTAGCTTGGCTCCAGATAGACTGTGTTCAAGATCTTGGATTTTCTCTGGAAGGCAATAAAAATCAAAATTACTTATTATTATCTTTATCAAAATAATGTCAGCACAGAAGAAAATAATATAGTTTACTGGAAAAACTTGCAGACAAAGTTTAGGAAAACACCATGTTGTAGTTGTGACCTTTCACTCATTGAATTCACATAACCAATTAAAGTGTATTTTGGGCTTGGTATGCAACATTCAACAAACAACCACCATACTGCTCCACCCTGCTACATGACAAACAAACCACATAATTATTCGCAAGCAAATTCACACCACACCCTACCATGTTCTACTAAAGGACACCGCAATACACCATACCATACCACACTAACCAGCTGGTCCATACCTACTCCTACATTACACCACACTACATCCAACAATTTCTTACCACAATGCACATAACTGCACTACATTGCTCCCCTGCACTTCACAACATAGCCCTACAGGACAAAGCCACATCACTCTGCACCAAAGTCACTATTTAGTGCTACAGTTACACACCTTCTAATGCTTCTTTGACGATTTTGGTTTCTTCCAGTTCGGTCTTGTATTTCATGTTCTCTTCTTTCATGATCTTGGCTTCTGTCTTGGACTGTTTAGCGAGACAAAAATAGTATTGAACACAGTTTCTTGAACCACAAAATTTAATGCCATTTTATCACAAAGATATTATGTTTTGCACACACTTTAAAGTGTGTGTGCAGTTGTCCCACTAGTACAAAATCAGAACCAAACTAAACAGCTGTAAATATTTAAGAGGACAAATACCTTAGAGGAATCCAGCATTTCTTTCAGTCTCTCAGAACGTACTTTATCTTCTACAAAATAAACGTTTTTACTCATAAATGCATGTGTATATTAGGTTACATTTATGGAGGGAGGAAAATCAGTGAAAAACCCTTGAATCACAGTAGAGAACCAACAAACTCTACTCACATGTGATGGCAAGGGTCCAATCGAACCCTGAGACCCCAGAGGTATAATATTATGCACTACTGCTACGCCAACCTTGATTCACAATGCTATAAATATACTACAAATAAACAATATTTCTAAAAGGTTCTTACTCTCTTCTTCCGATAATGGCTCGCCTTCATCATCTTCCTCATCCTCGTCTCCTTTAATCTGCTGAAGACAGTCCTGCAGTACCTCGACTTCATTACATTTAAACTCATATTGTTCCTGCATCTGGCTGCTCCTCAAAGCCTGGTCGTCAAGGTTCTGCTGTAACTTATGATACTTCTCACTCCATGCCCTGATCTCGTCTTCAAATTTGTTTTTTTCCTCTTCTTGGCTGTCAAGTCTGTCTTTTAGTTCTTCAGTTTCTTCATTCATTAGGCCTTTAATTTTCTCAAACTCATGTACTTTTTCTTTCAGTGACTGGATTTCATCGTCCTTGGTTTGAATCTCTTCTTTGTATCCTTCAGCTACTTGTTGCATGCTCTCAATCTCTTCGTCTTTCTGTTCTATCTCTTCGCTGATAGCATTCAGCTCTAGTTTGTTGACATTGATTATTTCTTGTAAGTGTTGCAATTCGCTCTGTAAGGAATATGAAACTGTCAGTGTCCAAAATATTATAGAGGTTGTTGGCGACTGCAGTGGATTCCTTCTCACCTCACTCTGTTTTATCTTCATCATGGTCTGTTCTAGACTCTTTCGTGCTGTATTAGCTGCCTCATCAGAGTGGTGTTTCTGTCAATTAAAAAACTGCATATTAAAAACACATGTAAACATAGAAAAATATCTAAGTCAGGGTATGGCTAACTCACATATCAAATCCTGAAAAAAATCCCTTGGCTGATCAAAGTCAGGGCACCCTAATTCACATCAAACCCTGAAACAATCTCTGGACTGATCTAAGTCAGGGCAGGGCTAACTCACAGATTGAACCCTAAAAAACCTCTTGGCTGATCAAAATAAGGGAGGGCGAACTCACAGATCGAACCCTGAAAAACCCTTGAATTAAGAGAGAGACAGAATTTAGATCTGTTAAGCAAATCCAGAGGATAGTACAGCTTAATTTCAGGGTCCATAATAGTCAGGTGTTTATGAAATACAGAGGAAAAAGATATGCAAAACAGAGTACTAAGTGTGTCAACAATTGATGAGTATACCTCTTCCACTGCATGTTCTGATTTCAATTGCAGTTCTTTGTGAGAACCTTCTACTCCTGCAAGTTCTTCCTCAAGAATGCGGATTCTTGCCTCATACGTTTTGAGAATATCTGCCCAAAAATTGGTTGAATAATTTTCAGTATTTTGAGGAATTTAAATGTTTCAATAAACCAAATCATTTGACAAATTAAAATCAAAAATGATAACAAATGCTGCTACAGGGACATTTAAAATGCACGAACACATTACAGCGCAACATGCAAAAGTATGATGGCCAGCCACAATGCATACTTCTATATACATGAGCTTTTTGCTGCAAAATGAGCTTTATTTGATAAAACCAGCCAGCTTTGCATTGAAATGTGTCCGTTGAACCTACAAAAGCACATGCATAGAAATATGCGAATACATTAAATGTGGTAAAAAAAGGTAAAGAAACTAATATATTTAACGTCGGTAGTTCCTTCAGCTACGTGGCTGGTATCAATGGAAGCTGACGGTGCGCACTTTACTCCCTCTCTCCATCAGTGCTCTGTTTTAAGAGTATTCAAAGCTGAAGCTACAAGGATTAGAAAGAAGTCAAAACAGACGTGGAGATCCTAAGGATCGAACCTCTAGCTCCGAAGGCCGCACATTAACCAACTGAGCTACGTCTGCTCCTGGTCATATAAATCAATCATTACGATAACAACACCACTGTAATGTAACCATGACAACACAGCCGCCATCAACAGCAACATCAGCAGGAAAACAAGCGACAATAACATTCTACCTCTTGGACTTGGTCCTTTGGCGGCATCATTAGAGCTGAAACCAGCCTGTAAGAATGAAACACCAACATTTTAAAACAATTTCAACCAAAACTTGCATCTCACCAATGGCTATAGTTCCAATTAATAACATACCCATCCCCTCCTTGGGAATTTAGGGAGCATGGCACATACTGGTAGGAACCTAAGTGGTTGTTCATTATTTATCAGAGCAGGGGGGCAAATGGGTAAGAAAATAGCAAAAATGCAAAATTTTTTCAAAAGGTTTTTCCAACCTATAGAACGATTATGCTTACCCACCTATTCTAAATTATGGAGGAAATAAAAGTAGCTCTAAGTAGAAAGGCATGTCATACTTACTATGCAGGACCAAAATAAGAAGATCACACCAAAACCACCAAACATAATTGTACTGATTATGACAAATGGTGGTGCACTTGCTAGATCTCGGCAAATATCATCAAACACCTGAATCAAAAACATTATTGGCTATTAACAACTGAATGCTTACTTCTCAAAATTATTTCTGATGTGAGGGGTAAGGTCCTGAAGACCCCCATCCCCCTGGGTGCTGTTGCACAATTTGTCCATTTTGTTGTGGGGAATCAGAAACAAAGGTAAATTTAGACTGGATTACTACAGGTATCCCAGTAACTAGTTATTGGGGTACATACCTGACCAAGGCCAATGCATGACAGTATTCCCCTAAGTGCTCCTTTCAAAGGCTGTCCAAACTGAATCATTTTCATGCCTAAAAACTCATGAAACTTCCAAAATCCCTTCAAAATACCAAAGCTCTTCCTCGCAGCTTTCTCAGTAACATTTTCATGGTCTTTAACACCAGGTGCAACCGTTTCCGCAGTAGATGTTGGAGCTGCAGTTGGCTGATTCAGTACATCAGACAAGCCCTTTGTGGGAGTCTCAGAAGGCTTTTCTTGAGGAACGGGGTCAGTTTTTCCTTCACCACTTGGTACATCCTTCCCATCTGAAGATGTTTGAAGAACTGTTGGAAGTGTCGGTGGTACTTTGGGTGGAATACGTCGATCAAATGTCTTATCATCAGAAAAAGTCACTCTGGGTTGAAGCTTCTCATCTTCGTCCATCGCTCCGTCCCCTAGTTCTGCTCCTGGCCTTTGTTGAACAGCAGGAGTTCCATTGTTAGCTTGTGGTTGCACTACCTGACCAGGATCAGCTGCCTTCATGTCTTCTACAGCAGAAGCAGTGGTTTGTGCTGTCACTTCAGTAGAAGGACTTGGATTTATCACAGAATTAGCAGTAGTGCCCTGGTTCACTTGTGTAGCTTGTGTCGTCACTTGTGTAGTCTGTGATGCGGTTTGGGTGGAAGGAGCATCATCTTGGTTACCATGGTTAGCTTGGGTTGTTTGTGTGGTTGTTTGCACAGGGGTAGGAGTGATTGTAGAAGTCACAGTATTAATGCCAGCAGCATCTTGATTCACTACTGTAGTCTTAGACTCTTCAGCTTTAGTAGCACCAGGTACAACTGCTTCTGCTTTGCCAGTATTTTCGGCAGCTGTTTTGGGTTCTTTCTGCTGTGTGTGCCTCTTTTCTTGCTGGTTCTTCACTCCATTCTTTCCTTTAGTTCTTCTTTTCCTTGGTAGAATATCTTCTTCAAATTCACTGAAGTCATCGCCCTCAAAGTCAACATTGTCATCATCATCTGCATGAACTGAAAGAATAAAATTAATGCATAAGAGAATTGTTCTAGGTCCTTCACCATGACAACCATTTCCATGGAAACCAGGGTCATGGTAAAGGTGTACCTCCTGCAATAAAGTTGTCAATATTGAAAAAGCAGTACTTCTTCCAAAAAAAACAACTTCATATGGACAAAAAAAGTGATGTCCCATAAAATGGTTATGATACAGAGTCAGGTATATCCTCCAAACAACAAAATCCTGGGTTATGACCTCCTTCATATCAAGCATGTTTTTCACAGTCATTATTCCCAATTTTCATAATTATACAACCAAGAGAACTAGCTATAATTCACCTTTTCGGCGCTAGGCTTTCACGTGGTCTTCACGTGGTGAATCGTGTTACGGTCACCAAAAAGTTCGGACATTGTTGTTGAATTGCCACACGATCGTACTAACTTTTATACAATTTATTGACTTGATTTGTTTCTTCTGTTCTCAAATTTTTATCAAAACTTCTTTAGAAATAAATTATTTAGATAGTTTCACTAAGATTTTGAGAACAGAATTAACAAATTAAGTAGATAAATTGTATAAAAGTTAGTACGATCGTGTGGCAATTCAACAACAATGTCCGAACTTTTTGGTGACCGTAACATGATCCACCACGTGAAAGCCTAGCGCCGAAAAGGTGAATTCAAGAGTTTTTGGCTTCTGTCAATCAGATTTCCAATGGTCTGAGTACTTAATAATGGTAATTATTTTTATATTGATGGAAGCCAAGAACCCAGGTGACTTGGTTGTGTAATTATGAAAATGGGCATAATAAGCGTAATGTATGACTCAGAGTATACACGATATAGCATGCTGTGCCATGCTATACTCTGAAAATGAAAGCCTTTTCATTGGCTGAGCAGTTAACAAATTAGTGCAATATCAGCATCATAAAAATTCTAGTAAATCAATGTGAGTTAAACTAATTCCACAGGTAACATTAGACACTACTTGATAACAGACCTTTCATTATTAATTCAGAAAGTTAGTATTATGGGGTCAAGTCATAAATTTATTTTCATAATTACATTATTGTTGATTTTAGGTATTAGATTAGGAGATTGTGTTAGTTTTTAGAAGGTAGTTGTTATCACCATTACCATTACCATATCACCAACACCATTGCCATATTACCATCACCATCACCATCACAGGGGTGGATCCAGGGGAGGGGTGCAGGGGGTGCACACCCCCCTTGGAGCAACTTTGTCCCCCTATTTTTAAGATTCCCAATACTAAATGTTTTCTTTCTTTGATTCTGAGGGTTGCACCCCCTGGGCTGACTTTGTGCCCTGCACCCCTCCATGAACAAAATCCTGGATCTGCCTTGGCATCACCATCACCATCATTATCATCCTCATCCTCACCATCACCATCACCAATCATCATCACCATCATTATCATCCTCATCACCTTCATTATTATCCAAATCACTACCACCACCACAATCACCATCACCATCATTATCATCTTCATCACCATTACCATCACCATCGCCAATCATCATCACCATCACCAATCATCATCATTTATCTATTTATTTATTATATTATTTATTATTATTATTATCAAGAATATGACTAGACAAGAACCTGGTTCACTTGGTGGATAAAAGCACTGGATTTCTGGGGGGGCATCTTCATCAAAACAACATCCATCGTCATGACACTCATCTTCGGTCAGGTCAATACCACAGCTCATTCTCTTTTTGTATGAAATCGACATGCAGCTCATCTGGTCCAAATGGATGTCTGTATGTGTGATGATGTTAGAAACTTAGAATATCAAAATAGATGGTCATACACTATCTACATGTAGTTTCATTTCATTTATTTGGTATATATACGCAAGGCAAACAAAGAAAAAGCAAACTGCTGTAAATTTTAAAACATTCTTTAGTTAGTCATCACTGGTGGGAAAAAGGTTTTAGTATGTTAGATGTTAGTTTGAGAAAGATGGCAATGAATAACAGATTACCGATCATTACTGTGAGTTGTTCACATACATGCATGGTTGTCAAATTATGCACATAAAATTTAATGTCCATGTACATATTAAATGCAAGAAGAAATGATTAGGAATAAATAAATGAAAGTGAAAAGAAGAATGAAAATGGGATAGAAGGACAAAGAATTAAAGCAGTAACAAATAAATGTCAGTTAATTTGAATATTATTTTGTAAATATATTTAAAGTTATAGCACTGAATAAAGTATGTACGTATGTAGGAAAGATGACTTAAAAACAACTAGCAAACCAACATTTTACTTGGCTTACTTTAAGTTAGGAATTCCCTTTAATTTAACATTTTTTTAATAATTACAGTGAGTAGTGATTGTTCTTCCTTTTTTGTTTATCAAGACATGTTCTTAAGGTTTACTTTTAATAAGGTTAATAATGACAATTAATTTTGAATTTGAGTTTTAAAATCAATGTGTGATTTACTTGTTTAGTTTGAAGGAAGTAAAGTCTTAAAAATTGTGCAGTTGACATTTTTAAAACTGGTTAAAAACAGGACTTCAGCATGAATTTTCTCAATAAGAACTTTTCAAAATTTATGTGTCATATCACGTATTGGCTTAATTTTAATAGAATTTTCAGCTACCACCAAGTGTGTTATTAGTGATGGAATGTGTTCAAGGGTTATGCTTTTAAGAGTATGGTCAGCCATTCTAGAAGCTGAGTGCTGCTCAACCAATAGTATTTAGTAAAGAATGTAACCACAAAATTGGGGTTGGTATTCTTAGGGTGTCAGTAAATATTGTTATAGACCCCTTTCACATAACGTCATAGCAGCTCAGTTTGGAGGACATAACTGCAAAAGAATTTCAATCTCCTGAGAATTGAAACCTATTGTTTTGCCCTCCAAATTGGGCTGCATTCTGACATGCTGTAAGGGGTCTATATTAACAGTAGGGCGTTTGAAGGGGTTTTGAAAGTTTGTTAGTAGGTTGTCAGTAGGGTGTTGGTAGGTTGTCAGTAGGGTGTTGGTAGGTTGTCAGTAGGGTGTTGGTAGGTTGTCAGTAGGGTGTTCAAATGTTGCATCATGATCAATCATTACCCCAGTTAATCACTACCCAGCTTCTAGAATGGCATGAACTATACTCTTTATAGACTGTACGAAAAACGAACATGGAAGTAACAGCTTATGACTATTCATTGAATGGAAGTGGATGGAATAAAGAATACGTTTACTTACATTGTCTTCAACAGCTTACAACTACAGCACATCATTAGCCACACACAACAAAATCTTTAAAGAACTTAAAAAGCACAGAAATACTAAAACTTATTATAGTATGTTGTTCCATACTTACCATTCATATCATACAACTTTTTTTTACTCTTTTTGGTTTTCATCCCCCTCTTTTTTCTACCACCATTTTTATTCTTTGTCATCTTGACTTTCATCTTCATCTTCTTGAACTTGTTATGAAGAAGTCTTTCCCGTTGTGATTTTACTTTGCTGGCAGACTTTTCTTCCTTAGGAGATTCAACATTCTTGCTTTCTGGCTCAGCAACATTTGAGTTCTCTTTTGAATGTCCCTGTTGGTTTTTTTCTATTTGTCCTTCAGACTTCTCACCATTTTTGGCTAATGCCTTTAACCTGTTTTTGAGAGCAGCTTCAATCTCCATTTCTTCTTTTACTTTATCAGCCTCTTCTTGAACCTTTTTCTTATTTTCATCTTCAGTTTTCTGTTTCTGTTCTTCTTCCATTCTTTTCATTTCTTCTTCTATTCGTTTATTCTCTTCCTCTTTTCTTTTCTTTTCATCTTCAATTCTTCTCTTTTCTTCTTCCATTTTCTTTTTCTCTTCTTCCAGTTCCTTCTTCTTTTCTTCCTCCTCTTTCTTCTTCTTTTCTTCCTCCTCTTTCTTCTTCTTTTCATCTTCCATTGCCTTAAATCGTTTCTCCACTTCCAGTTTTATGCGTTTTTCCCTCTCTTCTTCTCTCTTCAACTTTTCTCTTTCTTTTCTCAGTCGTTCTTCTTCCATCTTCTTTTCATATTCCTTTTTTCTTTGAAGTAAGATTTTAGCTTGTTCATCCAGGGCTTGAACTCTCTTCCTCTCCTCTTGCAGGAGCAGAAGTCGTGCTTCCCTTTCTTCTGCTTCCTTTTGTCTCTTTATTTCTTCTTCTTTTTCAGTATTCTTTTGGGTTTCCTCTTCTTTATTCCCATTTTCTTGATCACCAATCAAGGCTTCTTTCTTTCCTTCTTCGTCACCTTTCTGCTCTCCATCCTTATCATCTGTATTTCTTTCCTCTTCCCTGTCAGCAGGTTTTTCATCAACTTTTTCTTCACTCGATACATCTGCCTTAGCACTAGCATCTTTCTTGTCATGCTCTTTATCTCTTGGAGCATCCTTTTCTGCTTCTACCTTTGCTGTTTCATTCTCCCCATGACTTACTTTCAGCGGCTCAACCTCCTCATATTCTTCTTCCTCATCTTCAGTTTCATCTTCTTCTTCAGCAGAATTGTCAGGTTTGTCCTCAGCCTTCTCATTATTGGCATCTGCATTCCTAACATTATCAGCACTACTCTTCTCATTTTGCGCTGAGGCATCATCCACCTTATTATCTAGTTTTTCTTCACCACCTTTCTCTTCTCTTACAGATTCTTGTTTCTGATCAGAACCTGAATTATGCTCCTCTACACTGGGGTTTTCTTCATTCCCTCTCCCATGTGTCCTCTCAAAATGTTCCTGCTCTGCCTTTTCTCTGAGTTTTCTTCGATGAAAAAGGATTGCTTTTCCTTTAGATGGAAATGGAGATGATTTGTCATTAGAGAGTTCATCTTGGGATTTTCTATCATCTGCCTTATCAACCCTGTCAGACAGGATCTTGTTTCCATTTTCCTCTTCTATTTCCTTACTCTCTATAGATTCTCCATTGACACCTCTGATTCCTAGTCCATCTTCTGGTGAAAGTTCCATATCATGATTTCCCTTCTCTTTATCTTCCACTTTGTTTTCACCATTAGGTTTTCCCAGACGACTAAGATCTTCTTCAACAACAGCCTTCAGATCATCTTGGACTTTCTTTACCATTTCATCCATTGATCTTTTACCCTCCTGACCAGCATCAGAAGGCAGATGTTGGTTTTTGCTCTTCTCATCCCCATCGGGATCATGGACAGCAGGCTTGAAAACCTTTCTTTCATCTTCGTTCTCATTTCCATCATCTCTAGAATCCCCCTCTTTTGGCTGAGCACTTAGAATTTTTTGCCTCTTTTCTAGAACCTTCTGCAATTCCTCTCTCGGCAGAGACATGAACTCTCCAGGAATAAACTGAGGGAGCTTCTTCTCCCCTTTTGAGTTTAGAACTTCAGAAGAGCTTTGGTCCATTATGTTGGTTTCATCTTTTGAAGGGTTCTCTTGCTGTCCCTCCACTGCCTTCCTGTCATTTTTTTCTTCTAATGATGAGCTAAGAGCATCTTCCATACTTTCCTCTATAATCACAAAAGAAGGTATAACATTTGATAAAGAAAATATAAAACAATTGTGTACATATGATAAATAAAAAGTATTGAGTGAAAATGCAAAAAAAAAAAGAAAGAAAAAATCACTAGGATAAGAATGGAATGTGAAATGAAAGAAAAAATGAATGAATGAAAGAATAAGAGTGCACATGAAAAAAATATCTCAATTTAAGAAATATGTGAGTAAAATAACAGTGCAAAAGATTTTTACTGTACAGTTACGTTACTGTAGTTTTTGTGTTTTTTTAATTATTAAAATATTAAGTAAATACTTGTTTTTAAGAAAAGTATAGCTCATGATAGCTGACAGTTATCAACTTATTTATAAAGCATGCAGCCTAGAGAGTCATCAGAGGTGCTGGAAGCTTAACAAAATTTTAGTTACGATAAGTTCGATTTTTGATAAACTTTTTCAAAGTCTAACTTTCCATGATTTCTTTTATACATCCCAATAACAGATATTAGAGTTACTGTACACTCCATTACACTTCAAACAATCCCTTAAAGTAGTGGAATTTGGGTTAGTTTCTATACATTTACTGTATTGTTGACCCAAATGCCTTGATTTGAAACAATTGCCTGAATGAAATGGAGTGTAACTCTTTGCTAATAATTATTGTAACAGTGTTATTGGTCAGTCCAGTTAGTCCAGTCCAGTCCAGTCAATAGTAGGGTAATATGACTTGTAACTCGTCAGAATTGTATTACTTGTGGTATTTGTTGGTCAGTCCAGTTCAGTCCAGGGTAGGGTAGTATGACTTGTAACTCGTCAGGATTGTAATACTTGTGGTATTGTTGGTCAGTCCAGTCCAGTCAATAGTAGGGTAATATGACTTGTAACTCGTCAGGATTGTAACACTTGTGGTATTTGTTGGTCAGTCCAGTCCAGTCAATAGTAGGGTAATATGACTTGTAACTCGTCAGGATTGTAATACTTGTGGTATTTGTTGGTCAGTCCAGTCCAGTCCAGTCAAGGGTAGGGTAATATAACTTGTAACTCGTCAGGATTGTAACACTTGTGGTATTTGTTGGTCAGTCCAGTCCAGTCAAGTTACAGTAGGGTAGGTAAAATTGTCAGGAATGTTTTTTGAAAGGTACTTCATGCGTGTTCAACTAAATAAAGCAGTGCTCTATAATGTTTAATTGATATTTAAAGTTACATTTTAAAAAGCACTAATGTATATAATTCTTAAGTTACACCTAAAACATGTACATAAAGGTGCAAGTAACATACTGTACTTTAAACTCTGTGTTTAACATGCAAGTTTTTTTTTAAATAATTTATCTATTTAGATTTTATATCAAAAATATTTTATCTTGAATTAAACCCCTTAACATAATGTTATAGTTTGCAAGATTATTATTAACACAACTTTCTTTCATTTCAGAAAAAAATATTGTATTTGATTACAGAGTGCCTTATAATCATATTACATTGTAAAACTCACTTTAAAAAAGCAGAGTTTTTTATATAAATGTAATTGAAACGTAAATTAAAGTGAATTAATTTCAGATTGACGCATGCATCCTGGAGAAAGATAAATAGTTCAATATATACCTTGAACCTTGGAATCCTTACTTGCTTGGTTTGGACTTCCTGGACTGTCTTTTCCCTCTTCCTGGTCATTAGGGTTGCCATCATTCTGGTTTGGTTTTCCTGGTTCTTGGTTATCATTACTGTGCTCTTTGTTTTCTGATTCATGATTTGTAGACTCTCCTTCTCTCTGGTTTTCTAAGTTTCTCTCTTCCTTGACTTCATCAGGATTTTCTGGAACTTGTTCAGAATTTTTATTCTTTTCATCTTGTCCATTTTCTTCTTCCATCCTTTTCTCTTGTTCTTGGGCATTGGTTTCCTGGTCTTCATTTCTTTCGCCTTCTCTACCCACTCTCTCATTCTCTCCATGGTTTTGGTGTTGCTCATTCACAGCCTCTTCCGAGTCCAGCCCACCTTTACTTTCCTGTACCACATTTTTTCCCTCATGATTCCGCTCCGGAGCTTGAACTTCATGATTATTATTACCTACTTGCTTTTCATTTTCCACTTCTTGTTTGCTTCTTCCATCATCATCAGTCTGTTCTTTCTGTTCTTCTTTTGAAATACTACTTGCCTTATCAAAGATTTCCTCATCTTTCTTAGCTTGTTCTTCCTGCTTCGAGTCCATACTTTCACTATGTTTACTATTATCTTCACTATTCTGACCACCCATAGAAGATTCTTCATCATGATTATTATCAGTTTCATTTTTCTTTTCGTCCTTATTTTCCAAAATATTTCCTTCACTTTCAACCTTATTCTCAATTTCATTATTAACGCTAGATTCTAAATTATCCACATTATCTACCTTTGAACCTTTTTCTCCCTCAGAGGAGCTTTCTTTATCTCCTTCTTTATCATTTTTTTCTTTATTAATTTCTGTACTCTGTTCACTAGATAGAGTATTTTCATCAGCCTCTTCTCCAGCAGGTACGCTAAAGAAGTCTGAAATAGTTCCAATAATACTAGACACAGTTCCTTCTGTTCCCTTTGATTTGTCATTCTCACCTGATTTCTCAGAGTTGTCTTGATTTTGATCTTCGTTATTAGCTTTAGAAGCATCTTCAGTTGTTTTAGGATCGCTGGGATTGCTATTCTTGTTAGCTGTTCCTCCAGGATCTTCTGAATTCTGGTTTATAAAATAAATTTATTTTGAAAAATCATAAATATTGCATTGATGCAAAATATTATTTAAAGGCTAAGGAATAAATAAAAGTCTGAATGGATGGATGAACGAATGAACGGATGGACGGATGGATGGATGGATGGATGGATGGATGGATGGATGGATGGATGGATGGATGGATGGATGGATGGATGGATGGATGGATGGATGGATGGATGGATGGATGGATGGATGGATGGATGGATGGATGAATTAAAAAAGCAAATGAATGAATGAATGGATGAAAAAAAGAATAAATGAAAGTGTGGACCGCCGATGAAAATGAATATTGAGATTGGTGCAATATAAGTTAATAAATATTATTATTATTATTATTATTATTAATAAATGAATAAGTGAATGAATGAGCAAATGAATAAATGAATGCATCTACTGTGCACTGTAATTTACAGCAGCAAAGGCCTCAAGTACAAACTTTGTAATAAATGAATGAATGCACTAATGCATGGATGAATGAATGAATGAATAAAAAAATGAATAAATGAAGGATGAAGGAGCAAATGAATGAACAAATGAATGAATGAACAAATGAATGAATGAATGAACGAATGAATGAATGAATGAACGAACGAACGAACGAACGAACGAACGAACGAACGAATGAATGAATGAATGAATGAATGAATGAATGAATGAACAATAACTAACTAAACATGGCCACCTACTAGTAAACAAATTATCTGAATAATGTATTAAAGATCTAATCTCAAAAATAAAATCTGTTTTTACCAAGAACATATAAAATAAAATGTAATGCTTACTTCTAATATATCCTTAGATACTACGTAGGTAGGATTGGACTCATATACTACTAATTCTTCAACGTGTTCTTTGGGAAAGAAACCTCCTTTTCCATCAGACTGTAAAAGACAAATAACTTTTTTTATTTAACATTAGCATTAAAAGCATACACAAACTAAAGAAGAGCAAGCACAGCATACAGTAGCATGGCATAAAACAGCATAGTAAAAAAGTATGGCCTATCACACTTAGCACAGCATTCATAGCCTAGCACACTACATGGCATAGCATAGCACAGCACAGCACAGCATATCTTAGCATAGCGTAGGATAACATATAGTTCTATACTCTGGTGTAGGGAGACAGTATGTTATCCTATGCTATGCTAAGATATGCTGTGCTGTGCTATGCTATGTCACATGGCATACATGTCAATGTTAAGCATTGGTGTGACATGGCAAAGTATAGCATATGATCATAGCATAGCACAGTATGGCATGGCATGGCATAGCACAGAATGGCATGGCATGGCATGGCATAGAAGTTTAAATTTTGCAAACCATCTGCACTCAAATGTTTCTATAACTGACAACTTACCTCTCCATACCAGAGTTCTGGTGTTTTATCAGGTTCTTTCGCATAAATATAGACTTTATCTCCTTCTTTAAGTTGTAAGAGTCCCTTTTCTCCAGTGCCTTCAAAATTAGTTATTACTTTACCTACAGAGATTGGCTCTGAAAGAAAATGAAAAAAAAAAGTCTTATCCAACCAGACGAAATAATATTTTAATAAGATAAAACCCAAATATTTAGATAACCCTTGCAAATTTTCTTTATACACATATTTCAAAAACTGTTGTTGGAGCGAAAGGCGATAGGAGAAAGATGATAAGTCATTCCAAGATGGAAAAGAAATATGCACATACAACTAAGCACAGATAATCAAAGTTTTTAAAATGGTTTTGTTGACTACAAACACACTGTCTCAACACTAACCTCTGTGTTCTTGATGAGAATAAGAAGCAGGCATACAAGTCATTCCAGCTATTTTTGGATCTTGGAATGACCTATTTCCTATCACTTATTGCCTATTGCCTTTGGCTGTGACAAGCTTTTTTGAAATAGGTATATGGGCATTGAATATGTATTTTCAAAATTGCCACAGCTAAATACTCAGAGTAATACAAATACACAATGAAAACATAGTTCCAGTTGTTGAGTGTTTGCCCAATATGCAGCCTACAGTCTTATTAGACACTATAATCTATAGAGACTATATTTGTACAATTTTGTATGAGACTTGATGCAAAACACTCACCCACTTGGGACTAAGTAATAAATGTCACAAAATATAAAGATTAGACAATGAATAAACTTGAGTTAAAATATGAATAAAGAAAATAAATAAAAATAATTATCACCTGGTGTAAAGTTCAAACTGGAGAAGCAAAAAAACGTGTTTTTGTATCCATAAAAATACACTTAAGCATTTTGTTCAACACAAGCCTTTACCAAATAGTTTTAATTTCTGAATATTGCGAATTTATTAAATATCAGGTTTGGAATTTATTTTTTAGTGTACTACGAAAGAGCTTGAGAAGAAGAAGTCTCAAAATAATGAGTGATTATTTATAGTTTGTGGACTGGTAAAGAAGCCTAACTAAAAAAAATTCTTAAAAATTTTGTCGAACTGAACTCCACTCAAGGCTCTCATAACTATTTAACCATTTTATTTTCTTTCTAGTTGTGTAATTTTAAAGCGTAAAAACGTAAACTTAGTAAGTCTGGGATGATTCAAAATATTCATCAGACGTGGACATTTGAGATCCAATGTCACTGGTCTGCGACACCGGGGCAGCAAAAAGAAAAGAAAACTACGAAAAAGTGCTCAAAAAAACAAGCACAGCTACTCACCATTACATAGGGGATCCCTACATAACCTAGCCTCGGACATGGAGTGTGTTATTAAGACGGTGGACAAGAAAAATAGCGCAAAACACGCTAAATTCGATCTTGCCACCATCTTGAATACTGGAGTAATGAAATTCGACGCATGCGTAATTGTATTGTTACGTAGCTGACGTGTCGTTTGGGGAAAACTCGCTAGGGGTGACTGGAGAATGAGAAGCTATAGAAACAGAGACCGTTCTACTGGAATGCAGTGGGTAATACTACTCATTAAAGCGAGGAAATCTGTCCTATTTGAACAGAAATCATCCAGAGTGGCTGTTCGGTGACAAAATAATTATTTCTGATCCAATTTGAATGATATTGAGCGCGTTAAAAATGATCCTTACCCCCTCCCTGAGGGTATATTTTTGAACCAGTTAATTGAGAAATGACGTCATCGTTAATGAGTTCTAATTTCCAATAAAATATCGATTTGATAGGGTTTGATACAACAAGCTAAAGCGAAGACTCATTTCGAGAAATATTAATATTTTTCGTTCCAGTCTGGGTAAAGAGGGTGAAAGGGCGTGGTCAAGAAGTACATTTTTTTACAGTATAGGACAGAATGAATGGGAATGGGGAAGAAGAATGGACCTGAATCAGACACGGTCTAAGAGCCTGGTCATAAAGAAAAAAGGGGGATGGGCCGGCAAATGACTAGAATTGAATTAGCATATTTTCATAATGGCTCATTATTAAATGCGGTTGGAAAAGTGATAACCCATCCCCAGTTTTAAAGCAAAGCTGCATAAATGTTAGATGTTCCATTTCATTGATAGCCCACCCCTTTCAAGGAGCTCAAAAAAGTATGTGGCCCACCCCCTATTTTTGCCGACCCACCCCCCGTTTACTTAATGACCATTGGCCAGTCCCTAAGGACCGACTAACATCGCCCTTAAAAGCTTTGTCTGAGCTTCCTAACGGTGTTGGGGCCAGAATTTCTATGGGATTTTAGTTTCCGAATTTTACTCTATGGGATTCATTTTTTGATAAATGAGCCAGCGCTAAGTAAAATTTTCTGGTAGTCCGATCTCCTGCAGCACAAAGAGTCCCCAAAGAGTATTGTTTTAATTTTTTAATAATTTTTTGTTATATTGGAAATTTTTTAAGATAACAATTACTTTTAGTTTCATATATATAGGAAAGCGTAACAGTTGTTTGTAATGTGTACGGACCTTCCCCGTTTTCAGCGAGACTCAAGAATGTAAGTACTACATTACCTGGTTAACATTTCATGCTGCTCACGTTTTCTCTCTAGTATCTCGAATAATAGTGTACAAAATGGCGCAAATTACAAATGATTTGTCAACCACTCTTATAATGCAGAGCCTCTTCTTTCTTTCTGTTGTGCAAGAATAAGAAAGCTCTGCTTTTTTTATAACTATATTGCTTAATTAAAATGTTTTGATCAATTCTTAGAGTAACTTCCTCGGCTCTATATAATTACGATAAAGTTAAAACATGATTAAGACTAATAAAACGACGGTTTATCGTTGATTGTTTCACAAGCGAATTTTTCTTAAATTTCTATTAGGAATTTATAAACTCTTCTTTTTATGTTTCGTTTAAAGCAGACTCTAGTCTCGTTGCATTTGATTGTGTATAAAAGTGTTGCTTAAAAAAATGTTATGAGTAAACAGGCAATGAACATGCAATAAAATCCTCAGAAAGACCACATGTTGAATCCATAAAAGTTAAGGACTTCTTGGTATCCATGCGTCTCCTAACATCAAAGCTGTTGTGTATGTAATGTTCTGTTCCTTCCACTAGCTCTCGTGATTTCTTCTCAACTTCCGTCTACGACTCCACAAAACCAGCACTATAGGATTTCTTTTAGAGTCAAGTATTTTATACTTTTCATATCTTTAAAATAGAGTTCGTTTCCTTCAGTTGCCATTATGGCCAAGAGCGTCAGCATGGCTGTCGAATGTACAAAACAATTCACCTGAAATTGTATCTCTATTCGTCATGAATAGTCAGAGTCAAGTGAAGATATAGAGGTTTCGAAGTTAGGAGATTTAATTTCTTTCGACGAAAGTCTGTTGGTTTTTGATACCTGAAAAATAATAGGAAGAAAGTGGAAGGAAAATGTTGTCAAAAAAGTTCAACTTTTACGTAGTTCCATGGGATTGTGGGATATATAATAAACGTTATTCGTCGTGGTGCAATGCAGACCATGTGTGAAAATGGGAAAACATTACGTCTAAGCTAAAGAAGTCTATTGATACTTCACCTCAGTACGGAGTTACGAAAAGAGGGAGGGAGGAAACTAGGAACAGAAAGAGAGGGAGTGAAGTCGACCTTAAATTCTAGTTTTTTTGGGGTCGAAGATAGAAAAATCCCCCCAATATTTCTTGTATTCTGACCGCAGTAGAAAGTAATACTTACAGTTCTATACATGCTGGGCCATTTCGTATTTCGTCTTGTTCCATAAATGCGAAGCACTTCGTGCTAATAATATTTTTCTTGGGTTTATAATGCTTTAGTTCGAAAAATATCGCAGTACCTGTAAATGGATTAGATTTACATTAAAAACTATACTGTTTGGAACTAAAGTCTAGGCTGTCAAAGGCTGGCCTGAAAAGAGGAAAACTGAAATAGTTGAAGAACTGCCATATTTTTTTTACACTGGGATAAATAATTTTTTATGACGAGGAACAACAAATTCATTATAAATACTGTTTTCCAATTTGGCCCACTTTCCTACACACTAGCAGTGCAAGAAGAATCGGCGAAAAAGAAAATATTGACAAAACATTACCTTTTGGTAATCTTTCAATGTGTCTTTGTATTTCTACGTCTATGCCAAAGAGAATGTAGTTCCCATCTTTTCGATTGGAGACTGGACTGTCTTGTGATGCCGTTACACTAACAGAGTCTGTGTCTGGAAGAATGAAGAAATATCTGCCTTAGTGAGTCTTATATGATTGACCTAGTCAGTTAGGAACTTAAAGGCAGTACATTTGCACATTTTCCAAAATCCAAGGATCCAACTCACAGTGGAATTAAAATCTTGTCCCACAGATAACTACACAGTCTCTGTTTTGAAGAGTACTACAAGAACTACAAGACAATTTTATTTTATTTTCACACGTAAACAATTGAAACAATTTATAATCAATTTTCCGCGATCAGAGTTTTAATTTTCGAGATCTTCTAACTAATTTGTTGATCATGTGGACATAGCAACGGTAACTAAGGGGAGTCTGAACCATTAATTTCGCAGCACGAATCGGTGGCTATAAAATGAAACTTTAAAATTCAAACTAAATTGCAGAAATACTTTACCTCTAACGTGGATACTGAAATAAGTATTGATGTATGATGCTGCATCTTTGAGTCCTATTTTATCTATTCGTATAGAAAGTCTGTGATATCCTGTTTCGTAAGCGATTCTTGGAAGAAGAGTACCACCTTCACCTTAGGATAACAAAATATATGATTACCGTCAAAATGGCTCAAGCGTACCCCCGTAGAATCCATTAATGAATTTATTATTCGAATATTGAGTTCATTATTCACTCTGACTCCAAACTTGAAAATAGATTATCTACTTCAGTTTTGATTGGATTCTTCAACAATTGCCATGCCAAGGTAGAAAAACTCCCCAGAAAGGCCTTCACTTTGCCATCACAAGTCAAAGTGAATAATCAACTCAATATTCGAATAATGAAATCAATAATGGAGCCTAGGGGGGTGCGCTTCAGCCGTTTTAACTGTAAGGATGTCATATCAATGACATCTTCGATGCAGACATCCTAGGCAAGGGTGGCTTGGACGATTTTATGAAATAGGGTCCCATAACTTACAGGGATGAGTTAAATATGACCCCACCTGCACATTATTGGTATGTCTGCGTGCCAATAATGTGCAATAAAACAAATATAGGGTCTTAACAAACCACATTCTCATTCCCAGATCCAACTCGTTAGCCAAATCGTACGATCTTTCGTTAGAAAGTTGAGAAGGCTCTAGGTACAAGAATGAACAAACCACTGATGATGAGCTAAGTTTGAGAGGTCAAACAGCTAGAATTCATACAAGATATAAAACATCGTATTTACCAGCTAAAACAAATTCTTCAATATTGAATCTTGATTCACCATCTGCACTAAAATGCAAACATTAAACAATGAGAAATGGCTTCCTGCATGCCCATCATTAGGACCTCAAAAGGCGGGGTTCGTTTTTCTGCCAATCTCAGTTCAGTTATTGCATTTTTAACAATGGATCCAGCTTTTCTCACTGAAATTTATGAATAGAAGGGATAAGGAGGGTATGGGGGTCGTTGGAACTGTCAACCCCCCCCCCCCCCTAGCGACGGGCATGTCCTATATATGTTTTACCACTTGTATTTACAGTATATATAACAAAGCCACTGCATGACTATTAATTTTTTTTAAATACTTACATTCTTGATGGTACTTCAACTCTAACAGGGAAAGGTTCATTCCATCCTAGCATTAGATTTCTTAGAACTAAAAATTAGAGTAAAAAGATATCTCTTATTAGCATGGTCCTTGATAGCTGTTTTTCATAACATACAAAAAATGAATTCTTTCTCATGTAAATCAGATTAGACCAGGTTCAATTGTTCCTGCCTCCTGTCATGACTGCTATCACGTGATGGTGCAAAGCTTCTATGGATGATTCTGACCACTGCTGCAAGGGAAGTACGTTCCACAAGAACTCAGCTCTCCTTGAATAACCATTCTTAACTGCTCCCTCCCCATGTAAGTTCGGCAACCCCCATTCCTCAAAGTGAGTTTTCTTGATCCAGTAAAAATATTTTTTATGTGAAAATGGGAAATTTTTGGGAAAATAAATAAATTTGAACAAATGTCAATTTCTGTATCTTATGTACCTTCTCCAACTTTCTTGATGTCCTCATAAGAAATATGAACCTCAGCAAATTCCTATAAAAGGAAAATCATCTATCAAATTGGAATTTATCGTGATAGGCTTTCCTTAAGATTAATTCATATAACCGCCACCCAGTTGGCTCAGTTGGTTGAGCACCAAACTGTTGTGTGGGAGGTCATGGGTTCGAGCCCTGGCGGCCAGACCAACACTGAGGGTCTTGAAATAACTGAGGAGAAGGTGCTGCCTTAGTAATAACATCTACAAATGGTTAGACCTTCACGTGGCTTGGATGACGACGTAAAATGGTTTCCTGTCTCTCCACACTACCTAACCCTGCATCGGAGGGACGTAAAAGAACCACTGAGGAAGTAAAGAAACCCTGGCAGTGACCACCCTCAATGTCTGGCCTTTACTAATGATTTTTTAATGGGTTGATTGTGGGATGGGGATTTTAAGGGGTTGTGAATTGGTGCAACGTACCCCAAAGTGAACCCCGTGTTCTATTGTACAGCACCAGCCTGCGGGCTAATCTCAAATAACAAAAAAATAACAATGTACAGACCTAATGTAACAAACTGTATGAGTTCACATGTGATGCCGAGTCTGATGGGTATTGAACCAGAGACTCCAGGGGTGAGAGGTAAGTGCACTACTGCTGAAAATATTAGACCCTCCTCTGCAGACATTAACTTTGCTATAAATTAATAACCTTTGGAAATTCCACTCCCTTTCTGCATGTATCAGTGTGAGATATGTTTAGTTCACATGCTGTGAGTGTTTGATGGTTTTACCTGTGGGGTTAAGAGTGTTTTACTTCTCATATCCAGACATATTGCTATCTTCATCATTAGTTTCTAAAAAAGTGTGGATGTCAAGAATCAGGATAATTGAAGGGATCAAATTTAATAAAAATGTACACCTATTTTCATAATTAGACAACCTAGACAACTAGCTATAATTCAAGTTTTCTGGTTTTTTAGCTTCTGTCAATCAAATGTTCAGTGGTTGGTGCTAGTAAATTTCTGGTTGAGAGAAGCCAAAAACCCAGACGTCTTGGGCTGTGTTGCTCACTTAATAATGAAAATAGGTGTAATAATAATATAATAATTTGATTTTATGTTCCATTTGTAAGAAAGAAAACAGAAGCAAGTTGTGACTGAGACTATGAGCCCATATGTATTATAATAAGGTGGTTATCCTTTATGTCTTCAAGTGTGGCTCACATAAAGTTTGACATTTGACATCTAAGTTTGCTATGGACTCCTTGTATGTGACATCAATCTATAACCCAAAATTTTAAACCTCTGGAAACGGATACTCTTATTTTGACCACCAGATAAGGGTTGGGGGGAGGGGTGCAACATATTAGGTCTTGTGAGGAGATAAATTTATGAAAGTAAATGAAAATGCATCATTGAAAGTAAGCTGAAACTATATCTTAGACATATAATTGTAGATAAGTGAATAAAAACTTTTTAAAAATTTCTATTGAATTATTTAAGAGGGAACTTTAAATGTTTTTTTTTTAATTATTTATAAATTATGTGGGGGGAAAGGAAAGTCTTGGAATTTTAGATTCTACAATCCTTTAAAAATTAAACAAATTGAATGAGAAGAAATACTAAAGCTATATACATAAAGGTCTCTTAAGAGATTACTAATTGAATCACTAGATCCAGACGATTCTCAGCAGGCCAAAACCACAGATGATGATTATAAGTTGCAAATTTGAAAAAACTAGACACAGGAAATAACGATCAAAAAAATATTCATTTAAAGGCAAAGGATGATTTATCTTAGAACAATGTTTTTATTTGAGCACTGAAACTTTTTTGATGCTTTTTTATTATTTTGAAGAAAAGTGATTCCAAGAAAATAGATGAATCGAAACAAATTATAGGATTAATCCCTAAATGAAAGTTCTTGCAAGGAAATAAATGAAACAATAGGATTAATGAAGTCCCATGAGGAAATACAAAAACAACCTGATCGAGTAGTCTATTCAAAAATAATTTGTAAAGACAATGAAAAATTAAGAACGTTCAAGGTTAAAAAATAGGGAGATGAATTTAAATATGATGAAATACGAAAGTAAAATATATGAATCCATAAGTATTATAAAATAATTCATAATTAAGATTTCTATTTGGGTATCTAATAAATATAGAATCAGTTATAACAAATTATTAGAGATGCAGTTTAAAATATAATTTAATAAATGGGGAATATTATTGTAGTATAAAGCTTAATTAGAACTAATCATGTACCTTTTGCTCATGCTGGAACATCTGGTTTTCAATACTTGTACCCTTGTTTAGCTCTTTGGAAAGTCTGAAATTAAGAAGAATGTTGTAGTTAAATTTATTTCAATCTATTTATTGAATAAATTGTAGATGCACCTACTTGCAAAAACGTTGTCATACAACATTTGAACATTTGTAGTTTCAAGATTAGGAATAAATCTATAAATAAATTTATATATTTCATATATATGTAGATAATAGATTTCAATTTCTCAATTCTATCTTTATTTATTCCATTACATTATATCTTAATATATTATATTAAATTATATTTAGTACTATATTTATTGTAGATTAGTTTTTAGTTGCACATCTCCAGTGGAAACCAGCGTCAGCTGATTGGATTTTTGTGGTTAATAAAGTTATTATAAATCAAAAGTACAAAAGAAAGAGTTCTGCTTCAATGATTTTCTTTTGTACTTTTAATTTATTCCTAATCCACTAAACTACAAATGCTCAAATGTTGTATGACAACGTTCTTGCAAGTAGGTGTATGTACTTTATGACCATCTGAGATGTACTTTCTCGAATGGTGTTCAAATATATGCCTGCTCAATATCACACAACTGCAGCTAAAAGATAAATATAAACTAATGGGATTTAGCAGTGATATTTTTTCCACGGAGTGGCTCTTCATCCACTGAAATTCCCATAGTCCCTTTCACAGTTCTCTGTGCCATCTTGAAGCGAGATAAATGGTGAACTTGCAATGATAGGGACATTTTTGTAACACCTAGGACAATTTATTATTCACATGTCTCTATCATTACAAGCTCCGTCTACCTTTCAAGATGGCATAGGGAACTGTGAAAGGGACTAAGGGAATTTAGAAAGTATTTTTTTCTGAATGACGAAAACCAGAGAACCTCGACTGAATCTTTGTTTTTGATAAGTGAATTATTGATGTATGGAAAGTTGTGATTGAGTAAATGTTTTGTGTTATGCAATAAAAAAAATCAAAATAGTGAAAAAAAAACAGAGAACCTGGAGAAGAACCCTCAAATTACAGGAGAGAACCCCAACAGGCTTGCAACACTACTCACACACGACAACCAACCTGACAGGACTCAACCCTGGGTTGCATTGGTGAGAAGCGAAACTAAAAAGAATACATGAACAGGACATGATATGTAGTACAGCCGTAGTATTGTCATATCATTACTGACCTAAGAGACAGGGTCTGGGAACCCTATTTATTTATTTATTTATTTATTTAATAACTTCCACTTTAAATATACAAGAGTTAAAGAAGGTATAAACTAAAAAGAAGAAGAAAAAATTACAGATAATGATAAAAAGAAAAATTTGGTGGGGGATCACACAACAGGGCGAGGCTCCAAATTAAGTGCACCCTTATCAAAAGAGAATAATAACAATAATAAAACACAGCATCTACAGTAATTAAAACATATATCTAATAAATACAATATATTCTACAATAATAACTATTTACATTATTAAGGCCTGGTTATTGTTTAGACGTTGAATCCCACATGCACCGAATCCAATGAAAATGAGCAAAACCTATTAATTGTTTTAATTCATTTGCACTAGACTCTGCACTCAAGCCCCCAATATTTCACTTACATATGCAATCTAAGCTCCCAATTAGTTTCAGTATTATATATCCAATTCTAAATACAAGCATGGGTGGGGTAGCGGTGGGAGTGCTTGCCTCTCACATATATAGCAGCATAATTCTTATACATGTGAATGGTATATATTGATTAATTCTTTCTTTTACAACTTTCAAAATCAATATTTCAGAAAGGTAATAATAATGTACAACATTCATTCAGGAACCAAGTCTAGATCACTAAGCTAATAAATAATTCATTAACTTTCTTTGGGAAAGACTATCCAGTCTGACAGCTGTCACAGGAAACATCTCTTCCTTAACCTTAAATAGTCCACCATATTTACTTAAAAGGAGCTTGGATTGATATTAGCCCTGGACGAAATTTTAGCAATAAATCACGGGAAACTTCTAGAAGTGTTAAATCAATTAAAATCTATTACTTCGAAGATTTTTTGCTACAGATTTTTATAAGGAAATATCAAGAATTATTGTAATTGCAAGTTTACAATAATTTTTTGGGGATAATGAGTTCTTACGTAAGAATGAAACATCGAATCTGAATAGAGTAATAGCTGAACTTTGTCTGGATTTCTTAAGATTTTATGAAAACATTAAGCTTATCCTACATTGACCTTAATGGATTTGGTGATTATATTGAACTACGATGTACACGTATGTATTACCACAGCTTTATCACACACATTGTCATTTTAATTATTTTTTTTAGTCGTATTCACGGAATGTTAATTGTGAAAGGAAATAAGGTCTATGAGGTCTCCGTTTTAGTCATTATGCTATGCTTCAGATCGCTTCAGATACAAGATCAGAAACGAAACAGACTTTTGCCATTTTGTTCCTACTCAACAGTTGACATATTTTGATAGTCAATAAATACCGCTTATTTTCAATTACAAATCTCCAGATCAATTGAAGAACAAGTAGGACAAAAGGAAATAAAAGGATCTTCATTGAAACACTTCAGATAAATATTCCAAAAATCCTCAGGGCTTAATTGTTTGTTTTGGAGTAAACTTTTAAATTGTAAGCTCACGTTTAGGAGTCTTTTACCTCGAGTATTCTTCGGCAGCTTCGACAAGCTGTCCCCAGGAGTCGAAATCAGTACCCTTAGTAAACGCTGCATACCATCTGTTAACAGTTCTGGACTTCTCCGTCATGTGAAGGCAGGAATGGAAAGTTAGATTGCAGGATTCTGGTGGAGGAATAAAAACAAGAAACAGCTTCACTCTGCCGTGACCCGATCCAAAAGTACTCCTGCAAGGGAATGACCGCTGATTACGATACTGCAGTGCCTTAAATTAATTATATATGCAAATACCGACACTCTGATTGGTTAGCTATAAATAAATTTTAAAAATATATCACAACTGAAATAATAATTTAAAACAGATTTTTGTCATTAACTATTGACAAAGTTATAAAAAGCAAGAGGAGAAAATTTCTAGAATAACCGAAGGGAGAATGAAGTCTTGGTAACTCATAATTTAATAATTTCTCATTTTAGGGGAAGCGGTAAGGCAAAATTCTGCTACTCGATACGAACTAAATAGTTTTAGGGATTTTGAGTTTTTGAAGTGAAGCTTTATGACTTCGCCCTGTCTCTACTCTCTTATAAACGGAAGTAAAAAATATCAGGTTTACTTCCGGTCTATCTCTCCTGTTTCCATGCCAACAGCGAAGCTAGAAAGTCGACTTGCTATTATTTCAAAGTCAGTCTTGAAATGGCTTGAATCATAAAGAAGAAGATGTCTTGCTCTCTTAAAAAAGGACGTTGCCTCAAACAAGGATCTAAGACATCTACAGTCTTAACCAACCGGTCTAGTTTTATCACGATCGTAACAGACGAGCCGTATAAAACTCGTCGTGCAGGACCACGAACAGAACCCCTTCGCAAAGGCGTGCGACCTTTGAACAAATCAACTTTATGCCTAGAAATTTCTCCTTTGAAAACATCTTATGAAAGCTGCATGAAGTCGGTAAGCGAATTAATTAATCTCTTGAATTCATCTGTTGGGATGTTTAGTTTCACACAAGAATTCTAAGAAGAGAAGTAAACATTATAAGAACATCGCTATGCTACACAAAAGACTTGTTTGACAAACCCTCAGACTAATAACTTAGTTCAATCTTGATCACGAACAGTAGGCTGACCACTATCGAAATAACTTTGAATCCTTTCAGAACCAAATTTTTCCTTCAGGTAACTTTGCTTATATTTATATCAGTAGGTCTTTAAGACAAAAGAAGGTTAAGTGAATCAAATCTCTTGTGTTAATGAAGCTTGATCTCTGATAATAAAATAAGGTTATTTCGTATTCAAAATTGTGCTCAAAATTTCATATCCTCTGTCACCGTAAAATGCAAATCCACACACCTAAAAATTAGCGCTAAATTCTGCATTTCAATCCTTCTTATTCTTGTATCTGATTGTACGTTTTGATTATTTTGCAGAGCTTTTCTGGAAGTAAAAATTTACAACCCAGCAAAAGGCCTCCTGCACTTCCTTCTCAGCACACATCACAATTCAATCTTGGTATTACCAGTGACCATGTGTTAGATACGCATGTCAAAAAGACTTATGTTCATCACAACATAGTGCCAGTAAGTGCATTCAACCAATTACCCTTCCCACACCCCCAACCCCCACCCACATGACACAAACACACTCTCTCCTCTTTGCAGTATCAGAGATAAACAGCCTATGACCAAAGAGAGCTAGAATAAGTCTCTGAAAGAGTATGTTGGCTTTTTATCTCCCTCCCCTCCCTTGAAAAAAATGGTCATTCATGAGAAAGACTTTATCAATTTTTTTGGGATTCAAATAATAATTATTCTTGTGGAGTGAATCTTTTCAATCTTAATCTGTCTGATTGGATTTATATATTTTTTTCAATTTCAGACAAATCAATTACATGAACACAACCAACGATGGATTAACCAGATGTCCGGTAAAGATATGGTGGAATCGACCAGACAAAATCGAAGTTCAGAGGTAAATATTTTAAAGTACACATTAATTTACTAAACAAAGCAAATTTAGCAATTATACTGGTACTAATCTCCTGGCTATCAGGATTTATTACTTTTTTTTCATTTCCTTTCATTTCATGTTTGAAATTTCCTTGTTGAAATCCATTTTTTCAGATGACTTTTAATACAACATATGCCACAATACATGACAAGCTAGGAATGGAAAGAGGGCCAGGTGCTCAGATGAAAACACCAACGAGGAGAAAATTTGACATTTTAACTGGTATGTTATGGCCTCAATCAAGAAACATTTTAATACCCCTCCCCTCCCTTCTTTTCCCTTCCCCTCCAGTCGTGACCATTCCTAAATTAAGTATTAAAATAATAACTATATATTTTTGCTTTTTTTTTTTAGGTGAGCCATTACATTCATCACAGCAAGAGGATTTTCACCTTACATCCAGAAATCGCATATTGCATAACATGCGACATGGCAAAGACTTCCAAAATTCCTTCGTCTTGGGTTAAAATTTGTTAATAAAAATTTAAAATTTGTAGATTCTTGAACATTTTTTATAAAGAAGTCATCTTTTTATTATTATAATAAATGTGAATAAAAAAAAATTTATAATATATTTTGATGTGTTTTATTTTTTAATTTATTAATTTATTTCTATACCTATATATATTTATTTATTTATATACATTTTTTTTCCTGTAAAGAAAAAAGTATATGGTCTGCTTTTTACATATAAAATGTTTTGAAAACTATCTAGTTCTTCGGGGAGAATGTATTGCTGGAAAAAACTTGTCCCTTCCTTCCCCTCCCCCATGATTAAAGATCAAATATCCATGGTGCATTGTGGTCATCAATAGGTAAATAAAAATGGCGGATAGTACCGATAAAGAAAGTAAAGCGAGCGATCCCAGTAGTGAAACTGTCGTCCGGCAATCATGGCTCATGAAAAGAAGCAAATATTCTAAGAGATGGGATAAAAAGTGGTGCTGTTTGAAGAAAAATGAATTATGCTACGGAAATTCTTCAGAGGCAAGCTTTTGGTTTCATTTTTGTTTTTGTGGTCTAATCCTGACATGACAGTTAAGCTTATTATTAGTTACCTTATAACTTCAACAAGCTGACAGATTCATGCTTTTCATTTTTCTTTTGAAGTTTCTAATTATCCTTGATAATAAATTTCCTTATCTGTAATTATGCATTATTTTGTCTAAATAAAATATCAAGTTGTCATATTTTTCATCAGGAGATGACGAAAGTTCTTCAACTCGAAGGCTGTGAACTCTCAGAATGCGACATTGACAAGAAACAGTTTGCTTTTCGTATCAAGCCAAAAAGTAGCAGCAGATCCTACTATTTTCATTCAGAGACAGAACAAGAACAGCAAGACTGGATGCAAGCTATTTGTTTTGCAAAGGCATCGGGGAACATGGGAGATGGATCACAAGCTTGTGTAGTACAATAACACACCCTACCCCCTCTCCCTACATGGATCATGTGTAGTACAATAACACACCCTACCCCCTCTCCCTACATGGATCATGTGTAGTACAATAACACACCCTACCCCCTCTCCCTACATGGATCATGTGTAGTACAATAACACACCCTACCCCCTCTCCCCGCATGGATCATGTGTAGTACAATAACACACCCTACCCCCTCTCCCCACATGGATCATGTGTAGTACAATAGCACACTTAGTGTAGTGTAATAGGAAAACCTCCGCTATCCCTACATTGATCATTCTAGGTTTACATTTTACATAGTTTTTGTTATAATTATTTGAGTCAATTGTGTTGCTCCAAAAATATCTTTACGTCTGTAAGAGGTAAATTTAGGTTAGATGAATGTTTATGAAATTATGTACCATAACTTACAGTAAATCTTACCCATAGGCTGTCAACACGTTGGAATGCAGCCCAATTTGGAAGACAAAACAATAGGTTCCATTTCTCAGAAGATTGAAATATTTGTTTTGTCCTCCAAATTGAATTGTTAGACATCACATCACATCTATTTGGAAATTGTGTGTGCTGATTTGCTTTTTATCAGTCTAGTTTCCTAAGTATAAAAAACCTGTGAAAGGAGATTACTATTACATTGAAATGTAGATAGATGTACATAATACTTACTTGTAAATAGATGTATATATTAGATTTCAAACTGTGAATGAGATTTTAATTTATTTATCAGTAATTCAGAAGCTTTACACTGATTTTGTAATAAGGTATCCACAGGTTTCCTATTTGTCATCATTAAATTCACAACTCGTATATCAAACAGAGTCATTAAGGCTTGGCTGCCAGTCAATTACATTGGAGTCTAGAGGCTATTTATTTTCACTGTGATTTTGTCTTCTGTTTTGACAGTATAATATATCAAACAATAAATCTATAACAGACTAGCAGTTATTAGTATAAACCTACTAATGTTCTATCACAAATCCTGCACTCTGCTAGGCTGAGCTACTAGTGGTCTATTATATTAGTGATAAACCCCTAGTACCTGGCAAAGAAGGCCAATTTTGAAAGCCAAAACAATGGCAAAAAAAATTATTTAATGACAAAAAATATCTGACCAATATTAGTAGGCTTATACTACAACAATTAGACTTGTTGCCCTCCTGGTCTATGAGTCAAAAGCCCATTTGGCATTCTGCCGGTCATGGGCTATTGACTCTTAGACCATTCTGGCAGCCTGGAGGTGTAATTGTTAAATAGTTCTTTTAAATTTTGTCATATTTATACTGTTACAGTACACGTATTGCTGGGTTTCAATCAGCTGTCAAAAGTCTTTGAATCTTATTATCTGCTACAAAAGGTCCAGTCAAACAATGACCACCATGTGCTGTCAACCAGAAAGAATTCTATCGAAAATTCAATTCAGCTGATGAACATTCCACTAGACAAAATGATGACAAGTGATTCATTTTCTGTAGAGCATATTTAGAGCATACATATTTTAGAAATGGGCAAAGAAACTGAAAGAAAAGAAACAATCAGAACTGAGACTGAAACTGTGCAAAGAATGCCACAAGGGGAGGGGAGGGGTGAAATACAAGTTTACCTCTCCAACTTCCCCTCTCCTTTTCCCCCCTCACCAATCCCTGGCCTTGCCTCTGGTATCTTAAAAAGGCTACCTAAGAGTGCTAAATCTATTTTTTCATCAATATATATTTTTTCACTCTAAAAAAAATGCGATTTTGCGAATAAATCATATAGAACCAAACACTATCCCCACGCCACCCTAGACAAAAATTTGTTCAGCCAATCATATTGCTAGTATAATGTAAACAACGTGCCCCAGGAATAATCAACGATCGAACCGACGAAGAAGGTGTGATCGAAGTAACTTTAGGGTCGTACGGAAACATCGCCTATCTCTGATCAGGATGGCTGCAGCTCAAAGCTATTTTTCTCAGGATGCCCCCAAAATCGTCGTGCAAAGTTTATTCGAAAAGTACGACAAAGACAAGAACGGGAATCTAAAAAAAGAAGAATTATCGGTGTTGTTAAAGGATGACCTCGGCATGGACAGCCAGCGTGCAGAAGCAGCTGCAATGCTTCTAGACAAAGACGGTAGTGGAATTGTATCTTTTGAGGAGTTTTTCCAGTGGTTTAGCAGTGGAGAAGGCATGTCGAATGTCAGCGACGAATCGAGATACCACTACGTCAAAAAAGCGGTCGATCTTTTCAAACGCTTCGACACCAACAAGAACGGAACTATCGATCGGGATGAGCTCCAACATCTGATGCGATCCATCGGGTTTACCCAGTCCTTGGATAGCGCCTTTGAACAACTGGATAAAGACAAAAACGGCAAAATATCTTTTCCTGAGTTCATTGTGTGGCTTAACTGGCTTCCACCTTCGAAGTAAAGATGAAAGTAGCTTACAGTTTAGTAGCACCTGCCTGGTAAGTAAATCTTAATACGCTAATTTTAACCGCAGATATTGTTTATGCGACTAGTTAGTAGGTTTCCTAACCTATTTAAATATATCGTTTGTACCAAGTAAAATACTGTATAGTAGAATGCTATATCTGATCGATTAGCCCAGCTATTAAGATGGCCCTTACCTTTTTCACCTCGACCATTTTTGTATAAATATTTCTTTGAATCCTGTATTAATAAGTTTAAGTTAAATAAGTTTATTTGTACCAATGAAGAGTAAATTTTACTCTTCATTGGTACAAATAAACTTATTTAAAGCTAAGCATAATTATTATTCTTTGCGCCTGGATTCTTAGCGTACAAAATACTGAAATACATACGAGCCTCGCCAGATACTGAATGTGATGAAACACGATTTAACTTGTACTTGGCGAACAACTTGTCCTAATTGTTGGCGATTATGATAAGTTTCAGCCCCAGGTAAAGCAGATGTAAATGTATGAGCTTAATAAGTACAGTTTTATTTCGCCATTCTAACAGAATTTTGGCTATGATTTTGATTTCTTTAAAGGCTGGGATGCTGTAGTTTGGAAGGACATTTTCCTGCTGAACAGAAGACCAGGAAGCTTCTGATGTCGCTGATGATTATTTAAAATATAGGCAAACATCACACCGGAGACATATTATTGTTAGTTAGACTAAGTGATGTATGTTTTCAAATTATAATCTTCTTACAAAATATTCCTTGTGATAGTTGCTGAAATCTGGTCACCCCCCCCCCCCCCCCCCCAGGATGACTTCTGCCTCAAATTTGAAGATAACCAGTAAAAGTATATGTTTTCTTTTTTTCTTTCTTTGATTCTAAGGGTTGCACTCCTCCCTGGGCCAACTTTGTACCCCTACTTTGCAACCTATAATCTTTTTTTTGGTAATGAGTTTTCGCAGGTAGGTACCCCTATAACAGTGCACCCCTCCCTGGACAAAATCCTTGATCCACCCCTGTAGAGGACACATTAGAGGACACAGTGTATGTAATTCAACAGAAAGCTATTGTAGTCTTTGTTAGTTTTGTCCTATGGTATAACTTGGAGTACTTTGTTGTGGCTATTGAATTATGTAGACTCTGTCCTCTACATGAAAAACAAACATCACTACCCTGTTGATTTTATTCACATTGATGAGAACAGGACTATTTGACTATGAAAATGTTGTAAGTTTTTTTGAAAATTCTGTTTTCAATTTAGCCTTAGCATCCTGCACAACCTCTGTGAGGTGCTATGAGGCACTATAGAGAATAATGGGAACCATAAGCACCTCACAGTGGCTGGCTGCACAGGAACCTCATATAAAAGTAAAAATGATTATTTTAGATTTTAAGAGAATTTTAAAAGAAGTAGACAGCCAATTTAATCTTATATAAATAAATATATTCTGTCTGTTAGTTGAGCAGAAAATTGATATATTAAAAATTAATTAAATATAAACTGTTACTTTTTCTCTTAGTATATGTTAATACCTATTTTTTTTTTTTAATATTTTTGGAGTCAACAGAGCTGGGGGATGGGTCATTCCAAGACCAAAAAGGTTGTTATGGACATACATCTAAACACAACTATCAACAAAATTAATGGCCTTGCATTGTGGGCTGGCTTTTTCCGTAAACCAATCAAATCTCATGAAACTCGCAAATGCCCCTGCCAGTAAGAAGCTTGTCTTGGTCTATTCAGGGGTGTGAAATAAAATCGGTCATAGCCTCCTGATCCATGGGCTGTATATTTAGGACTGGAGACTGATCAGGGTTCCTGTGGATGGAGCAGGAAGAAGGACTGGTCTTTCTTCGACCAAGAACTCACGCTAAACGAGACTCATATCGGTCTCGTCCCTCTCGGATGAGACCGAGGAGCTCTGGGTACGAGACTGCGAGAGCGCATTTTTACTGAGCATGCTCGACGTAATGCCACAACAGTAATCTCGTTCCCAGAGCCCTTATTTCTTACTGCGCATGCTCAACGAAATAAATAGCTGGGTTTCACTTGACGTCATTTCCTGTCTCGTGCAGAATGTTCATCAGCTGAATCACAAGTTTTCAATTGAAATCTTTCTGGTTGACAGCACATGGTGGTTAGTGTTTGACCACCATTTGGAGCAGATAATGAGATTCAAAGACTTTTATCGGCATTTATTTCGTCGAGCATGCGCAGTAAGAAATAAGGGCTCTGGGAACGAGATTGCCACAACAGCAATCGGGGCCAGATCTGCAGTTCAGCAAAGCACATTTATTGCTTCTCCCGAAGGACTCTACAGAACTAATTTACAATCATTGCTCAGTAAATCTACAAGTCAGCAATGAAAACTAAATTCAATACACAGATTATCAAAGGGTTTGGAGACATGCATTTTAATTTCCGATAGATGACGTCAAAAACTGAAATACATTTCTCTAGTTATTAATGCCGCATCTTCGATTTTCTTGCGAATGCTAGATTACGTAATCACATCTATGAAAAGATTTCTCGAAGCTGATTGGCTGAAAGCAGTGCAATCTAAATGTAACACTAGCTAGTGCAAAACTCTGTAATACCCGTGCAAAACCTGAATACCAGGATTTCAGGATTCTGATTGGCTAAAGAAATAATAGGAACTGAATTAGCCAATCAAATTATAGTTGAAAATACTACAAATTCACGCTAAATCAATTTAAAACCAGCACAAAAGATCGTAGATTTGCAAAAGAAGGCAACTTGATTAAAAGAAGAAAATGATCGACGCTAAAACAAGAAATTGTGGCTGCTTTACTACCCGTCAAAAGCTGAATCATGCAAATTTTTCGGTGTACCAGTAGCTGTATGTAAGATATATTTCGTTAAGTGTTACCGGTATATTTAGCAGAATTTTATCACGATACTTTCTAAAAAAGATGAAGAAACCTTGAAGAAACCTGGGCTCATGCAATTTTGAGTGCTCTTTGACACACCACCGAGAGGGGAGAGGAACGGATCAGGGAGGAGGGAGAAACAGCTTAAAATAGACAGGGAGGAGGGAGAAACAACAACAAAAAATAGTTATTTTACATTAACAGTAACTCGAATTACACTATTGTATTACGTTATCAAAAAGCTAAAATATATAGTGTGCTTAATTAAGGAAGAATAGAAAAATGAGGGAGGAGGGAGAAACGGCAAAAAAAGAAGAAAAAAATAGGGAGGAAGGATATTTGAATGTGTGTTCCTCTTCCCTCTTCCTGCAAATTAATTCCAAACCGAACTCGAAACTGTGGAACTACTCACTTCTCGGCTTCTAAACACTATCACAACCATACAACTCAGCTCTCATAGAAATGTGTTCATTCCAACCCAGAGCGACAATCCTGATGTACCTTGCTTTAAGTGTGTTGGGTAACTTGTTAGTGACCACGGTCTCTCGGTCTGAGTTACCAGGAAATTCCTGAAAAGCAAATGCCAAACAACTTCATCATCATCATTATCATAATCATTATCATCATTTATTATTCATTCTTGAATCTACGGTTAACTAGTAAACGCCATCGCTACTGTCACCCAAACATTTACGCAAAGTCAACTGTAAGTAGTATCAACACAACTTGATAACAGCGTATAGTGTAGACTCATCAGTCGAGTTAGGGTGGTTTTACTCTCACCTCACCGCACGTCAAAGATTAGACTTGCTCCAAGCCTACCTCTCTGATCTGAGACTCTGACAAAGTCACGAGCGTAAACGAAGTAAAAAAAAAGGAACATAGAAGTCGCGAAAGGTCGTAACGTTGCGTGACGACGTGAGGACCCTAAGAACGTCTGCAAAGGAGGCTATCCTTTGTCCAGCGCAAAGTTCAAGCGCGTGGGATCCTTGTTGGGCTGCCTGTGCTTTATTCAGCGTGCGTGAACTTATAAGACGAAGGACTTTGCGAAAGTCTAGTCAAAGATAACAAAACCACCCAGCCGACTCCAATGAGTCTGGTGGGAAAATAGAGACTGTTAAAAGTCTAACCTTAATGTTATGGTCTTGTTGAACCCATGACCAGTTGGTTCCATCAATACTGTATTGTAATGAGTACTTAGTCACAAATTGATTATGTTCAAACGGTCTGCCTTGTGTAGCAACTTTGCTGAGGTGCACGACTCGTCTGAGATCAATCTGGAGGTATTCACCAGTAGCGACATTCCCACTACACCATGCCCCTTCATAAGAGCCATTGTGTCGATTGTGCAGTCTCGCCATGGATGGAGCATGATTTGAATCCTGCATAGATGTAGCTGTGATTTGGGAGTCAGTGATACGGCCATCTTCCATCCCCAACGCATCATCACAGTCTGCGGGAATGAGAACAAGGTACGTTATTACTGCGATTCTCAATATTCTGCGAACTCAGACATTTCAACGGCTTGTTGTGAAATTGGTATTTTGCTGCCGTCAATCAAAACTAATCAGTCAGTACCTTTTATATTTTTGACTGGCGGCAGTGAAAAACCACATTCCAATGGGGAACTCACAACTACCGAGTTCGCAGAATATTGAGAATCTCAGTAACAAGTAATTACTATCCTGCGTTAGCAGGAGTTATTCTCAGAAGAGTTAATTTTGAATGGACTAGCCGCACCGTGGGATAGCCTTGGATCCTCTTCCGTCATCTTCCACAGGGAGCCCGGAGAAGGAAAGAAAGATGTCTGCGGAGGTGGCCACTACACATGTTCCTACTTCTCTTACCTTGACATTGATAGTTGATTCCATCACTGTTCATTAAGCAACTAAGCGACCCACTGCACAGCTTGTTACTACAAACAGCCATTGGATGAAGAAAATAGATCAAATAGGCTCCCTGGTTTGTCGGCACAAAATCCTCAGGGGAGGAGATGTGAGTAGCGTTGTTCAGCTCACACAATCCGCGGCCTGAGTACCAGTTGATGCTGTGACATGTTGGGTCAGCTCCACATTTATCTGTGCATTCAAATGAACTTGCTCCTTGGGATACCCGAATAGTATGGCTTCTAAGCACGTGACCTGGCTGTGAATAAGACGTCGCACATGGTGTTGTTGTTGATTGAGAATGTTGCCACAGCAACATAATACTTCCAAACGTAACCATAGCAGCGATCATTTTAAAGATGGAGCTTTATCTATTGAAAAATATTGATGGATTTGTTACTGATTTGTTTTTGTCCTTTTATCGCATTATTCAGTACTATTGCTAACTCTAATGCTTCTGATAATGTTTTGAAAACATCGAATGAGATAATTTCGAAAGTGAGCAAAATCATGTCGTAAAAATTGATTCTTGAACTTCTAAAAATCCGTCTCGTAAAAAGTTTTCAAACTTCGTCCGCATGTTGCTCTACTTGAGTAATATAAGATCTGAAAATTTTGTTGTAGACTTTTTGACTAGATTTTGAGAAAAACGCTAATGCTTCGAACAAAGAGCATTCGTTTATTGTTGCTATGGTAACACTTGTTACTAGCAAACTACTACCGAACAAAACTTTGGGCTTATACTACAAACTTGACAAAGTATCAAAGTATTCTTAAGCTCCGAAATCGTGATTTGAAAAGAGGTGCCTGAAACCTAAAAAATTGTATCGAGCCACCTTAAATCAATATTTATATGTCGACATGCATGAGGTCTGGTATCATAGCCATGAATCTCATTATTTTTAAGAAAAAGATTGTCAAACAAGGATGGTATAGATGTTGATTATGGTAAGAAAACATAAACTTAGCAAAGTAGAAAGTATTAAGAAAAGTGGCCACTAATTCCAGTGCGCACACTTACTGCGCATCTACATCTTCAAAAGTAGAAATCACAAATGCACAGAAAAGAAGTCGGCTTAGAACAATTTTAATGCCAATAACAACAATAGTAATCATATCTAGCGTTGTCTCGTAGGTTGGTGACATTATGTAAATCGATATTTGCTTCCTCAACCAATATTTTTATTCTATTTAACCGAGCTTTCGGGGTACAATAGCTTTCGTCAAACAACGGTCAAAAACTTCTAAATAAAGTGCGCGCAGGAAGGAATGATTGTTATTATACCAGGTGATGTGGCTAGGTGCGCAAAGCATGATTTCCGTGGTCAGGAAACGAATCAATCCCATCAACCATTGCACGCTCCATTCAATTGTTTTTTAAAACAGCCATCTTGAAAAGAAACTAAATATTTGCTACTTTCTCCCATATAAAAAGCTTTTCTTCCTTAAAACGAGACATTCTGAATAACAGATTTGAGGCTTTTCTTAAGATTTAAAACATCCTGGAAATTGCTAAGGACCCAAGAGCTAGCAGCGTAAGTTGTGGACATTGTACATAGTAAAATCATATCAAGGACTGAGTCGAGAAAGCTAGCTGTTCGAAAACTTCTTCGAGAGTATTTAAGCGTTCGTTTGTTATTAAAAAACGACGAACAATAACCTGATTGACATTTTAAGCTTAAAATCCTCGGTTGGTTCATGAATAATTCAATCAGTCTCGGAATGTATCAGCAACTATCGATAAAATACTGATATTTTTTCCCCTCTCTAACATCAACGACATATTATTTTTTAGTCTTTCTCTAATTAAAAATTGATATTTTCAGTCAAGATATTACTTTGAACTTGCAGCTATCATAGTTTGGTGGTCTTCACTAAACTACCAGCATAAATCTAGCATAAATTGGAAGAAATGTTTTTTGTTTATCGATTGCTATATATCGATACACTTCATTAATTATGAATAGGTACTCATAATCGCGTAAACAGGTCATTCGCTAATTTGCAAATTTTGAAAAACGTCTTATATCTCTGCAACAAAAAGAGATATCAAAAAACTGTAAACGCCATTCTGACTTTTTTAAACGACTCTTCCATGATAGTGTTAAAACTTGAAGGAAAGTTTTTCGTTTCATATAATTTTCCCCCCGCTGTCATTTTTTGGCACCCACCCCTAATTTTTTTAAGTATGCCCCAAGGAACATTTGTGCCAAGTTTGGTACTTGTACTCAAGAGTGCACGAGCTTTGCTATTTTTGTCGATAACAGACCTGACTATGAGAACTTTGCTATCAACGCGAACTTGATGCTTATTGACAGATATTAGTCCAAAAGTCACTCAAACTTTGTAGTTGGTATGCTTTTTTCTAGGTTAGCTCATGATCAGGAATATAATTATAATAAGTTTAATATACAACCATTGATGATATACTTTTATTGCTAGAAATTGAGAATTCTACCTGTCAAGGTATCACTTTTGTGTTGCAGTTATCATAGCCGTTTAGCGTTTTTTATAGTCAAAAAATTATTTATTTCTTCCAATTAAAGGATCTTTTTCCAAGTCGTATTTTCTTACTCAACTTCGCATTGAGACATAGGACAAAGCCGAGAAAGGTCTGCGTATTAAAATATTTATTTACAAGCAAAGGTTTTTCTCAGTGTTTATTGAGTGTGTTTCTTTTGATATTGAGAGCATTCGTTCATGATCAGTAATGCTGTCAAAGATGCCATCTTTGAAACTCACGGTCTTCTCGTGGTAGGTTCAATTTCTCATATCTTCCTCAACCATACAATACAATACAATGAGTGCAGCGTTGAATGGGCGTGAAAACTGCTCAAAACTTACCAATCGGTAATAAAAAAAACTCACACTGAAATTTCTAGAAGGCGTCAGCGAGTAAAGTCGTGCTGCACGCAGGCTACGCCAACTCAACCATCTCAAAATCCACACAGGACGTTTGTCATGTACATGCACATCAAATATTTGATGAAAAAAGTGTGAAAAAAGTTTTCGATCCCAAACAAAAATGCGAATGCGCTGAAACGAAAGGTTTCGTCTCGTCCATTTTTCAAACAGAGGTAGTGAATATTATAGTTTAAACTTACATTATTGGTGTTCGTAATGTTGGAAGAATGTTCTGTTCGCTAGCTTGTGGTCACTGTTCAGTTCCGTGGCTTCAAGTCTGAATAAATTATATGTGCAAATCTATCCTTATTTATGTACCTAAGTCTTCCAGCAGCTGTAGGCAGCCGTCTAGCACTCCCATTGTTGGCCCTAACGTCATCAAAGTTTTATTTTGCATTTTTGGAGTGTTGACTCATGCACTGAAAATAATACCTTCTCTCTAAAAAGTCATATTTTTAATTGTCAAGATACACCTGCAACTGCAAGAACGTAAAAAAATAAAAACTAGGAATTAATTATGTTTTGCAAAACAGGTGTAATCATTTCACTGTTTTGAAGGTACAGAATAATATTTTTGATCCTGTTGTCATATACCAAAAGAAGAAAAATTGAAGAAAAATTATTTGTAATTAATTCCTATTCGTTATTTTGTTATTTTTATATGACAACGTATTGCAATTATGTGTAACTATGGCGATGAAAGATCTATATTTCTGTCTCTCTCTAAAATATTTATATTTTTAATTGTCAAGATATAACTTTGGAATTAGTGCAACTATCATAGTTTGGTGTTCTCCACTTAACTACTAACATAAATCTAGCCGCAGAAATTAGAAGAAAATGTTAGTTAATGTTTATCAAATAAGAACCTTCAAGGTTCTGAGAAACGAAAATCTTTTATCAAAGCATTTTAAGCATTTAAAAAAGTGTAAAATAACAGTATCCAGGCTAGTTTTCTAATTTCAATAATTTAACCCAATGAAAGACAGAGGGCTTCAAGACAGCCATGTTGTGAGGCAAAACCAATAAATCCATTGACATTTTCTCTTTGGCGAGTTGGGAAATGCAACCTCTTGTCTTACAGAGCCTTTCTATGGTTAATTCAGTCCTGACCAATGCACAACAAAGTTTCTCTGAAACTGCTCTTAAAGTCCAAGAGTTTGAAATGGACTAAAACCTATAGGTCGAAAGAATACGCTTGTTTTCAAAGTCTGAAAATCTTTTTCGGTCCAAGAAAGGATGCAGATGTAGGTTATATACTGTAATGATATACCGGGGGTGCAGATACTCCCCGGTAACAACACTCTACCGTAACAATTACATTGCAAACAGGAAAGTGCCCTAGCTTCCCCTGGTTACGCGTAGGGAGGACCCCCAATTTTTTTGGTAATCAATCGATGGTTTGTTTGTGGTTTTATATATTTTTTACTTTATTATTCTGAGTGACAAAATTTGACAAATCTATCTTTGCCGTACTCGACTTTACTTTGTACTTCATACCGACGATAGCAATAATGAACTGTGAAACTCGCTAATCAAATGGTGTGTCGGCACCTTTGTGATGACTCCGTCTCTCAATCAAAAAAGTGTCAAAAAAATGTCAAAAATGTTTGTCTGGTAAAAACGGTAAGGCGCGTCGCGCTGTAAATTCCTTCGTCGTCAAATTCTGCTCGAAGAAGACACGAAAGAAGACTAAAAAAACTGGAGTATTGTCAAGATATTACGGCTTTGGATTTGCAGCTATCATAGTTTGGTGGTCTTCACTAAACTACCAGCATAAATCTAGCATAAACTGGAAGAAATGTTTTTTGTTTATCGATTGCTATATATCGATACACTTCATTAATTATGAATAGGTACTCATAATCGCGTAAACAGGTCATTCGCTAATTTGCATATTTGGAAAAACGTCTTATATCTCTGCAACAAAAAGAGATATCAAAAAACTGTAAACGCCATTCTGACTTTTTTAAACGACTCTTCCATGATAGTGTTAAAACTTGAAGGAAAGTTTTTCGTTTCATATAATTTTCCCCCCGCTGTCATTTTTTGGCACCCACCCCTAATTTTTTTAAGTATGCCCCAAGGAACATTTGTGCCAAGTTTGGTACTTGTACTCAAGAGTGCACGAGCTTTGCTATTTTTGTCGATAACAGACCTGACTATGAGAACTTTGCTATCAACGCGAACTTGATGCTTATTGACAGATATTAGTCCAAAAGTCACTCAAACTTTGTAGTTGGTATGCTTTTTTCTAGGTTAGCTCATGATCAGGAATATAATTATAATAAGTTTAATATACAACCATTGATGATATACTTTTATTGCTAGAAATTGAGAATTCTACCTGTCAAGGTATCACTTTTGTGTTGCAGTTATCATAGCCGTTTAGCGTTTTTTATAGTCAAAAAATTATTTATTTCTTCCAATTAAAGGATCTTTTTCCAAGTCGTATTTTCTTACTCAACTTCGCATTGAGACATAGGACAAAGCCGAGAAAGGTCTGCGTATTAAAATATTTATTTACAAGCAAAGGTTTTTCTCAGTGTTTATTGAGTGTGTTTCTTTTGATATTGAGAGCATTCGTTCATGATCAGTAATGCTGTCAAAGATGCCATCTTTGAAACTCACGGTCTTCTCGTGGTAGGTTCAATTTCTCATATCTTCCTCAACCATACAATACAATACAATGAGTGCAGCGTTGAATGGGCGTGAAAACTGCTCAAAACTTACCAATCGGTAATAAAAAAAACTCACACTGAAATTTCTAGAAGGCGTCAGCGAGTAAAGTCGTGCTGCACGCAGGCTACGCCAACTCAACCATCTCAAAATCCACACAGGACGTTTGTCATGTACATGCACATCAAATATTTGATGAAAAAAGTGTGAAAAAAGTTTTCGATCCCAAACAAAAATGCGAATGCGCTGAAACGAAAGGTTTCGTCTCGTCCATTTTTCAAACAGAGGTAGTGAATATTATAGTTTAAACTTACATTATTGGTGTTCGTAATGTTGGAAGAATGTTCTGTTCGCTAGCTTGTGGTCACTGTTCAGTTCCGTGGCTTCAAGTCTGAATAAATTATATGTGCAAATCTATCCTTATTTATGTACCTAAGTCTTCCAGCAGCTGTAGGCAGCCGTCTAGCACTCCCATTGTTGGCCCTAACGTCATCAAAGTTTTATTTTGCATTTTTGGAGTGTTGACTCATGCACTGAAAATAATACCTTCTCTCTAAAAAGTCATATTTTTAATTGTCAAGATACACCTGCAACTGCAAGAACGTAAAAAAATAAAAACTAGGAATTAATTATGTTTTGCAAAACAGGTGTAATCATTTCACTGTTTTGAAGGTACAGAATAATATTTTTGATCCTGTTGTCATATACCAAAAGAAGAAAAATTGAAGAAAAATTATTTGTAATTAATTCCTATTCGTTATTTTGTTATTTTTATATGACAACGTATTGCAATTATGTGTAACTATGGCGATGAAAGATCTATATTTCTGTCTCTCTCTAAAATATTTATATTTTTAATTGTCAAGATATAACTTTGGAATTAGTGCAACTATCATAGTTTGGTGTTCTCCACTTAACTACTAACATAGATCTAGCCGCAGAAATTAGAAGAAAACGTTAGTTAATGTTTATCAAATAAGAACCTTCAAGGAACTGAGAAACGAGAATCTTTTATTAAAGCATTTTAAGCATTTAAAAAAATGTAAAATAACAGTATCCAGGCTAGTTTTCTAATTTCAATAATTTAACCCAATGAAAGACAGAGGGCTTCAAGACAGCCATGTTGTGAGGCAAAACCAATAAATCCATTGACATTTTCTCTTTGGCGAGTTGGGAAATGCAACCTCTTGTCTTACAGAGCCTTTCTATGGTTAATTCAGTCCTGACCAATGCACAACAAAGTTTCTCTGAAACTGCTCTTAAAGTCCAAGAGTTTGAAATGGACTAAAACCTATAGGTCGAAAGAATACGCTTGTTTTCAAAGTCTGAAAATCTTTTTCGGTCCAAGAAAGGATGCAGATGTAGGTTATATACTGTAATGATATACCGGGGGTGCAGATACTCCCCGGTAACAACACTCTACCGTAACAATTACATTGCAAACAGGAAAGTGCCCTAGCTTCCCCTGGTTACGCGTAGGGAGGACCCCCAATTTTTTTGGTAATCAATCGATGGTTTGTTTGTGGTTTTATATATTTTTTACTTTATTATTCTGAGTGACAAAATTTGACAAATCTATCTTTGCCGTACTCGACTTTACTTTGTACTTCATACCGACGATAGCAATAATGAACTGTGAAACTCGCTAATCAAATGGTGTGTCGGCACCTTTGTGATGACTCCGTCTCTCAATCAAAAAAGTGTCAAAAAAATGTCAAAAATGTTTGTCTGGTAAAAACGGTAAGGCGCGTCGCGCTGTAAATTCCTTCGTCGTCAAATTCTGCTCGAAGAAGACACGAAAGAAGACTAAAAAAGCGAAGCTTCTCAATTTGCACAAAATAACTTAATCTTCGATCAGGTGAGACGTGGTTTAATGGTTGTTCCATACTTGAGGTTTCATGTCTAACGAATAATGTGCCAAAATGGTTTTGATTTTGCTTGGATTTTACATTCAGAATGAGCTAACATACTTCTGCCTTGATGTTGTGTTTCCACTTCTAGAATACCGAAGAAAACCAAGCAAGTCATCTAGTTAGAGGCGCTTAAAGTTAAAGCGAATAAAGGTAAGTTGTCTTGTGAGGTTTAGTTCTTGATACAAGCATGAAAACAACCAAATCAAACATGATTCTTATACCCCATTCACACCAAAACCTGTTTAGTTAAACTAAGTTTTTATTAAACAAAATGTTTAAAGTCTAGAAAGCTTCAATGTAATTATTTTATCTCTAATCATATCCATTTTGAAATCATTAGCAAATCCTGCAATCTGATTGGCTACAAAGTGTGCGATTTAAGCATTAATTGCACTATTTTGAATCATTAATTGCATCATTTTGTCAAACAATCACTTTTGAAGCTACATATAACTGTTGAGTATTTTAATATATTAAGTTTCAAAATGGAAATGATTAATAGGTAATAGAACTGAGTGTCTTGCAATTTTGGGCAGAAATCACACTCGTGATTAACAAATTGCACTCCCGCTGCGCGGTCGTGCAATTTTGTAATCACTCTTGCGATTTCAGCCCAAATTGCACACTCAGTTCTATTACCAGTACAATATGAAGGATAGTTTATATGTATTATTTCATCAAAGAATGAACAATGTTTGTAAATAATTTTCTAAACATGTTTAGTTAAACTACTTTAAAACATGTTTAAGCTACTTTATTACAAAGTACGACGAAGGTTATTACAAAGTGCGACAGCTTTTTTATTACAAAGTGCGACAAGATGTATTACAAAGTACGACAGGAAGTAACTGGAAGCAATGACGTGAAACGCATACCAAATTCGGCAATTTGTTCAAGATAAATATTTATTATTAGCAGCAACACGCTTCTAAAATACGATTTTTTCTATTTATGGTGAAGAAGGAGGATATGTTTTACTATAGGTAAAAGAATATAGTTAGATCTGTATAATTTCTATATTAAATGTTAATAAATAGAAATGAAGCGCAGTGCGAATTTGCATGTAACCCGTCACATTTATTAGCTAACATTAGCGCGTATTGTAAAATTGCACCTAAATAGCGGTCTTTTACCACAAGATACGATTATCAGTCCGTATATATGCCACATAGCTATACAGTAGTCGAAGTAAATCAGTAAAGGAGATTCGAATACATTTGATTTTGATGATTTTCTTTCTCACGACTTTGTGTAACTATGTAGTGTATATTTCTAATACCACTTCTATTTATTCAAAATAAGTTATGAAAACTGATATATAAATCGTAAAATTTCCATAGAATATAATTTATACTTTATTCCAGACATTTTGGTGTAGATTTGATGCTGATCGACCTTAATGATCGGGAACAGTGTACAATTGAAGTTTTCTGTTTGTAAATTCGACACGTACAAAACATACAATAATTTTTTGTCAACATTTCGTATTTAGGGTATTTCTTCTAGTTACAAAGCCTTGATTTCTATATCACTTTAGGATGCATTTGTCGTTTAATTGATTGATATAATGCTACCAAATCCACTAGTCTAGCTCTAAAGGTAAATGTATAATTGTAGTTGGAAGTTTGCTGACTTATTTTCGACAAGCGAAATCTCATTTGCATATGTTATTAGCGGAGCTCCCGCGCGGAGCACCATATTTAAGAAAAAATGGTAACCCATCGAGTTGATTTTTCATGGCTTGATTTGTCCATACATACATACATACGTCCGTGTACCACTTTGCACAGGGTTCCCGCACGCTTTGCTTACTCACAAATGCACAGAAAAATTGCAATAATGTAGTCAAAGATGGATCAAGAAGTATTTTTTCTTATTTTTGCAATGCGAAAAATACGTTTAATCGAAGTCATGTCTGTCTTAAAGTGAACAAAAACAATTTTTCGACTTTAGCGACTTGTTAAAGAAGATTTAGCGATGGAAAGCGAGGGAAGATTCTTAATCTTACGATGAAGTTTCGTGAGTGAAACTTCAGTGAGAGAAAAAGTGGCCTGTAGACCAGAAAAACCTGATTATACTGCAAGAATGATATTTCAGTTTCGTAGAAAACACTTCATAGAAGGTAAATTCATTCATTTTAACTAATATTTCGTAAAAAATCCGACAAGAAATGTGTAAACTAGCTGGAGAAACTCTCAGACAAGCCAAGGACGTTGGTTCGGCAAACATTGTCAGAGAAACTTGGATAGTTTGTCGTTTTTACTGCATTCTAGATTTTTATCATCTTTTTCTTCATTTCTTGTGAACCAAAAAAGCGATATTTGAAGCTTTGATTATTTGTATTTGATCCCATTTCAAGAAAAAAGGCTAAGACTTAGTAAAAAGACTTGGTTCTTTGAAAAAATATATTTGACGGCCAGCGAACCTCACGCGAAGTCAAAACAAGATTCCAGTTTCATAATCATATGAATATTTTGACATTTTTATAGATAATTTATTTTAATGTTGAATGAAATATGAAAAAGGAATACATATCACACCAAATATTTGCTATTTATCGGGCTTTTCTATCTATTACTATTACACAATCGCAAAAATGATGAGCTTGTTTTTTTTTAATGGATAAGCTTATGTTTTTGTAAGATATTTCGCTCGATAATATAGTTAAGAATAAATCTGGAAAAAAAAACTTTTCAAAGACCAACTTACTAACAAAGAAAATTATTATCTTGCATTAATGAATATGTCTCTTTTTACATGTGAAGAGCATGTGAAATTCAAGTGAATATAAGCTTAAGCTTATCAGTAATATTTTTCGACAATTTTCAGTGTAGTTCACTTTCCACCTAAAAAACTTACAACTTTGATTACTAAGATTTGCTGAATAAAATCCTTTGTTCTATACATGTATTCATATGTTGTGCAATCTATAATTATTATTCTTCGAACTGAAAAGTTTTCTAATGCTTTTGAAGGCTTAAAATAATGGTTTTTCTTTTAGTTTTTCCTCCTGGATTCTGGTTAAATCAAACGAAGTGGTAACGCTTTAACCAGCGATATGCCGTGTCACACAATTGTCACGTTTTTAGCACTAAGTATACTATTTATGGGAGCTCCGCTTTTAGGCAGTGCCTAAATCTATATATTAGCTTTGTGCAAAAAAATGTAAGGGACTGTTAAGGCTATTTTTCAGAAGAGCAAAGAATATTTTACAAAAATGTAAGTCCACGATATCTTATCTATGGTAAACAAGTTCTTTGCTGCTTTTTTGAAAGAAATCGGGATGTTTTGTCTCTAGAAATCAAAGTTTTTTTTATCGGATGTGTGCTTACTCCTGTTTTTTTAATTCAAAAAGGTTACTTTAGATTTTTTGTTGCTGCTTCATAAGGGCTTGAAATTTTGTGAATATTGAATAGCAACTACATGACTCGATAACTTGTTAAAAAGAAACATATATTATTATATTATATTATATTATATTATATTATTATATATCATAATAGGGCCTTGTTTATGTTTTAAATTTTCTACATTAGTCAATTTTGTCCTTCTTATCTATAAATCCTATATCTATAGAGCAAGAAGTATGTGTTGTCAGCTGAATTTAAAAGGCTTCAAAGCATATCTCCAATATTATATACAAATTGAGTATAATAATATCGCTGTAAAAAATAATAATATGCATATCCATCTGACAAAATATAACAACTTAAGAAAAGCGTTAAACATTATGTGAAATTTAAACTTTTATTAATTGATCTCATTACATGTGAAAGTTAAATAAAGGCGGGAAAAAAGAAAGAAACAAGCATTAAGATAAGAATAGCGCGTGAAATATTTAGAAGGTATGGACTTAAAAAGTTATACTTTTTCTCTACAAATAACTGCATGCTTGCAAGCGCATTCTCGAGCCCATGAATGTTGTCGAAATCCTTTCAAATTAGATTTTACATTGTGAACTAGATATATAACTATGTAAAGAGGCTAAAGCAATGACGTCAATATATTGTCTATAGCAGGCGCTACACGTTTTACTATAAGTCGATCGCGATTTTACTGAGTTGTTTGTATGTTTGCTTATTACAGAAAGATTATGCGATCTGTGAACATATGAAGTTTATTTGTGATAAATATCTTATAAGTATTTCATGTTTAAATAGTTAATTTCACCGTCTGAAAAGAATAGCATGCTGAGTAATTACCAGGCCCCACGCGGTTATTATTAATTATAGCTATGTATAGTGCAAATTACTTATCACATAAACAACAAAAGTTATAATTACGTTATTTCGTATCGATATCTATCATTTTATGACATAAATAGTACATATTTCATATTATCAAAAAAATCTTCCTTGTGACGCTATTGAGTGCCACCTCATTGCTTCTAGTCAGTGCGATAGGTATTACAAAGTGCGACAGATTTATTACAAAGTGCGATAGGTATTACAAAGTGCGACAGATTTATTACAAAGTGCGACAGGTATTACAAAGTGCGACAGGTATTACAAAGTGCGACGAAGGTTATTACAAAGTGCGACAGCTTTTTTTATTACAAAGTGCGACGAAGGTTATTACAAAGTGCGACAGGTATTACAAAGTGCGACGATTATTACAAAGTGCGATAGGTATTACAAAGTGAGACGATTATTACAAAGTGCGACAGTACACACAGGTAGTCCATGTTTGTCTAAAACAGTTGTAATAACATGTTCAGATCAATCCACCCATCCATGCATCCATCCATGCATCCATCCAGACTTTCATAGATACAGTTTTGCTTTTACAGGGGCCCGGCTTTGGAATTCTCTACCTAACGACATAACAACTGAACAAATAATATCAAGATTTAAAAAGAAAATAAAGTCTCTCAACTTTAGTGCCAATAACGAATGACAGTTCCTTTTCATGGATCTGATGTTTTTATTCATAAACTGTAAATAGTGTAATTGTAATTAAGATTTTAGCTTTGTAGGTTTACGGCCTCTAGGTAGACCAACTAAAATTGTTATGTAATTTGTAGTTGATAGAGTTACCGTGTTTTAAATAAAGATTATTATATTATATTATTATATCCATGCATCCATCCATGCATCCATCCATGCATCCATCCATTCATTTATTCATTCATTCATTCATTTATTCATTCATTTATTTGTTCATTCATTCATTCATTCTTTCATTCATTCATCCATTCATTCATTCATTCATTTGTTCATTCACTCATACATTCATACATTCATTTGTTCATTCATTTATTTATTTATTCATTCATTCATTTATTCATTCATTCATTCATTCATTTGTTCATTCATTCATTTGTTCATTCATTCATACATTCATTCATTCATTTATTCATTCATTCATTCATTTGTTCATTCATTTATTTATTCATTCACTCATTCATTCATTAATTTGTTCATTTATTTATTCATTCATTCATTTATTTATTTATTCATTCATTTATTCATTCATTCATTTATTCATTCATCGATGATTGATCGATTGTTGATTGATTGATTAATTCATTCATTTATATCCAGCTGATCTGAAATAGTGACGTAGAAACGACGTCACTGCAGAACTGAGGCGGCATGGAGCCTGCAAAAAAACGACGCAAAATGGTATAGACTTATTTGAAAAAACGTTGTCACCGACCATGATTGATTGATTGATTGATTGATTGATTGATTGATTGATTACCCTAATGGTTTTTACCCCCTTAGCTTTATAGATAGTACTAGTTTTGTTTCTCGATCGATGTTTTAAATTTCCCGACAATCTTTCCTCTCCGTGTTCTAACATTAGCAGGGGGAAAATACTAGGGAAGTCCATCTTGAACCATTTCGCTGTTCAATCAGATTGGTAGTTTGGCTAAAAATAGCTCGCACGCTGTGATTTGTTGGTCCATGTGACGTCTGGATTTTGTAAAAGACTGCATGCTTTTTTTCGGAAACTTTGTTTAAAAATAAAAAAATTAAAGCATACTTTTGTTTGAAAAATACAACGTTACTGATCTAAAAACGAACATTCCTATTGTCAGTTCGTAGGTGATTTGTAGTTTTCTAGTTTTACTCTGATATCATTTTGTTTTTGCAGATGGCCGCAGCACAAGAGTATTCGCTGGAACAACTGAATTACCTCAGGATATGCAAAGTCACGACTGGAGAAATTGGTGACGGACTCAGGGTAGTCTTCAAACAGGTATGGGACACACGGTACAAGACGACACACGGCGAGTGGGTAAACAATGCTAAAAATGGCAATGATTTGTACAACATGGAATCGCCAAAAAGTCGAAAGCGAAATTCTAGAGAACTTGCTATTTTGAGAAATGGGAATACCAATGAATGGGATTGTACCTGTCTTTTCTTTGCCATTCTTTACTCAGATAGTATCGGCAGGGGTCTCGATCACGTTGTTAAGAAAGGCGTGGATGACTTACGTCAGTTCCGTAATGAAGCCTTTGCTCATGTGTCTGATGGAAAGTTATCAGAATTGAAATTTCAAGCCTCTATCCAAACGGTCATTGCTGCTTTTATCGCCCTGAAACTAGACACTCATCATATCGAGGCAATCAAAAACCAGAAATCATTTCCTACAGAGGAACTTCGAGTCACTCAGCAACAGTTGGAAAAAGAGAAAATGCGTAACGAGGAACCACGATCGTTTTGTGCTTTGCCACCCAAACCATCCCATGAAGTTATCGATCGTTCAGGCGAGGTAACGAAGATCCTAGAAGAGATGAAAAGGTTGAAAAGCACCAAATCAAATGAAATAACTGTTGTTTATCTGTCTGGGAATCCTGGTTGTGGCAAAAGTGAAATAGGAAGGCAGATAGGTGAGAAGGTTTTCGATGATGTTCCCGAGAGCGTGACAGATCAAGTAAAGTTTGTTTTCGCTCTCAACGCATCCAGTACAGACACCTTAATGCAATCGTATATCGAATTTGCACTTAGTTTAAACTGCGATGAGAACTCTACAACGAGTATTGGAACATCAAAAGATCTCTCTCAGGAAGACAAACTCATTCATCTTAAAAGTCTTGTGGCTCCTAAACTGCGAAAGTATTCTTCATGGCTCTTGATAGTCGATAACGTGACAGACATTAAATCAGTCTTCAGATACTTGCCACGAGCGGGAGAGAAGACTGATGGCAATGGTCAGATACTTGTTACTACACAAGACAGGCGATCTATTGGTGCAAATGATTCCTACTCTTATCATTTATCCCTTAGCCGTGGTATGAACCAAGATCAAGCGGTTAGAACACTTTCTGAAATATCTGGCATTGTTTCTGATGAAGAATGCACTTTACGAATTGCAAAAGCTCTAGATTTCCAGCCACTAGCATTAGCATGTGCAGCAACTTACATGAAACGTGTAAGTTCTACCAAAACGTCAATGTCATGGGAAGAATACTTGCAGAAGCTTCAACAAGGCAAGCGAGAAACGACTGAAGGCGAATATAAAAGAATAAGTGCAAGTTATTCTCGACCGATGACTGCAGCAGTCAAGTTGGCCTTAGAAAAAGAAATGGCTGAAGACATGGTTATGATGCATGCTTTTCAATTCTTGTCTGTGATGGCTCCTGAGCGGATACCTCTGGAATATATCGTCCAATATGTAACACGTTGCTTACCAGATCAAGACGAAGATCTCGTGGCCACCACTATCTTTTCATCTTCGCTTATTCTTTCTTCCGAAGATCAGTCAAAAGATATTGGTGTTCATCAAGTTGTGCATAGTTGTCTACAATATATTGTTCTACACAAGAGCAAAGAAGAAGAATTTTATTTCTTGGTTAAAGTAATTAATGCTTTTTCAGCACTTCTAAACGCCTTTGATGAGGAAAACGTCAATCACATTATTGCAACACAATCTGTAGCAGTGCACTTTATGCACCTCTCTAATAAGCTATATTTTTATAAATCAAATCCTTTGTCAACCACAATACTGCAAAATCATTTTCAAAAAGGATACAAAGAATGCACGGCTTGCATAACTACAGCGGCATACATCTGCGAAACCCACGCTAAGTACGTTGCCGCAAATATCTTCTATAGAATAGAACTGATGGTTAAAGAAACTTTTAACGATGTAAATCATCCAACCTTGGCTACTACATTGAGTAATCTAGGGAGTAACCTAGGTGATCTGGGCAAGCATAAAGAAGCGCAGAAATGTTTGGAGCGAGCATTAGCTATTGAAGAAATGGCGTATGATCAAAATCATCCAAATTTGGCTACTACATTGAGTAATCTAGGGATTAACCTAGGTGCTCTGGGCAAGAATAAAGAAGCGCAGAAATGTTTGGAGCGAGCATTAGTTATTCAAGAGATGGCGTATGATCAAAATCATCCAACATTGGCTACTACATTGAGTAATCTAGGGAACACCCTCTGTGATCTGGGCAAGCATGAAGAAGCGCAGAAATGTTTGGAGCGAGCATTAGCTATTAAAGAAATGGCGTATGATGAAAATCATCCAACATTAGCTACTACATTGAGTAATCTGGGGAATAACCTCCTTCATCTGGGCAAGCATAAAGAAGCGCAGAAATGTTTCGAGCGAGCATTAGCTATTCAAGAGATGGCGTATGATGAAAATCATCCAACATTGGCTACTACATTGAGTAATCTAGGGAGCACCCTCTGTCATCTGGGCAAGCATGAAGAAGCGCAGAAATGTTTGGAGCGAGCATTAGCTATTGATGAAATGGCGTATGATCAAAATCATCCAAATTTGGCTACTACATTGAGTAATCTAGGGAACACCCTCTGTGATCTGGGCAAGCATGAAGAAGCGCAGAAATGTTTGGAGCGAGCATTAGCTATTGAAGAGATGGCGTATGATCAAAATCATCCAAATTTGGCTACTACTTTGAATAATCTAGGGAATAACCTAGGTGCTCTGGGCAAGCATGAAGAAGCGCAGAAATATTTGGAGCGAGCATTAGCTATTGAAGAGATGGCGTATGATGAAAATCATCCAACATTGGCTACTACATTGAGTAATCTAGGGAGCACCCTCTGTCATCTGGGCAAGCATGAAGAAGCGCAGAAATGTTTGGAGCGAGCATTAGCTATTGATGAAATGGCGTATGATCCAAATTATCCAAATTTGGCTACTACATTGAGTAATCTAGGGAACACCCTCTGTGATCTGGGCAAGCATGAAGAAGCGCAGAAATGTTTGGAGCGAGCATTAGCTATTGAAGAGATGGCGTATGATCAAAATCATCCAAATTTGGCTACTACTTTGAATAATCTAGGGAATAACCTAGGTGCTCTGGGCAAGCATGAAGAAGCGCAGAAATATTTGGAGCGAGCATTAGCTATTGAAGAGATGGCGTATGATGAAAATCATCCAACATTGGCTACTACATTGAGTAATCTAGGGAACACCCTCTGTGATCTGGGCAAGCATGAAGAAGCGCAGAAATGTTTGGAGCGAGCATTAGCTATTGAAGAAATGGCGTATGATCAAAATCATCCAAATTTGGCTACTACATTGAGTAATCTAGGGATTAACCTAGGTGCTCTGGGCAAGCATGAAGAAGCGCAGAAATATTTGGAGCGTGCATTAGGTATTGAAGAGATGGCGTATGATCAAAATCATCCAACATTGGCTACTACATTGAGTAATCTAGGGAACACCCTCTGTGATCTGGGCAAGCATAAAGAAGCGCAGAAATGTTTGGAGCGAGCATTAGCTATTGAAGAGATGGCGTATGATCAAAATCATCCAACATTAGCTACTACATTAAGTAATCTGGGGAATAACCTCCGTAATCTGGGCAAGCATAAAGAAGCGCAGAAATGTTTGGAGCGAGCATTAGCTATTGAAGAGATGGCGTATGATCAAAATCATCCAACATTGGCTACTACATTGAGTAATCTGGGGAATAACCTCCGTAATCTGGGCAAGCATAAAGAAGCGCAGAAATGTTTGGAGCGAGCATTAGCTATTGAAGAGATGGCGTATGATCAAAATCATCCAACATTGGCTACTACATTGAGTAATCTAGGGATTACCCTCAGTGATCTGGGGAAGCATGAAGAAGCGCAGAAATGTTTGGAGCGAGCATTAGCTATTGAAGAGATGGCGTATGATGAAAATCATCCAACATTGGCTACTACATTGAGGAATCTAGGGAACACCCTCTGTGATCTGGGCAAGCATGAAGAAGCGCAGAAATGTTTGGAGCGAGCATTAGCTATTGAAGAAATGGCGTATGATCAAAATCATCCAACATTGGCTACTACATTGAATAATCTAGGGAATAACCTAGGTGATCTGGGGAAGCATGAAGAAGCGCAGTAATGTTTGGAACGAGCATTAGCTATTGAAGAGATGGCGTATGATCAAAATCATCCAACATTGGCTACTACATTGAGTAATCTGGGGAATAACCTCCTTCATCTGGGCAAGCATAAAGAAGCGCAGAAATGTTTGGAGCGAGCATTAGCTATTCAAGAGATGGCGTATGATCAAAATCATCCAACATTGGCTACTACATTGAGTAATCTAGGGAGCACCCTCTGTCATCTGGGCAAGCATGAAGAAGCGCAGAAATGTTTGGAGCGAGCATTAGCTATTGAAGAGATGGCGTATGATGAAAATCATCCAACATTGGCTACTAGATTGAGTAATCTAGGGAACACCCTCTGTGATCTGGGCAAGCATGAAGAAGCGCAGAAATGTTTGGAGCGAGCATTAGCTATTGAAGAAATGGCGTATGATCAAAATCATCCAAATTTGGCTACTACATTGAGTAATCTAGGGAACACCCTCTGTGATCTGGGCAAGCATGAAGAAGCGCAGAAATGTTTGGAGCGAGCATTAGCTATTGAAGAAATGGCGTATGATCAAAATCATCCAAATTTGGCTACTACATTGAGTAATCTAGGGATTAACCTAGGTGCTCTCGGCAAACATGAAGAAGCGCAGAAATATTTGGAGCGTGCATTAGGTATTGAAGAGATGGCGTATGATCAAAATCATGCAACATTGGCTACTACATTGAGTAATCTAGGGAACACCCTCTGTGATCTGGGCAAGCATAAAGAAGCGCAGAAATGTTTGGAGCGAGCATTAGCTATTGAAGAGATGGCGTATGATCAAAATCATCCAACATTAGCTACTACATTAAGTAATCTGGGGAATAACCTCCGTAATCTGGGCAAGCATAAAGAAGCGCAGAAATGTTTGGAGCGAGCATTAGCTATTGAAGAGATGGCGTATGATAAAAATCATCCAACATTGGCTACTACATTGAGTAATCTGGGGAATAACCTCCGTAATCTGGGCAAGCATAAAGAAGCGCAGAAATGTTTGGAGCGAGCATTAGCTATTGAAGAAATGGCGTATGATCAAAATCATCCAAATTTGGCTACTACATTGAGTAATCTAGGGATTAACCTAGGTGCTCTGGGCAAGAATAAAGAAGCGCAGAAATGTTTGGAGCGAGCATTAGTTATTCAAGAGATGGCGTATGATCAAAATCATCCAACATTGGCTACTACATTGAGTAATCTAGGGAACACCCTCTGTGATCTGGGCAAGCATGAAGAAGCGCAGAAATGTTTGGAGCGAGCATTAGCTATTAAAGAAATGGCGTATGATGAAAATCATCCAACATTAGCTACTACATTGAGTAATCTGGGGAATAACCTCCTTCATCTGGGCAAGCATAAAGAAGCGCAGAAATGTTTCGAGCGAGCATTAGCTATTCAAGAGATGGCGTATGATGAAAATCATCCAACATTGGCTACTACATTGAGTAATCTAGGGAGCACCCTCTGTCATCTGGGCAAGCATGAAGAAGCGCAGAAATGTTTGGAGCGAGCATTAGCTATTGATGAAATGGCGTATGATCAAAATCATCCAAATTTGGCTACTACATTGAGTAATCTAGGGAACACCCTCTGTGATCTGGGCAAGCATGAAGAAGCGCAGAAATGTTTGGAGCGAGCATTAGCTATTGAAGAGATGGCGTATGATCAAAATCATCCAAATTTGGCTACTACTTTGAATAATCTAGGGAATAACCTAGGTGCTCTGGGCAAGCATGAAGAAGCGCAGAAATATTTGGAGCGAGCATTAGCTATTGAAGAGATGGCGTATGATGAAAATCATCCAACATTGGCTACTACATTGAGTAATCTAGGGAGCACCCTCTGTCATCTGGGCAAGCATGAAGAAGCGCAGAAATGTTTGGAGCGAGCATTAGCTATTGATGAAATGGCGTATGATCAAAATCATCCAAATTTGGCTACTACATTGAGTAATCTAGGGAACACCCTCTGTGATCTGGGCAAGCATGAAGAAGCGCAGAAATGTTTGGAGCGAGCATTAGCTATTGAAGAGATGGCGTATGATCAAAATCATCCAAATTTGGCTACTACTTTGAATAATCTAGGGAATAACCTAGGTGCTCTGGGCAAGCATGAAGAAGCGCAGAAATATTTGGAGCGAGCATTAGCTATTGAAGAGATGGCGTATGATGAAAATCATCCAACATTGGCTACTACATTGAGTAATCTAGGGAACACCCTCTGTGATCTGGGCAAGCATGAAGAAGCGCAGAAATGTTTGGAGCGAGCATTAGCTATTGAAGAAATGGCGTATGATCAAAATCATCCAAATTTGGCTACTACATTGAGTAATCTAGGGATTAACCTAGGTGCTCTGGGCAAGCATGAAGAAGCGCAGAAATATTTGGAGCGTGCATTAGGTATTGAAGAGATGGCGTATGATCAAAATCATCCAACATTGGCTACTACATTGAGTAATCTAGGGAACACCCTCTGTGATCTGGGCAAGCATAAAGAAGCGCAGAAATGTTTGGAGCGAGCATTAGCTATTGAAGAGATGGCGTATGATCAAAATCATCCAACATTAGCTACTACATTAAGTAATCTGGGGAATAACCTCCGTAATCTGGGCAAGCATAAAGAAGCGCAGAAATGTTTGGAGCGAGCATTAGCTATTGAAGAGATGGCGTATGATCAAAATCATCCAACATTGGCTACTACATTGAGTAATCTGGGGAATAACCTCCGTAATCTGGGCAAGCATAAAGAAGCGCAGAAATGTTTGGAGCGAGCATTAGCTATTGAAGAGATGGCGTATGATCAAAATCATCCAACATTGGCTACTACATTGAGTAATCTAGGGATTACCCTCAGTGATCTGGGGAAGCATGAAGAAGCGCAGAAATGTTTGGAGCGAGCATTAGCTATTGAAGAGATGGCGTATGATGAAAATCATCCAACATTGGCTACTACATTGAGGAATCTAGGGAACACCCTCTGTGATCTGGGCAAGCATGAAGAAGCGCAGAAATGTTTGGAGCGAGCATTAGCTATTGAAGAAATGGCGTATGATCAAAATCATCCAACATTGGCTACTACATTGAATAATCTAGGGAATAACCTAGGTGATCTGGGGAAGCATGAAGAAGCGCAGTAATGTTTGGAACGAGCATTAGCTATTGAAGAGATGGCGTATGATCAAAATCATCCAACATTGGCTACTACATTGAGTAATCTGGGGAATAACCTCCTTCATCTGGGCAAGCATAAAGAAGCGCAGAAATGTTTGGAGCGAGCATTAGCTATTCAAGAGATGGCGTATGATCAAAATCATCCAACATTGGCTACTACATTGAGTAATCTAGGGAGCACCCTCTGTCATCTGGGCAAGCATGAAGAAGCGCAGAAATGTTTGGAGCGAGCATTAGCTATTGAAGAGATGGCGTATGATGAAAATCATCCAACATTGGCTACTACATTGAATAATCTAGGGAATAACCTAGGTGCTCTCGGCAAACATGAAGAAGCGCAGAAATATTTGGAGCGTGCATTAGGTATTGAAGAGATGGCGTATGATCAAAATCATGCAACATTGGCTACTACATTGAGTAATCTAGGGAACACCCTCTGTGATCTGGGCAAGCATAAAGAAGCGCAGAAATGTTTGGAGCGAGCATTAGCTATTGAAGAGATGGCGTATGATCAAAATCATCCAACATTAGCTACTACATTAAGTAATCTGGGGAATAACCTCCGTAATCTGGGCAAGCATAAAGAAGCGCAGAAATGTTTGGAGCGAGCATTAGCTATTGAAGAGATGGCGTATGATCAAAATCATCCAACATTGGCTACTACATTGAGTAATCTGGGGAATAACCTCCGTAATCTGGGCAGGCATAAAGAAGCGCAGAAATGTTTGGAGCGAGCATTAGCTATTGAAGAGATGGCGTATGATCAAAATCATCCAACATTGGCTACTACATTGAGTAATCTAGGGATTACCCTCAGTGATCTGGGGAAGCATGAAGAAGCGCAGAAATGTTTGGAGCGAGCATTAGCTATTGAAGAAATGGCGTATGATCAAAATCATCCAACATTGGCTACTACATTGAATAATCTGGGGAATAACCTCCGTAATCTGGGCAAGCATAAAGAAGCGCAGAAATGTTTGGAACGAGCATTAGCTATTGAAGAGATGGCGTATGATCAAAATCATCCAACATTGGCTACTACATTGAATAATTTGGGGAATAACCTCCGTAATCTGGGCAAGCATAAAGAAGCGCAGAAATGTTTGGAGCGAGCATTAGCTATTCAAGAGATGGCGTATGATCAAAATCATCCAACATTGGCTACTATATTGAGTAATCTAGGGATTAACCTCAGTGATCTGGGGAAGCATGAAGAAGCGCAGAAATGTTTGGAGCGAGCATTAGCTATTCAAGAGATGGCGTATGATCAAAATCATCCAACATTGGCTAGTACATTGAATAATCTAGGAGCTAACCTCCGTGATCTTGAAAGTATGAAGAAGCGCAGAAATGTTTGGAGCGAGCATTAGCTTTTCAAGAGATGGCGTATGATCAAAATCATCCAACATTGGCTACTGCTTTAAATAATCTAGGAACTAACTTTTGGAATCTGGGCAAGGATGAAGAAGCGCAGAAATGTTTTGAGCGAGCATTAGCTATTCAAGAGATGGCGGATGATCTAAATCATCCAACATTGGCTACTGCATTAAATAATCTAGGAACTAACTTTTGGAATCTGGGCAAGGATGAAGAAGCGCAGAAATGTTTTGAGCGAGCATTAGCTATTCAAGAGATGGCGGATGATCAAAATTATCCAACATTGGCTGCTACACATCGTATTCTGGGAAACAGCTTCCTTGACTTGGGAAGCACAAAGCGCAGAAATCATGTGTTATTGAATGATGAGTGACCGAGGAGCTCGAAGCTCGCGTGTAGGGAAAGCTTCTCGATCTGTTATAGTGTCTTTGTGAGTAACGAAGGATCCATAAATATCTAAAACTAAACTTCATAACCAGATGCATTTGAGGAAGTAACAAGGACATTCGATACCAAAATTTGCAACACAGAAACCTGAGAAGAAGTGAAAGGTTTAAGCACTGTAATTCAATTACGACAGCATCAAAAATTTTGTCCAGCAGCTCGGAATTTTTTGCCGAGTGACATAGCTTGATGACAAACAAATATTCACATCTTTAGCATCGAAATAATACAAGCGGAAGGTCAGTCACTTCATTTTATTTTCATGGTTATGGCTCTCATAGACATTTTTCTCGATGTACTGCCATGTATTTACTATAAAGTTTTAAAGAATGGCTAGATAGATAGTCTAGTTTTCGTGTATTCACCGTGTATACACAACAAGAAGTTTGTTTCGGTTGTTAATTGATTTAATAAAGAAAGGTTTGTAATGGCGGCCCTTAAAATCAAGTTACAGCGTACATTTTTCACTTCAGTAACAATCCTCCTCAAAAGTCGACGAATTTGACCTAAAAAGTATATTTCGCACTTGAAGTATCCAGCTGAGTGGCAATAAATTTTCCTAACACAGTCCGTTTTTTTTTAATAGCCGGCCCTATGTTCAAGCACTTTTGTCTACCTGAAAACTTTTGACAATAGCCCTTTTTCGAATGCGTAAAATACTGCTGTCTTCCTTGACTACAGATTCATTTACGCAGGGTTAGCCTTGTGTAGAATCCCATATCACAAAATAAACTCGCGCGCTGATTGGTCCGAGATGACGAATATGTGACGTAGGTAACGAAGGATTCAGCGCGAAATCCAACGCTTTCAAAACTGAATTCAATGAAAGATCAGGGATCCCGCACAAAAAAGGTTTTGCTTTTGTCTTATTATCACTTGATTTTCTTAACGTATGGCATTAAAAAACAATCAAATTTGCTATAAAAACGATATCGTTCTTACTTGTAAAATTCGTCGTGGAATTCCCTCGTTATCCAATGAATTTTTCTATAGAATATTCATGTGTCCAGTGTGAAGATCCATGGAACTTCAACAGAAGTGTTTGTATTGTTGAAGTGTTGCATTCTTTACTTTACCGTTGACATTTGTGAATGTTTTGACATTGAAACGAGGCTAACCCTGCGTAAATGAATCTGTAGTCAATGAACACAGCGGTATTTTACGAATCCGAAAAGGGGCTATTGAATCAATACATTTTAAGTCTCAGAAAAGTTCAAAACTTTTAATCAGAGTGATATCATTTTATCTGTGATTTATCTATAAAACACTCGAGAAATTGTTTTCAAAACAAAGAGTGAAGGGCCGCAGGTTTTGACCAACAATGCTTTGCTCGATTAGTGGTTCGCTCAGCTGCCCATAATATTCGATTTCATATTTGATGCCATATTTTGATATTCTGTAATAATGAGCTGATACACTTTCTAGAATTTCCACATTTTTGGTTTTATTTTGTCACATCTCCGTTTAGATGGGGCTTTACAGGCCTATAAGTGCAAAGGGTTTTTAGGTCAAAATTGTTGAAGTACGCTTGTTGAGTTTAAATTGGTAAAAACCTGGTATGTTTAACCCATAATAAACCTGAATGAACTTGGAACTGAATGATGACGTCAAGGTTCATGCAAGACTATATTTAACCCTGCCCAGAGTTATGGATTGAAAAGTCTACTAAAGGCACAGGAAGCCCAAACTCGGTTTTTATGATTTATTATATTCCTGGGTATTTTCGTTGAAAAAGCTCTAGGAACTTGGACCTTGCAACGAACAGAATACAAATGAAACATGAATGAAAAATTTCTAAAAATCTCAGAAAAGAAGCGGTTTAATTATCAACCACATGGTTTCTTACACTGATGCAAAAACCAAGCCTGGGCTCCCTGTGTTATCAGTGCGGGTATCCAGAATACTACGAACCAAAACATTGTTTTATAATCTCCCTTTTAATCCTTTAGCTCGTTTGATAATCCCAAAGTTATAACTTACAATTTATGTACTCATTTCTGTGAGAAAAAAATAATATGAAAAAAAGAAAAAAAAAATTGATATAGCTTTTCATATTTTTCGCTGTAGAAATTATAGAATAGAAATTTAAAAAGATGATAAAGAGAGCATGTGATGGCACGATTTTAGTCATCGAGTCTAGGTATCTAGATCAAACCACAGGTTACCCAGGATATCCACTTTTATAAAAGAATGTATGTAGTATTAGATTTTGCTATTTTTTTGTAGAATATTTGCTAAGATTTTTGAAATAAAGCTTCGGATATATATAAAACAGAAGTGTACTTACCGTCTTGCCTGAAAACTTTTGGATTTTAAGCGTTTTTAGCGATTTTAGGTACTCGCTTCTATTCCCTAAGTCATCCCAAGGTTGGAAACTTCGATGGAACCTCCAAGTCACTCTACTTCAGCTCAATTTTTTCGACCAGAAAAGCGGTTTCTTCCAATTTTAAACCCACCAGGCAAAAGAAGGATGCCCAACGATTCCTAGAAGGTAAGTCAAAGCGAAAAAACATTTCGGATACAGCTTGAAATCGGTCGTTAACTTCTGGAAATCAGTCGCCATTAATACCACTCGTGGAAATCTTTGACGAATACGAAGGCGTTACTCCACAGGAATCCCGAAAGTAAACATGATCTCGAAGCTGATTGGACGAATCAAGAAAAGGACATTCAAATTGGTATGAATAGGGCTGCGTGTCGGTTCTAAGAATAGCCCGCTTAATTAGTAGATGCATGACTCAGACAAATAAAATTATAATGAAAAGAACACGGAGAAACATACATTTTATTTCATTTTATTTTATTATATTTTATAAAACATTGCTTATCGGACACAAGGTGATGAGAAAATGTTTTTCTGTGGTTTGTTTGTCTGAGTTGTGACGTCACTGACACGCAGCCCTATTATTTACACTCTCCCTTGCAGGGGAGAAGTGCAGGGTGTGCACACCCCCAGAAATTGACTTTGTGCCCGAAATTTGAAAATAATCAATAATCAATGTTTTCTGTTTGTCTTTCACGGCTTTGATTTTGAAGGTTGCACCTCTCTCTGGGCCGACTACTTGCATGTCCCCACTTTGTAACCTGTAAGATATCAGACACAAGGTTCGATCTTTTTTTGGTTTTCGCGATTTCGTGGGCAGGTACCCCTACAACGGTGCACCCCTCCCTGAACAAAACCCTGGGTCCGCCCCTGTAGAGGACACAATACAGGACACAGTGTACGTAATTCAACAAAAAATCTATTGTATTCTTTGTTAGAAAAAGCTTTGTTCTATTGTATATCTTGGAGTCTTTTGTTGTGGCTATTGAATTACCTTATTACATGACATTTTCGCGACACTCTAATTCGCGATTTTCGCGATTTCCAAAAAATCGCGAAATTAAAGGGACGCGAAAAATAAGTGTCGTGGAAAATATAATGACGCGAAAAATTAAGTGGCCTTCAATTATTTAGAAAAAAATGAATTATTGACCATTAAAAAGCTTAAGCAGGGGGAAAGACGAGTTGCTGCAGGAATAAAACACTCGAGCCTGCAGTAGTCATTATAGATCATTATACACTCAAGCCAAAACCAAATAACTAACGCGAATTTTTTATTTTTTGTAGTTAATATTTGGCAATAAATTCATTTTGTTCAAGGAATGTGTGAATTTGGAAATTTGGAATTTGGAATTTGAAAATTATGAATGATTTTTTCAATGAAATCGCGAGATTAGAGTGACTTATAATATGATTTTTTCCGCAAATTAGTGTGTCGCGAAATGTGGAACCCTCGAAATCGCGAAATTAACACGTCGCGAAAATTTCATGTGATAAGGTATGTAGACTGTGTCCTCTACATGGAGAATAAACCCCACTACCCTGTGTTTTTAAAGAGGGGGAGGATGTTGATGTTTCACATTGATGAGAGAACAAAGGCGAAAGAGTGAGAGTGCATTTTTACTGCGCATGCTCGACGAAATGCCACAACAGCAATCGGGGCCAGATCTGCAGTTCAGCAAAGCACATTTATTGCTTCTCCCGAAGGACTCATCTACAGAACTAATTTACAATCATTGCTCAGTAAATCTACAAGTCAGCAATGAAAACTAAATTCAATATACAGATTATCAAAGGGCGGTTTGGAGACATACATTTTTATTTACGAAAGATGACATCGAAAACTGAAATACGTTTCTCTAGTTAATGCCACATTTTCAATTTTCTTGCTTCTTCGATTTACCTTTTTCAGTTAGATTTATATATTTGTATAATGTAAAATTATATTGTAGGATAATAATAAAAAGAAATTATTGTCTTGATTACTAGATGCTAGATTACTTAAACTTTTCGGAGTACAGTATAGCTGTATGTAAGATTTATCCCATACCATAGAAAATACAGCCAATCAGAAAGCAGGAAAGCTGTTGTATATTCGTCAGTATTTCACTCTTCCTTCCCATCATGCACTGTAAATTTATTCTACGCATTTGTATTTTCTATGGTGTGGGATAAAATGGTTATACAATGGTTTCTCGCGGCATACCGTGGAATATCGCACTCATCACTTGTATTTTCTTTGTATACACACTCGCCTAAAGGCTTGGGGTATACTAGAAACTACGAGTGACTCGCGGGATATTCCACGGTATGCCACTCGAAACCATTGTATAACTAGTATATATTTCATTAAGTATTACAGTATATTTAGCCATCGTACTTAACTTTCACAAACAATGTCAAAAATTTAAAGTTTTGAAAATGAAGAAATGATTAAACCAATACATGTTTTAAACTTTCTAAAAAGACGAAGACATTTTTGGGCTCATGTAATTTTGAGTGCTTTTTGACACGCTGCCGAGTTTGTGCAACTGAATTCCAAATTGAACTCGAAACTGTGGAACTGTGACTGATTACTCGCTTCCGTTGGTTTCTAAAGACTATTGCAACCATACAACTCAGCTCTCATGGAAATGTGTTCATTCCAACCCAGAGCGACAATCCTGATGTACCTTGCTTTAAGTGTGTTGGGTAACGTGTTAGTGACCACGGTCTCTCGGTCTGAGTTACCAGGAAATTCCTGAAAAGCAAATGCGAAACATCATCATCATGTTCATCAAAATCAAAATCATCATCGACATCACATCGACATCATCATCATCAACATCATCATCATCACTATCGACATCATCATTATCATCAGTTATTATTCGTTGTAGAATTTATGGTTCCCTAGTAAACGCCATCGCTCTACTGTCACCCAAACATTTACGCAAACTCAATTTTTAGTGGTATAAACACAACTTTATAACAGCGTATAGCGTGTAAACCTACAATTACAAATCCTGTGCTCTGATTGGCTGAGCTACTAGAGGTGTATTAGTGATAGACCACTAGTAGCGAAAAAGGCTGGTTTTAAAAACCAAAACAATTATTCATTTTACCGATTAGTATAGGTTTATACTAAAACCATTAGACCTCTCGCTGTCATGGTCTACGAGTAGATCTAGACCACTCGGGGTGCGGGTATCATTGTTAAATAGTAATAACATCTTTAGTCCCTGCCTTGCACCAGACTCATCAAACGGTTTTGGGTGGTCCTTTCTCTCACCTCACACACAACACGACAATTAAAGATAGCAAAACTCTAACCTTAATGTTATGGTCTTGTTGAACCCATGACCAATTGGTTCCATCAAGACTGTATTGTAATGAGTACTTAGTCACAAATTGATTATAGTGATCCGGTCTGCCTTGTGTAGCAACTTTGCTGAGGTGCACGACTCGTCTGAGATCAATCTGGAGGTATTCACCAGTAGTGACATTCCCACTACACCATGCCCCTACATAAGAGCCACTGTGTCGATTGTGCAGTCTCGCCATGGATGGAGCATGATATGAATCATACCTAGATGAGGCTGTGATTTGGGAGTCAGTGATACGGCGATCTTCCATCCCCAACGCATTATCACAGTCTGCGGGAGTGAGAACAAGGTACGTTATTTAAAACTATTTCATATACGACTATCCCGCGTTAGCAGGCCAGTAACTCTTCGCCGAGTAAATTTAAATGGAGGTTTAGGAAAAGTTTAAACTGCAGTTTGAGGAAGTCCATCAAAAGTTATCAAGCGGTTGAAACATGTAAAATGTATCTACCCAAAATTCTTAGCGGTCTCAGCTTTGTAGCTTTTCTGGTGACTGACAAAAGTACTGACAAAACTTTGGACGACACTAACATGAAAATACGATAGAAATAGCGCGAATGTCAAAATGTGAACGTTTCTATTTTTAATGAAATAAAAACTTATAAAATACACCTTAGGGGATCTAAGTCAAATCAAACTCGCGCCTTATACATTTCCAGATAGGTTTGAGATGAGTCAATTATTTTGCTCATCGGTCATGGTCCTAAAAACAACAAAGTATATTTGGGCTGCCTGTGGTTTTGTCAGTTATACATACTATATAAAGAAGGTATCTCTGTCGAATGTTTCTACTATTGGGTTAGCCGTGTCTATACTTATTCGGATAATCAAGAAAGCATCATTCTTTCCATCTTCTCAGCCTCCCTCTTCCATCTTCTTCCACAGGGAGCCCAGGGAAGAAAAGAAAGATGTCTGCGATGGCCGCTACCCATGTTCCTACATGCGTTCTCTTACCTTGACATCGATGATTGATTCCATCGCTGTTCATTAAGCAACTAAGCGACCCACTGCACAGCTTGTTACTACAAACAGCCATTGGACGAAGAAAGTAGATCAAATAGGCTCCCTGGTTTGTCGGCACAAAATCCTCAGGGGAGGAGAGGTGAGTAGCGTTGTTCAGTTCACACAATCCGCGGCCTGGGTACCAGTTGATGCTGTGACATGTTGGGTCAGCTCCACATTTATATGTGCATTCGAATGAACTCGCTCCTTCGGATACCCGAATAGCATGGTTACTAAGCACCTGACCTGGCTGTGAATAAGACGTCGCACAGGGTGTTGTTGTTGATTGAGACCGTTGCCATAGCAACATAATACTTGCAAATGTAACCATAGCAGCGAACATTTTGAAGATGGAGTTTTACCTATTAAAAAAAATCGTGATGGATTTGTTACTGATTTGTTTTTGTCCTTTTATTGCATTATTCAGTACTATTGCTAACTCTTCTGATAATGTTTTGAATATCAAAAAAACATCGAATAAGATAATGTCGTGAGCAAAATCATGTCGTAAAAATTGATTCTTGAACTTCTAAAAATCCGTCTCGTAAAAAGTTTTCAAACTTCGTCCGCATGTTGCTCTACTTGAGTAATATAAGATCTGAAAATTTTGCTGTAGACATTTTGACTAGATTTTGAGAAAAACGCTAATGTTTCAAACAAAGAGCATTCGTTTATTGTTGCTATGGTAACACTTACTGCTAGCAAACTACTACTGAACAAAACTTTGGGCTTATACTACAAACTTGACAAAGTATCAAAGAATTCTTAAGCTACGAAATCGTGATTTCAAAAGAGGTGCCTCAAACCTAAAACAACTGTATCGAGCCACCTTAAATCAATATTTATATTAGTGAAATGAAATGCGTTCGGTGTGAATAATAGAATAAAGAATTAAGAGAAAAATATCATATGCCCTTGGCAGGACTCGAACCCTTACCCAAGAGATAAATGCTTCTTCAACCAATATTTTTATTCTATTTAACCGAACTTTCGGTCCGGTACAATAGCGCCCATCTTCAGGGATGTGACGAGATTTTTGTAATCGTCAACGACGGTCTTTTAAATAAAGTGCGCGCGCAGATTAAAAGTGCGCGCAGGAATGCCAGGAATGACTGTTATAATACCAGGTGATGTGGCTAGGTGCGCAAAGCATGATTTCCATGGTCAGAAAACGAATCAATCCCATCAACCATCGCACGCTCCATTCAATTGTTTTTAAAGCAGCCATCTTGAAAAGAAGCTAAATATGTGCTACTTTCTCGCCTATAAAGCTTTTCTTGTTGACAATGAGACAGTCTGAATAACAGATTTGAGGCTTTTCTTAAGATTTAAAGCATCCTGGAGATTGCTAAGGACCCAAGAGCAGCGGAAAATGTGGACAATCTAGTAAAATCCTATCAAGGTGTTTGCAAACTTAAAGCGTTCATTCTTTAATAAAATCGATGAACAATCACCTGACCGATGAAGGTAAATTCCTAGTCTCATCTGGACAACAAAGTAGAAACATTTTAAGCTTAAAATCCACGGCTAAATAACACTTCTGCTTGCATTTCCCTTGTCCGCCATCCCCCCCTGTTCATCAAGGATTGGCCGCATGGGATTGATTCTTTTTTTCGAAAACACGATTCGCAAATCTGATTAGCTAGTCTTTTTTCAGATCACCTGGCTGGCAATAGACCATTTCCGAGATGCGCGAGTGCCAAATTACTTGGAGTAACAATAGTGAACAACTTATCATGGAACGATCATATTGGTGAAATAGTCAAAAAAGCAACCAAGCGGTTGTATTTCCTAGTACAGCTTAAAAGAGCAATGCTGCCTCGCAGTGACCTCGTATTGTTCTACACCACATGTATAAGATCTATCCTATCATATGCTGTGCCAGTTTTTCACAACGCACTTCCAAAATGTTTGATGTCAGAGCTAGAGGGTATCCAAAAAAGAGCACTGTCCAACATTTGCTCTGATATCGCTTATAAGGACACACTTGAGATTGTGGGAATTCCGACCATTGAAAACTAAAATGAAGCCATCTGCAATGAACTATTCAAAGAAATATTACAAGACGAGAACAATCGTTTGAATAGCTTGTTGCCTTCTAAAAACAATCAAGGATATTCTCTCAGACGTACAAGGTTCTTCTCAGTACCCAAGTACAAGACAGATCGCTTTAAAAACACTTTTATTATGGCCTCAAGCATTAAAAGAAACTTAGAATATAGTAGCTAGTTTCGAATACATATATTTATTATTACAATTAGTATTAGTACATCTTAGTAATTCGTTTTGCCGTTTTATTTTTATATTAGGGATTATATATTTTTATTTATATATTTGTCTATTGTAACTATGTGATTATCAGTCTTTAATGATATGAATATGTAATTCAGACATTGGGCTGCTAATTATTCTAAATAAACCATCTATCTTATCTATCTTATCTCGTAGTTCGTTTGATTTTTTTTAGGTTGGCTCATGATCAGAAATACAATTATGATAAGCTTAATATACAACCATTGATGATATACTTTTATTCCTAAAAATTGAAAATTCTACCAGTCAAGGTATCACTTTTGTGTTGCAATTATCATAGCCGTTTAGCGTTTTTTATAGTCAAAAAATTATTTATTTCTTCCAATTAAAGGATCTTTTTCCAAGTCGTATTTTCTTACTCAACTTCGCATTGAAACATAGGACAAAGTCGAGAAAGGTCTGCGTATTAAAATATCTATTGACAAGCAAAGGTTTTTCTCAGTGTTTATTGAGTGTGTTTCTTTTGATATTGAGAGCATTCGTTCATGATCAGTAATGCTGTGAAAGATGCCACCTTTGAAACTCAAAAGCACTTCTAAGTCTGGTCTTCTCGTGGTAGGTTCAATTTCTCATATCTTCCTCAACCATATAATACAATACAATGAGTGCAGCGTTGAATGGGCGCGAAAACTGCTCAAAACTTACCAATCGGTAATAAAAAAAACTCACGCTGAAATTTCTAGAAGGCGTCAGCGAGTAAAGTCGGGCTGCACGCAGGGCTACGTCAACTCAAAATCCACACAGGGCGTTTGTCATGTACATGTACATCAAATATTTGACAAGCGTGAAAAAAGTTTTCGATCCCAAACAAAAATGCGAATGCGCTGAAACGAAAGGTTTCGTCTCGTCCA